>JAOANR010000001.1:58426886-58913382 GCA_030278955.1 Hygrophila difformis
ATATTATGATATTATAATAATATTATTTTATATATATTATTTATTAATATATTAATTGTTTTAATTTAATTATTTAAATAATATTTTTAATAAATTATTTATTATTATATTAATTATTTTAATGATTATTTTTAAAATAAATTTATTTTAAGTATATTATTTATTAATAAATTAGAAAAAATTATTTTTATTTATTGTTTAAAATATAATACATGGTGATGTAATACCACATCAATACCAAACACTGTGTATAATATTAATTTAATACAATACATCATAATACAATACGCCCGCATTAATTAATACTATACACCATAATATAGTACAGTGTTCCAAACGTGCCCAAATCATATGCTTGGTTGGATTTTTTTTTTTTTAATGTTGGATTTTGTTTTTACCATTCAACGGCCTCCATCCAAGACAAAGCAGGAACAAAATTCCAAAATTTAAAATACTACATAATGAAATACCTAAAGCATATCCCATTTATATATATGTCTAAATATACGTAGACAAAAATTCAATAAATAAGTTATGTTTTGTGAATATTGATTTTTAAAGATAGCGACCCATTGTATGAATATTTTTTAATTACGTGTTTTGGCAATACACAGTATATTTTAATTAGTTTCGTGAATATTTTAATTACCTATTTTATAAAAATATTTTACATACTTTTCTAAATACACAAAATATATATCATAAAAAAGATATCATTTACGTTTTTGGCAATATTAATTTCTTAAAATAACTCCCACATGATTCAATACATTTTGTGAAAATAATGACTTGTCACACAATTACAGCAATTAAAACAATGTATTAAATGCATATTAATTATTGATTGAATACGTAATACTTAGAATTAATTTATTAATGGAATGTATATCAATTAAATTACAACTAATCTTCCCAAAAATCCTATACAGCATGAAACATAATAATTCAAGCAGTTCAGATCTTCTGATTCAGGAGTCAGGACTTGAACCAGTCCCTTTTGCAATAAAGTTTGTATATACTATAGTTTTCCTAATAGATAACAATAAATGCGATTTCAAAGACATTATTTTATTATCATTTACAGTATATAATTGATACTGAAAAACTAGCAGCTGCACACAGACTAGTTCTTGATCAGGCGGTGCACACAGAGAAGTGGTAGCAGCTGGACGACAGCACACTACCGGTGTACATGGAATAAAGAAAGACTTTTTACCTTATGAGAAACGACTAATTAAGTTCAGGCTTCATCTTTCACCATTTCTTCCTGGTGCAAATCTCCAATCTCCGTAGCAACCTTCTTCAACCCAAATCTCTCTCACCACTCAACCCTTTCTTCCAGCAGAAATGGAGTCTTCCCATACAGAATCTCTGCACCGTCTCATTGACCAAATTATCTCCTGGATCAAAACAATTAATCCCTTCGGGTGGAATATATCAGTGAACATCCCGCTGTCTGTAGTATCATATCTGGTGGTGGTTCGTGATCATGCCTCAGTCCTGGGCGTTAATGATTTCATGGAGAAAAACAGAAGGAACCAAACCAGTTACGCAACCTTGGACCTCGGGAAAAAATTTTGGACTCGCGGCAAATGGGTGGAAAGTTTCTTGCAAGATCTCGAGGAACTGTTCAAGGTACCAATGCTCAACCACCCTAGGAATGTTCAGGTGGCAAACTTTATGGCTTTCCTAGTTCAATTACTAGTTGATAAACCACACTTCCATGTTGTTATGACTGAGTTACGGTCTTTTAATACCATTCTTCTTGATTCTCCATTTCAATGGACTGAGAATCTTTCGGAAGTGCAAACTCTCTTGTCTCAGTTTGAGTCACTGGCTAATGAATCTGGTAGATTAGTTTACTCATTTCTGTTTTCTCCTCATCCTCCCCCAATGAATCAAATTGATGAGATCCTATCAGAGCCCATCATCCTCTTGAAAGATAATGTAATCCAATTCTTCAATTCACCCTCATATATTAACACTGCTCCCAACACCCTCGACTTTGTTATGCCTTCGGTTTTCATTGTTAATTCTTTCCTAAATGATCTTGGGAATTGTTGTGGAAATCGGGTTGGTTTCCACCAAAATTATACCCGAATAATGGAGCTATTAATTAAACAATAAAGAGAACACCAAGATTTAACGAGGTTCGGCACAAAATTTGCCTACGTCCTCCGGGCCCCACCGAATTATTATTTCACTATGAGGGAGAAACAATATTACAAAAGGCTATAGGAAATAATCCTAAAAACCCTCTTGACAAGAAAGACTCACAAAGGCTAAAATATAAACTACATTGGGAAGGAGCTTTCAAAGCCAGACAAGCTGCTTTGCTCTCTCTGCTGGGGTGTTTAATTCATCAAAATGAATGGCCTATTTATAGGCAATCGAGGAGCAGCTTTAGCTGCAATTGCTACAGTGTAGCACACCAAATTGGAAGTAATGGCGGCACCTACCACTGAATAAAGGCACCACCTAACAAATCTCCACCTTGGTGCGTCCCAATTTCAACCATAGTGTCTTCTTCGAGGTTCTCTCATCACGAAATTCGGCAGGACCTCCAAATGCGCTTTTCAGCGCCAACTTCAACCTCTTGAGACATTTATCAAGTTCAAACAATGTTCGAACTTGATACCTGTTACAGCCTTCGTCAACATGTCTGCAGGATTCTCGGTGGTCTTGATCTTTTGTACCTTGACTCCACCTTCTTCAATTATTTCCCGCACAAAATGATACCGCACTTCGATATGCTTGGTTCTAGCATGATATACCTGGTTCTTTGCTAGATGAATGGCACTTTGACTGTCACAAAACACTGTTACATGTTTCTGACCAACTCCTAAGTCATCCAGCAATCTCTGTAACCAAATGGCTTCCTTAACAGCTTCTGTAATGGCCATGTATTCTGCCTCCGTTGTTGACAAAGCAACGGTTGACTGTAATTTAGACTTCCAACTAACTGATGCGTTTGCAAGAGTAAATACGTATCCAGTAGTTGATCGACGTTTATCCAGATCTCCTGCATAATCTGAATCACAGTACCCAACTATATGTTGACCAGTAACATTAGTCTTCTCAAATATCAACCCAATATCTAAGGTTTTCAAGATATACCTTAGAATCCATTTCACAGCTTGCCAATGATCTTTACCGGGATCATGCATGTACCTGCTCACTACTCCAACGGCATGTGAAATGTCGGGCCTTGTACACACCATTGCGTACATCAAGCTACCCACCGCATTGAATAAGGAACCTTTGACATGTATTCTCGTTCCTCTTTCGTCTTCGGGCATTGTGAAGCACTAAGTTTGAAATGAGGAGCAAACGGTGTACTTACAGGTTTGGTTTTGTTCGTCATGCCAAACCGCTGCAATACTTTCTTCAGATATTGCTTCTGAGTCAAACTCAGAGTGCCCCTCTTCCTGTCTCTCGTTATTTCCATACCGAGAATTTTCTTTGCTTCACCGAGATCTTTCATTTCGAACTCCTTGCTGAGTTGTGACTTCAACCTGTTTATCTCTCCTTTATGTTTTGAAGCAATTAACATGTCATCTACATATAGAAGAAGATAAATGAAAGATCCATCATGTAGCTTACGGAAATATACGCAATGATCAAAATTGCTCCTGGTGTACTTCTGGCCAATCATAAATTGATCAAATCGCTTATACCATTGCCTTGGAGATTGTTTCAATCCATAAAGCGATTTGTTCAACCTGCAAACCCAATCTTCTTTTCCAGCAACTTCAAATCCTTCTGGTTGGGTCATGTAGATTTCCTCCTCCAAATCACCATGTAAGAATGCCGTCTTGACATCCATTTGAACTAGTTCCAAGTCAAACTGCGCTAGCAAGGCCAACAAAATACGAATGGATGAATGTTTTACAACAGGGGAAAATACCTCATTGTAGTCAATCCCCTCCTTTTGTGCATAGCCTTTAGCTACCAATCTTGCCTTGTAGCGAACGTCATTCTTTTCTGGAAATCCTTCTTTCTGAGCATAGACCCACATGCAACCAATTGCCTTCTTTCCCTCTGGGAGTTTAGCTAGCTTCCACGTGTGATTTGCTTCAAGGGAATGCATTTCCTCGTCCATGGCTTTCTTCCACTTTTCTTTTTCCGGGCTAATTCTTGCATCGAGAAAAGTTTGTGGTATACCTTCTTCAATAACAGGAAGTGCATAGGCCAGCATACTTTCAAATCGAGCAGGTCTCCTAATTTCTCTTCTTGGCCTCCTCATTGCAATTGGTAAATCTTGTTGCTCCTGAGGTTCTTGGGTTAAAACCTCACTTTCACTGGACTCTTCTTCGGTACTTGGACCATCGTCTTCTATTGGTTGACCATCTACCTCTCTGGTTGTAGATGTCTGAAACTCCACCTGTTGAGGATAATGCTCCACCTGCTGAGGAGTACTATCCGTCTGCTGCTTGGTTACCTTATTCAACATTATTGATTCGTTGAACGTAACATCCCTGCTAAAGATCACCTTTTTCAACTCCGGGCACCATAGGCGATATCCTTTGACTCCAGAAGATATCCCTACGAAAATAGATTTTCTCGCCCTCGGATCCAGCTTTGATTCTTTCACGTGATAATAAGCAGCGGAACCGAACATACGTAAAGAATCACAATCATTTGCAGGTTTGCCAAACCATGCCTCCAAAGGTGTCTTGCCTTTAAGAGCAGTTGATGGTAGTCGATTGATTAGATGGCTCGCATATGTCACCGCTTCAGCCCAGAACTGCTTGCCCAAATTAGCATTGGACAATATACACCGAACTTTCTCCAATAAGGTTCGGTTCATCCGTTCAGCCACACCATTCTGTTGTGGCGTGTCCCGCACAGTGAAATGTCGGGAAATACCTTCCTTCTTGCACAAATCGAAAAAAGGGTCATTTCGATATTCCGTGCCGTTATCAGATCGAAGCACTTTAATCTTTCTCCCCGTCTGGTTCTCCATCATTTTCTTCCAAGCGAGAAATTTCCCGAATGCTTCATCTTTTGTTCGCATGGGATACACCCATACTCTCCGGGAAAAGTCATCAACAAACGTTACAAAATAGTGGTTTCCTCCCAGAGAAGCCGTCTTGGTAGGTCCCCACGCATCTGAGTGAATGTAATCCATAATGCCTTTAGTGTTATGGATTGCTGTTCCGAACTTCACCCGCGTTTGCTTTCCCATAACACACTGCTCGCAAAATTCAAGTTTGCAAGTCTTTGCACCCTTTAATAATCCTTGCTTTGCCAGAGTCTGCAAAGATTTTTCCCCAGCATGCCCAAGCCTCATATGCCATAGCTTGGTCATCTTCTCTTCCTTGTCTGTTTCTGATACTGCTGCTGCAATGCCAACCATTGTATTGCCCTGGAAGTGGTATAAGTTATTTTTCCTTATACCTTTCATGACGACAAGTGCTCCCGAGATCACTTTCATAATCCCATTCTGAATGCTGATGGAGTGGCCTTTAGCTTCCAAGAGTCCCACGGATATGAGATTCTTGGTAAATTGTGGTATATACCGGACTTCCGTCAGCACCTTGGTTGTTCCATCGTGGTTCTTCAGATATACTGAACCAACTCCAGCTATCTGGCAATATCCGTCGTTGGCTAGGTAGACAACTCCACCGTCAACACTTTCAAAGTTGACAAACCACTCCTTCCTGGAACACATGTGGAATGAGCATCCTGAGTCTAGCAGCCAGTCGTCAGTGCACGTCGTTACCAATGAGACACAAGCTAAAGAATACTCTGTCTCATCACTATCAGCAACACAAGCCTCTGCTACCGCTTTCCCCTTTTTCTTTTGCAGCTTGGGACAATCTTTCTTCCAATGTCCTTTCTCGTGACAAAAGATACATTCATCTTTTGACACTCTGCCTCTTGACTGGGATCTGCCTCTTCTGTCTGGCTTGTACTTGTGGCTTCGGCCTCGAACGGTATGAGCTTCACCAGTCGAACTCCTGTGTTCTAACTTATCCTTCTTTCGGATCTCGTTAGAATATAAGGCAGTGGTAACTTCTTTAAAGGAAATTGTTTCCTTTCCAGTCAGCATACTAACAATTATATACTCGTATTCATCGGGGAGCGAAGCTAACAGTATCAACGCCTTGTCAACGTCATCTATCTTCTCGTCGAGATTCAATAAATCGGTGATCAAAGAATCGAATCTTGTTATGTGTTCGTTCATCGTGGTACCGGGCAAATACTGGAATCGATACAGCTTCGTCTTCATGTAGAGCTTGTTCTCCGTGCTCTTTTTCATGAATTTATCTTCCAGTTCTTTCCACAGTCTGTGCGCCATCGTCTCTCTCATGAGTGGATACTTCTGCTCCTTTGAGAGACATAGCCGAATTGTACCACATGCAAGGCAGTTGATCCTCGTCCAGTCTTTATCATCAACACCATCTGGTTTGGTTTCTTCAAGTGCCCCATCCAGCTCCTGCAGGTACAAGATGTCCAACACCTCGCACTGCCACATACCAAAATTATTGGTACCGTCGAATTTTTCGACGTCAAATTTGGCATTTGAAACCATCGTCCGTGATGACGATGTCACCAACGGCTTCGAATCTGAAGTTGACGTTTCACTGGACCTATCCGCCATTTCTGCTTCAAAGTTTAATTAATAGCTCAAAAATGGTAGCTCAACCGAGATGCGTTTCTGATGTGGAAGATCAGCTTAGCTGCGACCACAGAGCATACTATGCAACCAAGGCTCTGATACCAATTGTTGTGGAAATCGGGTTGGTTTCCACCAAAATTATACCCGAATAATGGAGCTATTAATTAAACAATAAAGAGAACACCAAGATTTAATGAGGTTCGGCACAAAATCTGCCTACGTCCTCCGGGCCCCACCGAATTATCATTTCACTATGAGGGAGAAACAATATTACAAAAGGCTATAGGAAATAATCCTATACCGCAAAACCCTCTTGACAAGAAAGACTCACAAAGGCTAAAATATAAACTACACTGGGAAGGAGCTTTCAAAGCCAGACAAGCTGCTTTGCTCTCTCTGCTGGGGTGTTTAATTCATCAAAATGAATGGCCTATTTATAGGCAATCGAGGAGCAGCTTTAGCTGCAATTGCTACAGTGTAGCACACCAAATTGGAAGTAATGGCGGCACCTACCACTGAATAGAGGCACCACCTAACAGGAATTTAATGAATCGGGAAGATAATTCCATTCTTGAGGTGAGAAATGACGTTGAAAAGCTTCATGGGACCCTAAAACATTCATGGTCTTTGTTTAACAAGCATTCCGATAAAATAGATTATCTGAAACAAATCGTGATGCTCACATTTGACGCTGAATATCTGGTCAACTATTTTTTGTGTGGAGATGCTCCAGCCTGGTACCTCGCCCTTAAGCTCCCTCACATTATCCACAGTGTTGAGCTCGTTGGGAGTAGGCTTCACGAAATGGTTCGGGAAAATCTTGAAGTTGATCGGGTGTTACAAGTGCGAGATGACTTTGCTGCAGGACCATCACTTCAAACTGGAATAAATTCTATGGTCGATGATGACACAGTGGTTAGATTCAAATATGAGGAGCTTCAAATTCTTGAAGAACTAATTGGAGGAGGAGGAAGGTTGCAAATAATTTCCATCACTGGGATGCCAGGACTTGGCAAAACAACTTTGGCCAAAAAGATATACAATCATCCCGCAGTGAGAGATAGATTTGACAGAATTTCTTGGTGTATTGTTTCACAAGCATATAGGATGAAAAATTTACTAGTAGAGATCTTAATGGGTTTGGATTCTCAGGTCAAAGAAGCCACACTCGCAGAAGAAACTGAAGATAAAGTGGGTCTACTTGTCTATCAAACTTTAAAAGGACGAAGGTACTTTGTTGTAGTGGATGACATATGGGAGTTACATGCATGGAATGGTATTAAGAGATACCTTCCTGATGATGGAAATGGTAGTCGAATATTATTCACCAGTCGGAACAAAAAAGTAGCATATCAATGCAATAGCACCATCCATGCACTTCCCCTTTTGTCAAACAATCAATGTTGGAAGCTATTACAGAAGAAAGTTTTCCATGAAGGATCATGCCCTCCCAAACTACAACACATAGGAGCAAGAATTGCAGCACAATGTAATGGTTTACCACTTGTAGTTGTAGTTGTTGCTGGAATTCTTTCGACTATGGAGAACGATTTAAGCGCGTGGAAAAATGTGGGACAAACTATGGATTCCTACATCTTGTCTTATCAAGATAGCTTCATCGCAAAATCATTGGAACTCAGTTACATGTATTTACCTCACCACTTGAAGCCTTGCTTTCTTTATTTTGGAAGGTTTTCTGAAGATGAAAAGATTATTGTGAAGAAAGTGGTGCAACATTGGATTGCTGAAGGATTTATTTCACTGGATAAGAGAAAGAGAGCGGATGATATAGCAAAGGAATATATGGAGGAGCTAATCAATAAAAACCTCATAATGGTTGCCAAAAGAAATCGTAAAGGGGAAGCCAAAGTTTGCAGAATGCATGATCTATTGCGTGACATGTGCTTGAAAATTTTTGAAGATGGCAACTTTCTAAAGGTACCGGATGGGTGAGTTCGTTCACTTGCTCTTTGTACATTTCTCATTTAAACTTGATATTTATGGTTAATTATATATATAGATGGTATGTCTTGTTAGTTAGTTTGAATTGGTGACACACAATATCAAATTAAATGTTATACTCTTCCATTTTCAGTGACATTTCCTTCCGCGATCATGGAGTTCAACGTATAACATGCCATGTTCGGCCTTTCCCATATTATAATAGAGTGTATCTGCCCGACTCATCCAAGTATATTAGGTCTTTTGTGGACTGTCAGGAGGTAAGTTATCCAGTAATAAAAGTTGGCCAAATGAAATTACTTCGTGTCTTGGAAAATATAGGCCGTACAAATGTTTTGGATGGAATACAAGATCTAGTTCACTTGAGATACTTGGAAACAACTTGGAAGCTCGAACCGATGGGCAGATTTTCCAACCTTGAGTTCCTTATTTTATACTATGACATTCATATAACCTCAAGCTTTTTGGATGCGATGATGAAGTTAAGATACCTTAGGGCCCCGCGAGTATATTTGGACATCGATTGTAATACCTCTCATACCTATAACCTTGAGTATATTTCTGCTGTTTTTATTTCCAGCCAGAAGCGTGGACAGAAATTGAAAGTGTTTCCCCACATCCGCAAACTTGTATGCAATCTATTACATTTGAAGTCGGGGTCTATTTTGGAATTCAGCTTATTTTTGCAGCTTCAATCCCTTAGAGTAGTGGACAATGAGGGATTTCAAAAAGTTGAGATCACATTCCCAAGTACTATCATAAAGCTAAGCCTAAAACGTTGTGCCCTGAATCAGGAGCGTATGTCTATTATTGGGGCACTACCAAAACTTGAGGTTCTCATATTAGATACTGTTCGGTTTAAATGGGATGAGTGGGAGACAGAAGATGATCAATTTCAAAAACTCAAATACTTGAAACTGGTAAGTAGTCACCTTGTTGAGTGGAATGTGTCGTCCTGGGAACATTTCCCTGTGCTCCGACACTTGATCATCACAGACTGCAGTGACCTTAAAGAGATCCCTAGTGAAATTGGCAACATCTCGACGCTGGAATTGATTTCCATAACAGGGTGGGGCAAACCGCAGTTGAAGAAGTCTGTAGAAACACTTAAAGAGAAACTGCAAGAAGAGGGCAATGAAGATGTTACATTCATGGAGGTAAGAACAATCTCAATTTGGTTTAATTTTGAATTATCTATTTTATTTGTGATTTATTATTAAATTTTTTAAAATATTCATATTTATACAGTATTTTTCACTATTAACAAAATGAAAAAGTGCCCCTCACACAATACACTCCTTATAATCAATAACAATTAACACATTCTTATGTACAATGACATCTTAAGAACAGTGTCATGAACGGCTGACACCAATTCCCACCCAATGAACATTAAGCGTTTTTTTTTTTCAAATAATCCCCAAAAAATAGGATCTCAAAATTCTTGAAGAATATAAACCCCCAGCTTACCCCGCCAACTACCGCTATGATCGCCTCCAAGCTGGCCTCCGAGCTCACGCCGACTATCGCGAAGGAGCTCGTGTACGAGCTCGCGACCGAGCTCGCGCCCGAGCTCAGCGACCGACACCACAGAATTCGAGCCTAGGCTTCAGCTGTCTGCCGTGAGCCGCCGCCAAGTGTTGGGAAAAAACAGGAATAGTGCGGAACTTGTGGGATCACCAGAAATACCAAAACAATACCAATATCCAAAACAATATATCCCTGTGTGCCAAATGAGTTTCCAACAGATGCTATCAAGCCAACAACACCAAATCAACCAAAAACAATATCAAAGCAGTAATTCGACACCGAGATTTATACGTGGAAAACCCTTCAAAAAGAAGGTAAAAACCACGGGCCAGTCGCCACCATCTCAAATCTCCACTATATCAAATAATGGGTACACCAATGTTTTCTCTCTAGCATATGCCTAGAGGTTCACCAACAATCATCAAGATTTTCACTAATCTTGGCTAATCAACAATAATCACAGACGGCAGTGGATTCCCCAAAATGTATATATACTTCTAGAACACAATTCTAGGCTAAGAACAAGAGATAGGAGAAACGATTTCACCGGAGGTTTGAAGACGAAGCTGCCTTCCTTCTCTGTACTTCTTCCTCTGTTTCTCTTCGTTGCTCTCTGTATTTTTGGCTTGCTAAGTTCTTGCCCACTGCCTCACAGATCTGTTTTCAATTCTCACTGCACTCTATTATTGATGGGTGTATTAAATGTCTACCCACCGTTGCCAGGTAAGTGCTTTGTTTTCCTTTCTTTCTTTTTTTTTTTATTGTATTGGTCAAGCCCATATTAATGGACTGACCTAACAATTCTCCCCCGTCAGTTCATTTTCTGGGCTCTACCAGGCCCGCTCCTCGCCTACATGCTTCGAACTTCTCTTTCGGCAAAGACTTAGTGAACATATCTGCTGAATTCTCACTTGTGTGGATCTTCTCCAAACTCAACTGTTTGTCCTCAAACACGTCACGAATCCAATGATACCTGTAATCAATATGCTTGGATCTCGAATGGAAACTCGAATTCTTAGATAGATGGATTGCACTCTGACTGTCACTGTAAACAATCCACTTCTCTTGTTCAATGCCAAGCTCTTCCAACAATTTCTTCATCCACAAAGCTTCTTTGCAAGCTTCTGTGATGGCAATGTATTCAGCTTCAGTACTAGACAAAGCAACACACTTTTGCAATCTTGATTGCCAAAAAACAGCTCCCCCTGCAAAAGTCATCAAGAACCCCGATGTGGACTTCCTGGAATCGACATCACCTGCCATATCTGAATCTGTGTATCCAACCAGAATAGGCTCATTAGTACCAAAACATAAACATACACTGGAAGTACCTCTTAAGTATCTGAGAATCCATTTCACTGCAGCCCAATGCTCTTTTCCTGGATTAGAGAGAAACCGGCTCACTATTCCAACTGCATGAGCTATATCTGGTCTTGTGCAAACCATAGCATACATCAAGCAGACAACTGCTGATGCATAAGGAACTTTGCTCATCTCTTCTTTTTCTTTCTCACTTGTAGGACACTGTTTAACTGAAAGTTTGAAGTGACCTGCAAGTGGAGAAGACACTGCCTTTGCCTTGCTCATGTTGAACCTCTCAAGCACAGTCTCAACATAGCGTTCCTGAGATAGCCAAAGTTTACCCTTCTTCCTGTCTCGGGTTATTTTCATGCCAAGTATCTGTTTAGCAGGGCCTAAGTCTTTCATTGCAAAAGACTTATCCAATTCTCTCTTCAACTTCTCAATCTTGCAAGCATCATGGCCAACAATCAACATGTCATCTACATATAGCAATAGGATAATGTAATCATCATCAGAATACCTCTTCACAAACACACAGTGATCAGACAGTGTTCTGGTATACCCTTGACCCATCATGAATGAATCAAACTTCTTGTACCATTGCCTTGGAGCTTGCTTCAATCCATATAAGCTCTTCTTAAGCTTACAAACCATGTTCTTTTTGCCTTTGACTTCAAAACCTTGAGGTTGTTCCATGTAGATTTCCTCCTCTAAATCACCATGAAGGAATGCAGTTTTCACATTAAGTTGTTCAATTTCCAAATTCAAACGGGCGGCCAGACCGAGAACAACTCTGATGGAGCTCATCTTCACAACTGGAGAAAATATTTCTTCAAAGTCAACACCTTTCTTCTCATCAAAACCTTTCACAACCAACCTTGCTTTGTACCTTGGTTGTGAGCTATTTTCAGAAGTCTTTAACCTGTAAACCCACCTGTTCTTGAGTGCTTTCTTACCCTCTGGTAGTTTTACCAACTCATAAGTCCGATTATCTTTTAATGACTTCATCTCATCTTGCATAGCTTCCAACCACTCATTCTTGGCTTCATGACCAATGGCTTCTTCATAGCTTTCAGGTTCATTTCCATCTGTAAGCATCACATACTCATCAGTGTTATATCTCTTTGATGGTTGGCGCTCTCTGGTGGATCTCCTCAAAACTGGCTCAACTGGTAGTAGTGGTTGTGGTACTTCTCCAACTGGATCAACATCAGCTACAGGCTCATCATTAACAACATCACCACCTTCTTGTCGTGTGTCTCCCCCGTGATCATGACCTACTAAGGGAGAAGGGACCGGATCCAATCTAACTGGAATCTCAGCAAAGGAACTGGGACTCTTATCTTTGCTGACATCATCCCCAAACTGATCTTCAAGAAATACAACATCTCTGCTTCTCACAATTTTCTTGTTAACTGGATCCCATAACCTGTAACCAAGTTCTTCATGACCATAACCCAAGAAGATGCATTCTTTGGCCTTATCATCAAGCTTCGACCTCTCATCTTTCGGAACATGAACAAAAGCTCTGCAGCCAAACACTCTCAAGTAGTCACAGGAAACATCTTTCCCACTCCAAACTCTGTTGGGAACATCACCATCAAGAGCAGTGCTTGGAGAAAGATTTATCAAATCAACTGCAGTCCGCATAGCCTCCCCCCAAAAGCTTTCGGGAAGCTTTGCATTCAAAAGCATACACCTGATCCTTTCTTCAATTGTCCTGTTCATCCTTTCAGCAACACCATTCAGCTGTGGTGTCTTAGCTGGAGTCTTCTCAAGCCTGATACCATAAGTTCTGCAATAACTCTCAAACGGCCCTCTGTATTCACCACCATTATCTGCTCTGACTGCCTTCAGCTTCTTTTCTATTTCCCTTTCAACCCTGACATGAAACTCCTTGAAGACATCAAAAACCTGATCCTTGGTTTTCAAAGCAGTGACCCAAACTTTCCTCGAGTGGTCATCAATAAATGTCACAAAATAGACAGCACCTCCAAGAGATTTATCTCGCATAAAACAAACATCAGTATGAATCAAATCAAGTACACCAGGCTTTCTATGTGGAGGATAAGTATGGAATGAAACTCTATGTGTTTTACCAGCAATACAATCAAGACAAGTTTTCAGAGATGTACCTTGCAAATTCGGTAGAAATTGCTTCCTTGAGAGAGTCTGCAAGCTCTTCTCACTCACATGGCCAAGTCTCTTGTGCCAAAGATCAATGCTGATACCTTTCTGAACCACATTTGTCTCCCCTTTGCATAATTTTGCTTGCATGACATAGAGTGTGCTAATTTTGTTCCCTTTTGCAACTATCAAAGACCCTTTGGTGAGCTTCCATTTACTTTCACCTAAGTAGTTGCAGAAACCATCATCATCTAACTTTCCAGCTGAGATCAAATTGAGACGAATATCTGGAACATGTCTCACATCCCTGAGTATTAATTTGGTACCAAGATTTGTCTCCAAACAAATCTCTCCAATGCCCACAATCTTTGAAACACCATTGTTTCCCATCTTGACATTACCAAAATCACCAGAAGAGTACGAACTGAAGAAGTCACCATGAGATGTAACATGGAACGATGCGCCAGAATCAATCACCCAATCAGTGTCCTGACACACTAGACTAACACAACTGTCATCTAAGACACTAACTGCATCACTGTTGTGGTTAACTGCATTAGTCTCTTTTTCTTCTTTCTTGCCTTCTGCAATTTCCCTTTTCAAGATCCTGCACTCTTTTTTCATGTGACCCGGCTTGTCGCAGTGATAACATCTAATCTCTTTTCTGTTCTTAGACCTTCCTCTTGGTGTATAATGTTTATCACGTCCTTGTGGATTTCTGCTCTTACTTCTTCCCTGTCTTACTGGCTTCTGAGAAACTAGAACATCTGAAGAAGATTCACATTTTTCTGTGTAGTCACAGGTGTATTTCTTCTTGCATACACCTGTGGGATCACCAGAAATACCAAAATAATATCAATATCCAAAATAATATATCCCTGTGTGCCAAATGAGTTTCCAACAGATGCTATCAAGCCAACAACACCAAATCTGTGTAGTCACAGGTGTATTTCTTCTTGCATCTTCATTGAGTAAACTATCTTTAACCATCTCCATGGTTAGTGTTCCACCTGGTGCTGAAGTACTCAATGAGACCACTAGTGTTTCCCAACTATCCGGTAGAGACCCCAGAAGTAGCAGTGCCTGTAACTCATCCTCAAGATTTAATTTCATCCCAGCCAACTGATTCACCAATCCCACAAAGTCACTGGTATGCTTTGTCATACTTTTTCCATCCCTGAACTTCAAGTTCACAAGTCTTCTGATGAGCAACGCCTTGTTTCTGAAAGTATTTTTCTCATAAAGTGCCTCAAGCTTTTTCCACAATAAATCTGCTTTGGTTTCCTCTGCAATGTGATGGAATATATTGGGATCTACCCATTGTCTAATGGTAGCAGAAGCTTTCATATGCAACACCCCCAAGCATCATCACTCACATCATTTGGCTTTTCTTTGCCTAACACCGGCTTAAATAAATCTTTGCAATAAAGCAAGTCAAGCATCTTTCTTTTCCAAATAGCATAATTCCCTGAATTTAATTTCATCATTCCAAAGGAATTTTGTTCATCCATTTCAACACACAGATATACTTCCAATACTTCCACAACCCAACTTTCGCTCTGATACCAGTTTGTTGGGAAAAAACAGGAATAGTGAGGAACCTGTGGGATCACCAGAAATACCAAAATAATATCAATATCCAAAATAATATATCCCTGTGTGCCAAATGAGTTTCCAACAGATGCTATCAAGCCAACAACACCAAATCAACCAAAAACAATATCAAAGCAGTAAATCGACACCGAGATTTATACGTGGAAAACCCTTCAAAAAGAAGGTAAAAACCACGGGCCAGTCGCCACCATCTCAAATCTCCACTATATCAAATAATGGGTACACCAATATTTTCTCTCTAGCATATGCCTAGAGGTTCACCAACAATCATCAAGATTTTCACTAATCTTGGCTAATCAACAATAATCACAGACGGCAGTGGATTCCCCAAAATGTATATATACTTCTAGAACACAATTCTAGGCTAAGAACAAGAGATAGGAGAAACGATTTCACCGGAGGTTTGAAGACGAAGCTGCCTTCCTTCTCTGTACTTCTTCCTCTGTTTCTCTTCGTTGCTCTCTGTATTTTTGGCTTGCTAAGTTCTTGCCCACTGCCTCACAGATCTGTTTTCAATTCTCACTGCACTCTATTATTGATGGGTGTATGAAATGTCTACCCACCGTTGCCAGGTAAGTGCTTTGTTTTCCTTTCTTTCTTTTTTTTTTTTTTATTGTATTGGTCAAGCCCATATTAATGGACTGACCTAACACCAAGAAACCTTGCACCGCCTCCGTCGGCCAATGAATCGACGCTGTCGACCGCACGCCGCTCTCCGTCATTGAGCTGCTATTCACGCGTCTGTTTATCTGAAAGCACCTCTCTGAGCCAGCCGCTGCCTTGGTGGAATCTGTCCGCCGGCTCCTCCGTGTGCGCCTCCTCCGACTGACAGCCCACCTTTCCAGCTGTTCGTTTGTTCAGGGGTGCAAAAAGATTTTCGTCGTCGTTCAGATGTCTGAATGGGAGTGCTGGTACAGTGTTACGCCCCTACTCCTAATTTATTATTTTTGGGGATGTTTGGCTAGTGGGATTATAACACTTCACGAAATTCGTTGTTCTATGCAGACTCTGGACATAGTTGCGGAAAAACAGGAAAGTTGAGTCTTTGCGCTTGCAGCTGGCTCGAATGTCACTCTCCTCCCCCATCAAGTAATTTCATGACTGTGAGTATGGAAATCATGTTATTGACAAGTGTTTGCTAATACTCCATGTCTGTACCATTTCACAGGTGAAGACATTTAATCCTCAATTAGTTTCTGTCCTGATCCTGAACAAGGCCTAGTCGATGAGCTGAAGGCGGCTCTGGATGATGTCGAGGACAACCCTGAAATTGTTGCTGGCGATGCAGGCATAATCCAGGTGACGTTCTAGAAACATCCTTGGACAGCAGATTTGACACAATTTTTTGCCCTCTCCTACCATATCCCGGCCCATTAATACTATATAGTATGAACAACAGTAACTATATAAATCTACTTACTATTAGAAACATAATACACCACAAAATAGTCCCGGTCAAAATTCCTTCCCAACCAACATACACCAAATATTTTCAAATTTGAGTTCCAACTAATCTCATCCTTCACTTCACGCCGGTACACCAAAAACAGATCTTGGATCCTTCCTCTTCCTATTAACAATAAAATTGGTGGCTCGGTGTGCTGTGCTTCAATATTTCCCGCTTCAACAGCTGATCATCAATGGTGGCTCCAGGATTAAAGAGATCCCTACTGAAATTAGTGTGTTGTGCTTCAACATTTCCAGCTCCAACAGCTGATCATCAGCAGTGGCTCCCGGATAAAAGAGACCCCTACTGAAATTGGAAATTCCATATCTGTCTGCTCATTGCAGTTTTGTAAGTCTGTAAAACAGCTTAAAGAGCAATTGACGGATAACGGAATTGAAGACATTATTACAATTGTGGTGAATTGAGGCATTAAGATCACAGTGATGTTTATGGTTTGTTGTTTTGTTTTTGTACATACAAGAATGTTGTTTTAAGCTATGACATTGATGTGAACAAAATTTGTGGTCTTTGTTGTTTTATGAGATGCCCAGTAACATTTGTAGGCTAATGTACTTCCACCAATCCTACTCAAAATTCAAATCCATCAACCCCAATAAACATACATCTAGTTAAATGATGTTATTATATTGTTTGTACTAGTATTTCCCCGCCCAATGGGCGGAAATTATGGACAATATAAATAAAATTATCCAATTTAACAAATAAAATTGTTCAATTTTATTAGGTCGATAATATTCCCCAACCTCCTTAAACTATTTTAAGCATTACATGAGTACATCTATACATTGCATACAAATCAAACAACATATGTCATTACCAATATTTATATATACAATTTAGTATCTTAAAGAATAATTATACTACAAACAATAGTTAAAAGGACAAGGCAGGGGATGAGGACTTAGCCCAAGTGGTTAAGTCCCTAGGTTTCCAACGGAAGGTTGGAGGTTCGATCCCCACCAGCCCCCTATCCCTCCCTTTATTCCCCCTTTGTAATTGTGTGGTATGGGCTCCCACCACCCCTTTCCAGGCCTTCGATGGCTCCTCCAAAAAAAAATAAAAAATGACAAAAAAAAAATGAAAAAGCAATAATAAAAACCTTTCTATTCACGACTCTAATGTCATACTATACATTGACAAAAGAAAGTACGTGAAATCATATTATACTCGATAATTGATTATTGATATTAATTCACCCTAAAGCGTTGAGATGTTAGAAATTTTATAAAGATGTAGATATTTCCAAATTAAATTAAAAAAATATAAGAAATACTCTTGTAAATGAATCCATTGACAAATTAAAATGACTATAGTTTCATCAACTTATAAATGTGTATTGGATTGCATGCAGAAAGTGAATGTTGAGGGAATAGGTAGGTTACCCTTCATAAGGGGATTTTTGTGAGAGATAATTGATAGGTTACTGTTCATAAGAGTAGGTTACTGTTCATAAGGGATATTTTTTTTATATATTATATAGATATAGATATAGATATAGATATAGATGATGAGTAAATTGATATGTGCCAGGGTGCTATTGGTGCTATAATGCAGCAGCAAATAGAAAGCATAAAAAGAAATATTGCCAAGGTTATCACGGCAAGTTTAAAATCTCAGCACCACAAGAACGCCCGCCTGGTGGGCGACATGGCGGCCGCCATGGCGAAGATTTGGCGGCACAACTATTTATTATTATTTTATAAAATATTCGATATAAAATTTTAATTAAAAATCAATAATTCTACCAACTTTTAAATTAAAAATAGAGAAGTTGAGGAGCTCTGGCAGCTTAAGCAAAAATCTTGAGTTCGAATCTTTGTGTTGTATGCAGAATCCTGCTTTAAGGAAGACAACCCTTCAAAATCTCCACCAGTTCCTCGAAAAATTATTTTTGAATATAATATGACATGGGGATACCTGATATACGCCAAAAAGTCAGTTGAATAGTACGTAACATGGAAGAATTAAAGTGAGTAGGGAATAAATTAACTAGTATTGGGTTACTCCCATATTGGGTTATATTAAAAAGTCAGTCCCGTTAAATTTGTTGGGGCCTATTATGACTGTATTTAGCTGTGCAGGCAATGGTAGAATCCAACACATTTTGAGAGAGCGTAATGAAATGGCGGATCATTGGGCAAGAAGGGGTGCGGAGCATGCAGAAAAGATTGAAGAGTGGATCTGAATTGGTTTTTGTCATTCGATCTGTTTTAGGGTGGTACATTATTGGACTGCGTCTTTGTTCTAGTATGGTTCTGGTAGTTCTCTTTTTGATTCTGTTGTCCAGGCTTTGTTATTTCATTCTCTGGTAGTGCTGTATGGATGGGTTGTGTCTGTGTTTTGGCATTGGATATATCGGTTGTAGTCTGGTGGAATACGCCTGTTCCAATGAGAGATGTAATTGGATTTGGTTGGTTTGGAAATAAAATCCTTTTATCCTCAAAAAAAAAAAAAGTTACTCCCATATGACATGTTTGGAACATTGTACCGTATTATATTTATATTGTATTAAATTAATATTATATACAATGTTTGGTATTGATATTATATTACATGATGTAGAATTATTTTTAAAATATTTAAATAAAAATTTCATTTCCTAAAAAAATGATAAACATTGATATGCATATGTCGGCAAAGATATGTGAGAGCCCAAGCCACATAGATTACATAGGGATATAGGGGATGGATAAGGGCCGAGTGGGGAATCGAACCCCAATTATAAATTGGGAGTCGGGTGACTTGACCACTAGCTAAGATAAGTCCTCATCCCCTAGTTTCCTAAAAATAGCATACGTCCCAATGTTCTTGAATTTTGTATAAAATATTTTTTTAAGAAATAATTATTATTCGCCTTTTAATGATTAACTACATAATACATCATGGACAATGTTTATTACTCCCTAAATAAAATAATGATTTACTACTAAAGTATCTAAATTTATTAAAATAATGTAAATAGATATTCTCTTGAACAACTTTCACATTATTTTAAAATTTCAATTAAGTTTATAATTTAAAAAATATGATATATATTTTTAACTAATTTAAATCAAAGAATAATTAATTTGCGTATATCATTTTCTATAGTATTTATTAATAACATGTATTCTTTAAATTAAAAGTAATAAACTATAAATAAATAAATAATAATATAAATTAAATTTTCCTCAAAGTCCAAATATGTTTTAAACCAATTAATTCAACTCAATTATTATTTGAAGTCCATTAATGGCCTATAACTATATACTTTTTTTTTTTTTTGGAAAAACGGGTCGAAGCCAATTTTTTCATAAAATTATTGGGAATTATACAATCCAATACAATCATCTCTAAGAATATTCAAAATGTAATCGGGCGGTCTAGTAAGATGTTCGACACCGGCTACAGGAAGATGACCTCGAATGAGTCTATCGGCGGCTCTTTTACATTCCCTCGGTAATACTTGGAATTTCAATTTCGAACTCCAATTAGCCATGTCTTGTAGAGTATTTGAGTTATAACTCGGATGTTTGGACCGGCCCACCCGCAATTATCATTTATGATATCAATAGTCTCATGATTGTCAGATTCAACAATAATCTTTTTCCTCATCCAAAAAAAAACAATAATCTTTTTCAAACCCAATTCCCATGCATATTGAAGGCAAAGATATATACCCAAAGCTTCTGTTAGACTACTACTAGTATGCATTCTGTCACCCCAAGCTTTAACACCACCAATCCAATTGCCATTTGAATCTCTAATCAGACCACCAGCACGACAGTAGTTACCCACAATGCTTCTTCCATCACAGTTCATTTTAACCCAGTCTGTCTCCTTGCGGCTTTTTCTCCTACACTGCCATGATTTGATGATGCCTTTGCATCTCAGAGTTTTGCTATTTTCCAGGGAGCTAGCACTCCTGCGTTTAATTTTCCAGTGCATAGACTCCCAATTAACTCTTTCATTACCAATGAGCATGTTGCATCGATTTGACGTCAAATGGCGACGTTGGGACACCAATGCAACAAACAGAGCGGCGACCTCACCAGGTATTAAAAATATACTATCAAATTTCTCATCAAATTTCTCATTAAAATAATACAAATATACATCTCTTAGAAACAACTGGTCGTCTCTTCAAGCCCCGCTCATCTTCCCAAAGCAATCCGACCTAAACTGTATTCTTCATTTTTCCGGCGACATGGCATCGCCTTCGCATCGATTTGATGTCATATGGGGACGTTGGGACACCAATACAACAAACAGAGCGGCGACCTCACCAGGCGACATCGGGAAACCGCCAGGACGCCTAGGCATCGACTAGGCGATCCCATGATAACCATGGATATTACAAGTTGAAATAAACTGTATCCAAGATATGCATCAAACAAGTGAATATAATAACATACTTCAAACATACGCTTAACATTTTCCACTGTTATCTCTGTTCCATGAAATATGTTACAGCAACTGTAGATGACAAATGCAGTACCAATTTCGGTTGTAAACTCCCCAACAACTGGATGGAAATACTATTCAGCCCGTAGCCTTCCGATGGAAATCACTGGCAAAACAAGGTTCGTCATGCTTGTTCTGAGTTGTATGGTGTAAATGTCTTTCAGTAGACATAATCAAATCAATAATAATGTCATTGAAGATGAAAATAGATTTCCAGGAATGTTCTTTATCACCGCAATGAGCAAAGCAGCCACCCAACCCATACAACAAGCAATATAGCCACCTAACCCAAAACAGCAAAATTTACTTGATAAGTGCACTGTTGCAGCCCTGGATCAATATGATAATGAGGAGCTCAGTTGATACTTCTTCACAACGATGAGCATACCTTTTCCAAAACTAAATTAGTATGAGGAACTTATGGAGGAAAATGCTCAACAACATCCCTTGCATATCTTATTCCTCGCAAAAGGCTCTTTGCGGTTTCCTTTTCCTGCACAATGCAAACACATCAGGAGAGTATTGTAATATGCATAACCTATATAAGCTCGAATATATTGAATTTAAGACAATTTACCGGGCCAGTGTAGTCAAGGAGTCGGATACAGTAAACCTCAGCTTCATCGAACTTCTTCTGATCCCTGCAATGCTGGGCAAGGAACGTCAATGCTTCAACCATATTCGGTCCTTCCCTCTCTTCGGCATCCATTCTCTCTAAATCCTTTTTGTAATAAGATGCTGCCTCTTCTGTAAGACCAAGTTTGCAGTGAAGTTTTGCCAGTTGGTACAGAGCAATGGCTTCCCTATCATTACAATCTGCTGCCCTTTTGTAACATTTTATGGCTTCCTCAACCATATGAAGCTGATCGGTTTCATAACACTGAGCCATTGCAATCCATAACCGAGCATCATTTGGCTGCAAAAATACTGACTTCTTAAAATAATGGAGTGCATAAAAGGGCATTCCCATCATTTCATATGCTTGGCCTAATCCATACCATGCTCGATAATCACATGGATTTATATCTACTGCTCGCCGATAGGCATCAACTGCTGCTGATGTATTCTTCATCTCAACATACTCGTGGCCCATAAGGGTCCATGCTGACAGATAATTCTTATTTAACTTAAGAGCTCTCCGAAAATACATTACAGACTTCTCATGCTGCCCTTTCAAACTGTAATAGTTCCCGATAATGCAACAAGACTCAGGTCTGTACTTATCCGTCAAAAAAACCCTATGTGCAAGGTAACTTAAAGCAGAAAAACATTCCTTCGCATAGAGAACATTGGAATACATATCAATGTCCTCAATCCTATATGGATCATTTCTTAAAAGCTCTTCGAATATGACTTCCACCTGTTCGAACTCCCTGAGGTTATATTGAGCCTTAGCAATTTGAGCTTGGATGTAATTGCTAAATGTGAATGTTCCCTGTAAATATTCATATTTTGCCAAGGACTCATTGTGCAACCTAAGTTCTTGGTAAGCATTGGCAAGGAAGAAGTCCTTCATCCAGTGATTATTAATGTTTAGACTATTTAATGCTTCGACAGTAGTGCACAAAGTCTGCAGCTCAGACCAAGCACTCCAGTTCCAAGGGTAACTATTCACGGATTCAACAAGCACACACTTTGCAAGATTCTCATTGCCTTTCTCCTTGAGGACAAGACCATATATGTAAAGACCAAATGGGTCGATGGTTCCATTCTTGCGGAGTGTCGACAACTCCCTTTCAAGCGAAACCAGTTCTCCATTCACAGCATCACTCTTGCCTAGAGGCCCCTCGAGTTCTATCATCTCTTCGTCTTTTCGCTTTTCTCCAGCCTTCATGAAACAAAGGAGGACAAATCAAATGAATTAGGCAGTTTTCAAAATTCAAAGGCAAGATATAGATCTTTTATTAGTTAATTTTAATCTATTTCAAGTTTAAACTAAAATGTACTTGAAGCATGGAACAAAAGATAAAATGTGGAATGTGTACCATAACGTGGCGCAACAAAAATATTCTCAACAATCAAGCAACGAGAAAACATATGATGAGGTAACAAAGCTCAGAGAATTAACAAGAGGCAATAAAAACATCAAATATTAAATAGGTAACAAGCATTAACATTTCAGAAAAAAGAAAAGGGTAAAATTCTAGTTCGATAATTAATGCTATTTGTTGGCTTCAGAAACCCAATATTTTGGTTAATTAACATCTATCTCATCAAATTCTGCAAAGAATAAAAAATCCAAAAGTTCTCTCGGTTAAAATAAGGATCCATGACAGCATCCATCCACCAGTTTTACAAGTTGCAGCTAGTACAAAAAGATAACGCACATCTATTTTTAGAAGAAACTGAAACAGTAGATGAATTTGAATGGAAAGCTCACTAGAGTCTCGGAATAAACTACAGATCCATATATTCAAACAAATGACACATCGGGAAAAATATTCTTGAATTATTCACATCGAACAGAAAACTGATATCGCAATGCTCACATCTCAAATTGAAAAAGGTAATCCAGGTATATGTAATCAATACACGGATAGTTATGTAATAATGAAATAAACTCAAATTGCCAAAACCAAATACACCTTATCCTTTCGAATTTCAATATACACCATTTAAGGACATTCACTGTCTCCCTCATTACATGTTGACACGTTGGCTATGCATAAAAACAGATCTTGTGCCCCTATATTAAATCTATGTAGGTAAAATTTAGAGGAACAATTGTTTCTATGGAAATGGATCACAGCAAATATTGTTCCATGTGTCCTCCATGCCATCTTCTTCAAGCCTACCCTAACTTAAGATGGGTAAAGCATTAAAAAGAAAGGCACCATTATCGACACACATGGTAAGTATCATAGATAGAGTTCCATTTAGACACATAGCTTGTTCCGCAAGGATATCATAAACAGATTTGTCTGTCCTAAACGTTTCGAATTATTAGAACTTACACATCAACAACGCATATGTACTTCATTGCCATTACAAAGATACACATTTTCAGAAACCAAGTTTAAACTGAATCAAACATCTTTCAAAAATGTCTTCTACAAACACAGAGCCCTACAGACTTGGCTCATCAAATTCGGACAGTTACACTCCATTCATGTTCACAGAGGAGCTTTGCAGGAGGCATAAACATCCAAAAAACAAACCTTAATCCAGTGAATAAAGCCACCACACATCTTTTCAACATTTTAATGCAAGAAATCAATCATGAAAACATTAATTTCTCAAAAGAGCTGAACAGAAACTAACCAAATAAAGCGAATAACATCGCAAGAACACAGCTTTCTTCCCAGACTGGTCCCGGAGCACATGAGCTGCCCGCCTGAACTCCCTACAGTCGAAATAAGACTTTGCTAACAAATAAAAATCACTATCAACCGGATCGAAATCATATTCATCGACCCCGGTAATCGATGGAGTCAAAACGTAAGACACTCCGGCAGAGGGAGTGGCGGAAGAATCCGAAGGGGTGGTGGTGCGGAAGCGGCGGCGTATACTGGAACTGCCGCGCTGGAATCGAGTGTGCGAGGGAGGGTGTTTCGCAGGATCTTGCTCGATTCCCATCAATTGCTCCGCAGCCCTTCAATGGAAACCACAAAATTTTTTCTAAGAACGAACAGCAGAAAGAAAGGTTTTTAGGATTAAATGAAAACAAAAGGGATTTTGAAGGGTTTCAGAAATGGAACCATTTAGAGGCGGAATAGAGGCCGCGGTCGCTGAGTTGGCGGACGGCGGCGCGCAGCTCACTTCTGCAGGTTTCTTTGGATGCCATTGCTTGCTAAATCCAATATTCCCGGTTCGGCCCCTTGGAATTCGTCACATGAATCTTCGTGGGGATGCGCCGGCGGCGTTGATAGAATAGGAGATGGAAATGTGGAATGGAAAAAGAATGGGAATTTGGGGATTTGGGGAATGGGGTTTGGATGGGTCTCGCGCGCCTTCGACTCTGATTTGAACTTTGATTTGAAGTGCAGTGCACTCTCAAGTCTCAAGACTCGATTTTCAAATGAGTTTGGACTTTGGAAGCTTTAAAAAACTGACTTGCGCCTGTATGCTCCATGATTGAGTGCTTGACCAATCATTTATGTTACTAACTACTAGTTCCTATGTCCCGTGGGGTAAATACGGTTTGTTTGGCATCAAATCATAAAAAAATGGTTTGAAAAAAATGGAACCAAACTAAATTATTTTAGCATTTTAAATCAAACCAAACCAAACTATTATAACATTTTAAACCAAAACTAAATCAAATCAAAAAAAATGGTTTGGTGCAGTTTGGTTACGGTTTTTAACTAAAGTTTTAAAAACAAAAAAAAAATTATGAATCAGAATCGTAATAACAGTTCAAACTACAAAATACTAATTAAAAGTTTTTTTAAAAAAAAACATAAGTTCACTGTTTATAAGATAAATATACTTAATAAACAATAACTATTATAAGCTCTTAAAAAAATAAAACTAAAATTATAAATACGTAGACAATGATTTAAAAACAAGTAAAATTGATTCGTGATTTTGCATGATTTTGTCACTTCAAGCTCAATACCCTATAGCATAATTCAAATTATATAGTTAATATTATATACTACCTCCGTTTTCAAAAGTTTGCTCCAAACCAATTTGTATTACTATTTATTGAATGAGTTTGATTTCAATTTTATCATAGTTATACAAGTTAAAATATAGTCAAGTGAGATCTTGTAGACTCGTCTTGCCGTGTAGTTTTTAACTGTCGAACTTTTAGAATTTTTACTTGTACCGAACTTGAATTATTAATGGTTTAAAATATGCATTAGACTGCGCGCTGGGTGGGTCCGTAGTAAATAAAAGAAAATGGAGTAAGTAGTATATAACAATGAAACAAAAGATAAATTATACTGCATGTATTAATACATTATTAAATATATATATTGCGGTTTGTGGTTTGGTTTTGTTTATGTTTTCTCCAAACCAAAACCCAAACCGCAAACCACGGTTTTTGTTTTTTAAAAAAAATAACAAACCATAAATTTTTTTGTTTGCGGTTTGGTCTGGTGTAGACCGTACTCTGAACGGCCCTAGTCCCATTTGTGTTGTCTCATTTAAACTTTTCACACTATTCATATTATAAGTTTGACTTAATTTTTTATTTTAATTATATAAGAAAAAATATAGTCGAGTGAGATCTTATTGGATTCTCACATAATTTGAGAATATATTCCCTCTGTCTTATTTAACTTTTCTTGTTTAACGTTTGCACATAATCCAATGTATTTTTTCAATAGTTAATATCTCAAAATCATAATCCAATGTATTTTTTCAATCGTTAATATCTCAAAATATGTATAATAAAAAATTATGTAAAGTATATATTCTAAAACTATATGATCGTATGATTCTAACAAGACTCAATCCGACTATTTTTTTTCAAATATATACTTACAATAAAATTAAGTCAAAGCTGAACAATGAACAATATTAAAAAGTCAAACATAACATGTTGACCAGGACGGGGGAGTATATTTTATAGTTTTTACTTCGACGAATTTAAGATATTAACTGTTAAACAAATAAATTGGACCGCGTGTCCAAAAGTTTCGGAACAATAGTAATAGATCGGAGGGAGCAATTTTTTAGGCCTTTTTCTCATTATTTTTCATTGGTAAATGAGTAAGTATCACTTTATGATCTCCCCAAAAAAAGTACTACTGTACTAAGAAAGCAGCAAATTCAACAGAGCTAATTAAAATCAAGGCTTTCTATGTCATTAATAAATCCAAAACTAAACTAAACTCAAACAATATAAACATCACCATCTTCCATCGTCCCTTATTTTCGAAGGCATCAAACACTAAGAATATGTTTTCTTCGTCTCCGGTCTGATCTGAATATTTCTGGTCTGATATGATTTGATCTAATCTAATCTGATTATAACTATATATAGTGTGTGGTTTGATCTGATTTGATTTAATCTGGTCTGATCTGATTTTAATAAAAATAAGTAATAAGTCCTGGAAATAAATGCAGGAGAACAAGCTCTAATTCCCATCTTATGATACTACTGTATTTGGATGGTTCACAAGCCGAGTTTCCATTAGTGGAATGTAATGCAATGATGTATAATTGGAGTGAATCGACACAAATACGCCCTGTTAGTACATTGTTAAAAATCAACTTCCACACCCTTGTTTTATTGATCCTTGAATTCGATCCTCGATAGGGCCTCTAAGCAAGGTCACATTCACATAGGCCAGCATCAACATGCACAATAGCTTATTCCATCAACATGCCACCCTTGATGATCTGAACCTAGTCTTACCCTCTAGGTGGCGAAGCCCAGAAGTGGAGGAGATACATCATACTTCATGCCACACATAACAGAAAACCAATATACTCCTTATTCCTTAACCAATCATCAATCCAGCACAATAAATTAATAAATACAGTGAGGTTGAAGCTGCAAGAATAGAGATAGCCCTAAAATGAAATTAAAGCTTTCTGAACGGTATACATATATGTATATGTTAGTCTCGGTGTATTATATCATATGTTATGTTATTACAGTATAATCTCGTCCTGGACACTGACATTCAGAGTCTTGTTTGGAAGGACTATGCTGTTGGTCACCACTACTTCATCTTCAACCCCCACAGATTCACCTGTTTCATAATTATCCCAAGGTTATTGCTTGCCTAATTGTAGAAAAAAAGATCAACTAATGAGGAAAATTTGGTGCAGAAAGTACCGAGAATTGTGACCCCGAGTTTCGCATTGTGGTCACCATTGGCCTGAAAGGAGGACAATGAGAGTGATTGGTATCAACATAGGCCAGTGATGTATTGCATGTTAGGAAACCTCCACATGCCGTACAACCGTAGTATGACATGTAGAATATGAAATGGGAAACTAAAAGAGCTAAAAGAAAATGGAAAGAAAGTTGTATAACAGATATGATGTATTTAATCATTGTTTTGATCTGTTTTATACTTCCTCCAGTTTTTTTTTTAAAAAAAGGTTACACTTCTCATTTGCGCGTATACCAATGCAAATTTTCAACGATTAATAACTCAAATTCGGTACAAGTAAAAATTCTAAAAATTTGATATTTAAAAACTACAAGATGAGACGAATCCAACAAGATCTCACTTGGCTATATTTTGCCTTCTATAACTATAACAAAAACAGAAATCAAAGTACTACAATGAACAGCAAAAAAAGTCGAAACGTAACACTTAAAAAAAAAAAATGGAGGGAGTATAGATACATATAGGCAACCTAGTAAGACAGGATTGAAGTGTTAGATGATACTACGATGATAAATGAGCCACGTAATCTGATGTTCTACGTAGGGCAAGCAAAGAAGGATACAACCAAGTTTGGTAGATTCATAGATATACCTGGACTCTGGACCACCGTCCAATGGAGGATTTCCATCCGACAATAGCATGAATGACAACCGCATTTTCCTTGCAAAAAAATTGCGTAGGCAAGGAAAGTGAGTACTTTGTTTACGTACACTATTTAATAACAATCTTATCTCTCACACTTTGGGGGGAAAAGTACCTTAATTTCAACATCGTCAAGGATAATGCAGTTGACGAGCCTCACACCAGCTCCAATTCGAGCATTTGCTGAGATCGAGACATTAGGGCCAATCTGTTTCAGAGCGGAATCACAACACCATAAATCAAGAACTTCATTCTGCTCATATAAAGGGAAAATGGGAATATTCTATCATCTCCAGTATTTCGGTAATTAAAATAATAGTTGCATACCTTTGCACTTGGATGAACTTTTGCTGATGGATGAATATATACATCCCCGGAAATCAAAGCCTTCTTTTGTCCATCTCCACTGGCCAAGAGATGGGGTGAGGTGAACCTAAATTGGGCAAGGTATAGTCCCGAGCACTTCAGGGACATTCTGTAAAACACCGGATCACAACAGTGAGAATCAATGAACATGGGAGTTGTGTTATTCAAAAAATTTCTAGAACTTTAGCTCACCCTGGAGTTTTAATCTGTTCCCAGAAATCAGTGGTTTCGTATACATATAACTGCTTTTTCCCAGCAAACGGCGATAGGATATCTTGATCTAGTCTAACAAAATCCGATGGAAGACTCCTGCAAATGAATTTACATCAGCACCCTACTTTCTATCCCAAAAAATAAATAAATAAACAAAAAAATATAAGGGGAAAACGAATTGAAAGTGATTAGTGTTGACCGTTATATCGATGAGATACACATAAATAAGTTAGTGACCACACGTGACTTAAGTACTTAAATTTTGTCTTTCTAGAATGAAGTGTTAGCTACCTAAGTACAGCTGCTGTATTTCTGGCAATTAAAATAGATAGAAAGACTCTATCTTGACATACAGAAAATTTTCCCCATAGATTGTGTAAATGCTGGAAGTTTCAGTCAAAAACAGTACAATTGAGCAAATGGAATCTCTACCTGTCTATAGATTGAAGTTGTTCAAAGCTGGATAGTCGCCTTAGAGTAGCTGCAAATTAGAAAAATAAAATTAGACAAAGCTACATAATCATTACTATTCATTTTATTCAACACCTGAAAATAAATATGGATAATAGCTTATATAAAGGCATTTCGTTATAAGCCGAATAAATTATCATTATAGATGCTTCAATTCTGTAGGTATCTATACATCAAACATACAGTTGAACCTTTAAGAAATTAATGCTAAACAAAAGCTTGAAAAAATTGAACTTGCCTATTTGAACAAATAAAGTGAAACAACTAAATACTTTCTCATATAATATATATTTTCCACGAGAAATGAAAACTTTTACCCAGAACAATAATCAATTAAATACAACAGAAGCAGAACAGAAAAAATTAAGGGTAATACAAACCTCTGTCTTTTCTTTTGGTGGATACACTTTGAATGGCTGTAAAGATGTCAGGAGTAAATATATATGCTCCACAATTGATACGGTCACTCACCTGATTGTTACAGCAGTAAATTAGATATAAGGAGATACGCAATGCTCAAAGGCAAAGACATAACCCGAAAGACAATAATTCAATCTCGGAAGTACTGCATACAAAAGTTTCGGGTTTCTCCGTGTAGTGCAGCAGTTCATTTGTAACAGGATCAGCTACAAGTGCGCCAAACTGGTTTGCTGACTCTGGGGAAACCTGCACAAGAGAATAGAAAAATGTAATCTAAAGACACACAACTATAAACTTCATTGACGATTTGGAAAACTTTCCACTTGGCTCGTGGCTGAGAACGATACCAACCTTGCTCACCAAAAGGGTTCCTATCCCGCCATACGATTTATGGGCTTCTGCAATGCCAACATCAAATCAGAATACTATTATTCAGAAGAAGATCATTTGATACACATTTACAATATATTGCTGAATTGTTGGTCCACAATGGACTGTACAAATGGAATACTAGGACTGGGAGGAGTCAAATGGCAATTACCGAGCATGTTTGGCAGTGGGAAACTGCAACAAACATCACAGTGCAGCAAAAAGATGTGTGACTGCAAAGTTCAATAGGAGACAACATTAACAACATGGAAAGATATTTACATAAAGAGAAACTAGGAGGATTCATTTTGGACAATAAGTTAGATTCCAACTTCTACAGATGAACAAAATGAGAATATTTTTATTAGGAAGAGTAAACACCGGGTTGTCTTCCATGATCAAGTCCCTAAAATTATAGAGACCACCAGCAGAACCATGTGGCTTGTCCTCTCTCAAATACCTAAATCAGAAAGAAAAGAACAACACAAGACTAGATGAGTATTCTAGATTTGCTCTACCATTACAACTTCAAGAAAACAGAATAACTCTGACCAAGAACTAGCAATTACCTGACCGGAACTCGAAGCTCATTCGAAATTGAGGAGACAAACAATGCAAATTCACGCTCCTCATAGAAACCAATAAGGTAGATCTGTACAAGATTCGGGATCTAACAAGAAAGAAAAGACAACACAAGTCAATTCACAAACAAAATCCAACACCACATTGCTAAATTTGCAATCAAATTCCATGTTTTTTCCAACAAGAATCAAATCTCAATCAATGAAGACAGCATAGAAGATTCCATATCTAGATGGGGCTGCTCAATTACCCGTTTACAAGCAGAAATAGGATGGTAGACCATAGGCTGTCCCGCCAATGGAAATAGAGGTTTTGGGGTATTCAACGATAATGGTCTAAATCTGGTCCCTGCATTTCCCAAAATCAGCAAAACAATCAAACCAAGATGAATCCCCAATTCCCAACTAAAAGCAATGAGGGGAAACGGAATTCGAACCTTTAGTGGGTCCGCCCACCATGATCACGGCAACAATTCTGTCATCGGAGGTCCCCATGGATCACAACCCAGATCTCAAAATATCAGATTGTAAACAAGAATGAGCTTGTATTGATGTGATTCAGCAGAAAAGCAGGGGGAAGATTATACAGATTTGAATTCGTTAATTGAAAAAAAGGGGAGCATTAAATGCAGTGAAGGTATATTACTATAGTATATACCATTAAAGGGGAACGAAATGAAAAGGGACTAGGGAGGGATTAGGAAGGAGAAAGAATCCAAATTGAAATCCAAGGAATTGAGGATGGAATGAGGATAGATAGGACAGGAGAGCAGTGGCATAGTAACGTGGCGAAGCCCGCATTCCACGTCGGTGTTGTGAGTGCCCACAGACCACCGAGGCGGGTAGAATGTGGTCATGGGCATGTGATGGCTGCTCCCTCTACGCAACTCAAGAACTGATCTTCAAACTTCAAACATGAGGAATTTTTCTGAAGTAAGAGAAAATGGAAATTTTACCGGGCTAGGAACCTGAACCTCTACGACAATCTCATTATTAGCCCTAAAGTACTTTCTCATTCTTTTTTAATTATCTTTCTAACAAATATTACAAACTAAAGAATATAATAAATACGACACAATCTTTCATTTCTATCCCTCTCACTTACCAAAAAAATATATTTGGGATGGGTGGAGAGAGAATGAACATCATTGGAATAATATTGGAAAACTTTTATAAAAATATCCAAAATTACAACTATTATGATATACTTTTTCATCTTTAATACATTACTACTATTTTGGAACAGAGGGAGCATTTTACCTAAGGTGTTTGAACTTTGAAGTAAAAATACCTGGTATATTTTTAATTTTATGTCACAATACTCCCTTACTCTTGGGATGAGAGGACTTAGTCTAAATGTTAAGTTTATCGACTTCCAATGAAATGTTGGAGGTTTGATTCCCCACCGGCCCTCTATTCCTCTCTTTTATTCCCCTTTGTAATTTGTGTGGTATGGGCTCCCACTTCCATTTCCTAGCCTGTATAGACTGTTCTGAAGGGAAAAAAAATAAAAATAAAAAACAAAACCAAAAACCAAAACAAAAAAAAGGAAAGAAAAATTGCAAATTGTAATTCATTATGACAGCTTTAGGAGGATAGATATTTTATGGGAATTTGGAGGCACAAAATCATCTCAAATATCCAATTTATGAGCCAAAACATCCAACGGAATCATGTCTTGGCAAATCTTCATCAAATGTCTCTCAAACCACCTCAAACTCGGCCATGAAGTTAGGGAGGAGATCTAGACTTGATCTTGGATGTTTTGGGCAGCAACCAACTGGTCCATAGCCCTGTATAAACCTCCTCCATCGGCCACTGCACCTTTTATGATTTTCTACAAGTATATAGAGGGTTTTGTGAGTTCTTGTGTGCACCCGTAAGGAGACGGCCATCCCATTCATCCCCAAGCACCATAGGACATGCAAGAGATTCCAAGAAAGGTGTGTTTACATTCCAATATGTTAAGATAACCCAAGATCCATCTACCTTGTTCTCTACAAAGCCTTTCTTACCTTTCTTCACCTGGAAAAGGCAAGTTCTTGCGCAATCTAGAACAAGGAGATGACTTCAAATATGTGCAGAACACTTAAAGAACACATCAAGTTAAGTGAATATGCACCCTTGGTGTCCTTAGAAACTCGAAATTTTGATCATAGAAACATTTTACTCATTCGCTGGTTTTCTAAGACAGATTCTATAACTTTTAAATATTTAGCTTTTACAATAGGTTAGAGGCAGAATGTTGAAAAACATTGAACTAAAAGTTTGTAGATCTAGGTATCTAGAATGCTTAGTAAAAATTTTGGAATTTTTAGACTTGTAGTTAAGTGCCAAAATTAATTTTACTGAAACTACTCGGATTGATTCTTCTTGACAGATTCCTCGTTCTATTCTATAAAGAGGTGTTTTTCTTTAGCTTAGAGGTCGATTTTCGAAAAAAATAAAACATGAAAGTGTAGATTGTGATGTTAATGATCCAACCCGAAAGTTTCAGAATTTTTTAAGAAGTCTTGATTTTTTGGGAATTTTTCTACGAAAAATGCACTATTTTTATAGAAAAATTCAAGAAAAATCACCCCCTTCAAAAATTATGAAACTTTCAGGTTATTTCCTAAACATCAAGATCAACAACTTCCATATTTTAAATTTTTCCAAAATTAGCCTCGAAGTTAAAGAAAAACGTCATCGTTACAAAACAAGGAATCTACCACAAACGAATCAAAATAATACTTTTATAAGACAATTATATTTAAATGAACAAAAAAGAACACTTGAGTTTTACCATTTGAGTAAACAATATCATTATTGGGATCCAACATTTTTTTTGATAACACATCCTGAAGAGGCGAGCAAAGAATCGATAAAGAAAAAAAGTGAAAACGAAACAAAACCGAGACAACTAACTAGACCAAGCGAGTGAAAGTAACTCCGCTTGCATCTTTATCAACAAGAGATACTACGTCATCTGATGGGAACGCCCAAGTAGTATAAAATTCTTCAGACCGAGCAGCTCGTTTGGCTAACCCATCAGCGACCTGATTTCCTTCTCTGTAGTAGACATGTCGGATCGAGCAACCATCCATTGCTTGAATCAACTCTCGCACCTCCTTAATCATAGGCCATAACGGATGTCGAAGAAGAACCACCCCCAACACAAGCTTAATCACTTCAAGCGAATCAACATAGCAAACTTGCAGAGCATCACCATATTGCTTGGCCATAAGTAATCCAAACGGAAGATCAACAACTTTCATATTTTCAGTTTTTCCAAAATTAGCCTCGAAGTTAAAGAAAAACGTCATCGTTACAAAACAAGGAATCTACCACAAACGAATCAAAATAATACTTTTATAAGACAGTTATATTTAAATTAACAAAAAAGAACACTTGAGTTTTACCATTTGAGTAAACAATATCATTATTGGGATCCAACATTTTTTAGTATATTAATTTTAACTTTAAAATACTTGCCCGTTGAAAATGCTGACCACATTGAACCATTTTGGTGCTTTTAATTCAATTCATACTTTTGAATTCAATTCGTGGGGCCTACGCTAAATGAATTGCCCCGTCGCTGCCTAATCAATTCAACACTGACATTGGAAGATATTAATTGAAAAAGATACTTGCGATGTGGAGGGTTTGGCTTGTGTGTTGTCAACAGCACAGGCAATATGGAATGATGGCTACGCATTAAAAAATGATGTCAGAACAATGAAAAATGATGTCTGTGTGAAATGACGTGTGCACCAAAACCGGACTGCGATGTGGATGCTCCTATAACCAATAAATCAGAACATTTTTAAAGAAAATCTATGACAATTTGTTGACCCAATAATATGAGGTTTCAATCTAAAACCAAACGGCAACAATTCCGAGTAACTCCTATTTTATATAAACCAAAGGAGGTCCACACCTTATCCGATGTGGGATCTCAACAAATCCAACTTATATTGCTACTTGGAATGAACCAGATTCTTATGCTGCATCGAGTGACAGAGGATGTTGCTAAAGTATTTTCTTTTGTTGTGCTACAGATTGAATACCCTAGGGAGGATGGCGTACCTCATTCTAGTGGCCTTCGAACAATAGAGGTAAACACCAGGGTGTTTGCAAGACAAGGGTTGAGGATTGATTATGATGTCCGACTATGTTGGTGTTGAGCTGCTCATTGAACAATTGGACTCAGAGTGAAGATGGTTTGTCTTGTGTGTTAACCTAGATTTATATTGGTTCCTGATAGTTTGCTATTACTGATGATTTGTGGGGGAGATCTTAATGAAGTTAGTAATGAATGTGGTTGGTTGTAATAACTGAATGTGTTTCTAGTGACCCAACATCTCCTTGAACACTGTAACCTGCATATTTCAAATCCACTGGGTAATTTCGGAATTATAATTCAGCAAAGAAAATCCCCAGATTTATCTTATGGTTCTTGGACACATTGGAGGAGTGACCAAAAACTAGGCCAAATATTATTCCAAGTACTGTAGTCCTCTGTAATAGAATGTGTCATGTAGTACAAGCAATGGACCATGGTACCAGTAGATTTCAGAGGGCTTCTTTTCCTATTTCAACCACAGCGGTTTTATGCAATGAAGAGCCTCTGAGTGTACAGGAATCTTTTCACAGCTTGGCAGGAGAGTTATACCAACCGAATGGATCGTTAGACACGTACTTAGTTACCTGCTTCACGTTCAAGTAGTTGTCGAGTCCCCTAATAAAAAGAGTAGGCAATTAAGGTTTCACGTCTATTTTACACATTCCTATTGAGGGAATGATCAAAATGAAATAATAAACACTGATACCATTCTCCAAGTTCACGTCCAAAACCACTACGCTTTTTGCCACCCCAAGGGGCCTGGCAGAAGCACGGCTGGGAGCAGTTGACCCATACAATGCCTACTTGGAATGCCTGATTAAGGAAGAAATAATTCAACCACCTCCATCCCAATATTTTAATATGAAGGCTAAGCTTTAGATGAAAAATCTCACCTTGGTTAACCTTTCACACCTTTCTAGATCTTGAGATAAAACGGCAGCAGCCAAGCCGTACCTGAACAATATTAATCACCAAGAAGATGCAAGTCAAAATATAAATAAGGTAAACTAAGGGGGTATGTTGTATGAAAAGTTTAACTCACTTGGTATCATTTGCCAGCTCAATGGCTTCTTCTTCAGTCGAGAATGTTTTGACACAAAGAACAGGTCCAAATACTTCCTCTTTCCAGATTTGCATTGATGTCGTCACATCAGTTATTATAGTTGGATGAACAAAGTAGCCATTCTTCAAATGCTGCAAGGGACTCACCACTGACAAGGTTAGCTAAATTCCATTTTATGAGCTGCTTCATACCCACTCAAAGGTTCTGAATTAGTTTTTTTACCTGAGGTCGTACACCCCCGTGTAAAATTGTTGCACCTTCCTCCTTAGCTGTTGCAATGAACTTCAACACTTTCTCATACTGTAACAGTACAACATTTGAAATGGTAATGCACTCAGAACATGCCAAGTGTTAAAGTTTTCAAGATAAATTTGAAAGCAGTGCCATTAGGTTAGTGGTTCTGGGATTTTATTCCACAACTATGATCATAGCGAGGATATTCTCACAGCATCCGTTGTTTTTTCTGTCATTTGGTTGTAAAGCATTTTGAATAATCCATGCCAAGTAAAATGCATAAGTTTTCTGACCTGTCCTGCACTGACGATTGGGCCAAGTCTGCAACCTTCCTCTAAGGGGTCCGATACTTTAATATTCTCACACCATTTCACAAGCTTCTCCAAGAATGCTGCAGCAATGCTTTCCTGAAACATTTTCCATAATTCAACACAATAGAAAATTTCTCAACTAATTCAGAATATAAATAGAATTTAATAACAATTTGCTTCAATATAAACTATTATCCATGGAGTTCAATTGCTCCGTATGTCTCTTTAAACCAAAAAGATTTATTTACCGCATATTTGTTCAGGATGATGATGATGATGATGATGCCACTCCATACCATTGCAAACCAATAACCATATTTTAGAAAGTATGAGTTTAATCCCTAGGTCCTTTAATCCCATTGATGATTCACATATTAATATATGAAGTATAATTATATATAAATATATCCATAATTTTTCTCATTAAGCACATGCATTGGGGTGTGTTATCTTACTAGTGCATATTTAGTCTTCTGACATTGTTCTGCATCACAAAAGTAAATTTGAAATGCAACCTAAGAAGCTGAAAAAATCTATAAAGAACAAAACCCATCCATATTTTCTCATGAGTATCATAACAAGCATCTACTCCTTGCATTTGCAGGGTGGATTGGCGGTAAGGGGACATTAAGAAGCTGGTGTTGTCAACAATAGAAAGGGTGTTTGGATAAGCCGCAAATAATCAGTTTAACCGCTAAAAAAAGGTGTTGCAAACCTGATTAGTTGCATTTTGAAAACGCAATAATCAGATAATCTATTTTATATCGCCAATCCAAACACCCTCAGAGTGAGGGATCATTCGTCCTACTTACATGCACCAAGAGCCGAGAAGTAGCACTGCATATCTGACCATTTGTCCAAAAGCAACCAAAAAGAGTCCACTCAGCCGCTGAATCAAAAGCAAGAGCATTGTATCAGATAATCTTTCATTATTTAGTAGTTTGGTGAAAATACTTCTAATCAACCCCTTATAAATCCAACCAATAGCTAACTGCCAGACTGTTCCCTTTTCCTTTTTTGTTTTTCTTTTTATCTAAGTTCAACTTTTATTCTTTTGGACAACGGTTTATTTGAGAAGGATCAAATTTCAAACCTTTATCAAGATCAACATCCTCGAACACCACAATTGGACTTTTCCCACCAAGCTCCAGTGTAACTGGCTGCAAAATAAAAATATAATACAAATACCAAAATTAAAACAGACTGTGTACGGTGAAGATTAAAGACAAGGAAGAGTACAAAGAACATACTTTCACCAGTTGGGCAGCAGCAGTCATAATCTTGATTCCTGTTGCACTGCTCCCAGTGAATGCTATCTGCAACTCAAATTTATCAAATCAGTACCACATCAATCAAACCCAGACAAGTACAAAAGAACAATGCAAAACCACTATTATGACCTTATCAACATGAGGATGAGAAGACAATGGGGCACCCGCCTCCGGTCCCAAACCAGTCAAAATGTTGAGAACACCAGGGGGAAGACCCACTTCTTTACACACTTCAGCCAACTCCAAACAAGTCCTGTAGTTGAAATAATAGAAGAATCTTCAAGGACCATTATTACTCAACTAGAAGTTCCATAAGGCAGGAACATGCACCTTGCCATATCGGGTGCAAGGCAACAAGCATTTTTCAAGACCTCAAAACAATCTGTTGTTAATCAGTTTTTTATAATAACCTTGCAATATCTGTTCTTTTTAATTACAACTTATACTATACATTACAAGATACATCCAAAGATTCTAAATATTCTTAGTTCAAGGTTATGAAGTATTAAGAAACTAGATGACATTGGAGGGTAATAGTATAATGATCTAGAAATTGGAAAAAACATAGGTACAATACTGTAATGTTTGTTTTGAAACTTGTAGATGACAATTAACTCGAAAATTTTTGAAAGCCTTCAAAAAGAGAAACATTGTGAAATGGGGAGTAAAATACAAGAGAGAAAATGACAAGACATCAAGACCAATAGTGCAAACAATGAATATCATAAAAACTTACACTGAAGCTAATTCAGATGGTTTGAGTATAGCAGTACACCCAGCTGCTAAGGCAGGAGCAACTTTCCATGTTGCCATTAACAAAGGGTAATTCCTGGAAAATGAGAGGTGAATATGGTTTGTGCAATAATCTGAGTAAAACTCAAACAGTAGTTTTTCTCGGCGATATTTAAACTATTCCTAGGATTATTTAATCAAACCTCTCTGAATTAATTCAGCTTAAACATGCAAATAGGAACGTACGGAACTATAAATTTTGTGCAAGTTTCCTTAGCTCCTCTTAGAAAGAGATAACAAGTAACAGATGAATAGCACTCCTTCCTTTATAATAATTCAGAATGAAAACAAAATTCATCCTTCAGATGGTAGATGTACCATGGTGTGATTAAACCAACTACACCAATGGGCTCTTTCACAATATGGCACTTAAATACTTCCATTGGCAGTTCAACTGGAGTATTTTGTTTCGAGTCCAACTTTTCAGCAACATCAGCAAAGTACTCAAAACATCCAGCAACATCATCCTGGATGGAAAAGAATATGAGGGCACTAATGATATAAAACTAACAGATGGACATAAATATTTCAATAACATACAATATCCCAAGCTGCTTCTTCCAACGGTTTGCCGCAATCAATTGCTTCAAGCTTTGCTAGTTCTGGCTTCCTCTCTGTGATCTGCATGTAAATGGATATGTAAAGCATCCAAATAGATATAAAGGATTGCGCTTGAAACTCAATTATCTAAAGTAACAGTAGATGAATGTAAATATCATAGTGTGGCACAGAAGGGAAATCACAATACATGAGGAAAGAAAATGCTGAAGCTTAAAAGGAAGTGCTATTCAAAACCCGTTCATTAGGTGCAACTGAAAGGATGACAGCAAGGTACAGACTGGCCAGAAAACATAATCTCCTTATTCAAAATACCATAAACAATTAGATTAAGCTTACAATAATTACTTATCATTCCACAGTTTGATGTTTGCATATAGATTGAAATCATTTTCTGTCTCAGTTGTTGGGCAGTTTTTCTATGATAACCACTGTGTGCACTGTCTACAATCTCCACTCTTTTATTGTTATTGAGTGGTCAAACATGGTTCAACCTACAAACAACATTCTGACAAGATCATTTAAAAAGTTGGATTAATGAAAACAACAAAATCGCAATAGCGAACCACCATTTTCACAATGATCTACAACATAAGCCTCGGATTCGGAAATCAGGTGGATAACACGTATCCAAGAGATGCATTTCACAAATAACACCAATAATTTGGGGAAGATTTTAAGTGATAAAAGATTGAACTAATAATATACATCATCGAAACAAAAAAATACAACCTTGGCAGCAATAGCTCGTAGATACTTGGCTCGGTGTGCCCCAGTCGCCGAGGACCAATCCTTACCCCCATTACGGAAGAAGGCTTTCCGAGCAGCTTCCACAGCAATATCCACATCTTCCGCAGTGGCTGCCGGAATATCCCCTGAAATGCACAGGCTTCAAAATCACTAATAAGCAAGTGAATCATTTTCCTAACAAAAAAAGGGAAAACTTCGTTCCGTTTTTCCATTGAACGGATCCGCCAATCGCATCAAGTGATTAATTCTATCCAACTAAAAGAAATCAGGTAAAGTTGACTACTACATACTACATAGTATTAATACATAAAGGGGGAAGAAAAGAAAGCAATTGAAGTTGGAAGCAAACCGATAGTTTGTTCGGTGGAGGGATTGATAACAGGAAGGCGGTTGCCATTGACGGGGGGCCTCCAGTCGCCGTCTATGAAGAGTTGGCGAGTAGGAATCGGAATTGCCATTTCCGTCAGCGGCAAGAAGTGGTATATCGGAATCGGATGGGGTCTGAAGGTACTGGGCAAAATGCAGATCAACACACGATTATCAGTTACTATCTATTTATCTCCTTTCGGGCTCGAATCTCAATGAGTCAATAATGCCGATAAACAACTGAAAAGGCGTCCTTCAAAATTAGTGGGAAATGTTGTATGTTCCTTACATCCCCATCAATAACTCCCTTTCGATTTTTGACAATAATACAAGTATTAACTCAATTTCATTTTAATTACGTTAATCCGTGACCGCGTGCGAATAAAATTCCTTAATCTATACTACCTCTGTTCTCATTTAAGTGAGACATTTGCATAGTAATTACTATTCATTGAGTAACTTTGATCAATTTTTTTAACATAGTTGTATAAGAAAAAACATAGTCAAGTGAGATCTTGTTAGATTCGTCAAATCACGTAGTTTTATAATATCAAATTTTTATAATTTTTACTTATATACAACTTGAGTTATTAACCTTTAAAAATGTGTCTTGGACGGCGTGAAATGCAGGAATGGTGCATTTAAAACAGAACAGAGGTAGTATATTATTAATACCATTAGTGGTCAACCAAGTTAACATTTAATGTGGTGTCTCCATTCTAAATTTCCAATTCTTAACTTATATGAAATTGCTACAATTTTTAGCTTTTAAAAGATTTCAAATTTTAATTTTGCGTTTATTTATTTATTTATTTTAGATTTTAGCATTGTATTATTATTTTAGATTTTGCCTTATTTATTTATATATTTATTTTAGATTTTGCATTGTTTTATTCACAGAATTTTCAGTTTTAAAAAGATATGGAATTTTTAATTTATATGGAATCAAGATATAGTTTGACACATTGTTATTAACTGGTTATTTTTTATTCGAAATGTCAAAAAGAAAAGCAAGACATAAATCATGGGATGGAATTAATATTATTTATTTTAGTTACATAAAAAATTATAAAATGAAAAACTTAAATAGTCTACCAGAGGGATGTGATTTCCATTTTTGCACCATAATGAGGCGATTTGAACAACATGCGGTCCACTTTGGCCCTATTTGAGGGTCCGACAGCCTTGTAGTGGCCTAAAATTGTAAATGAAAAAATAATAGCTAAAATCTGAAAATTGATCATTCTGATGGCCTAAAAATTATTATCTCTAAAAATAATTCAAAACGATTATAATTATTAAGAGAAATGTGAAAATTCATATTCTTTGGATAATTAGTTTAAAGTAAATTAATTATTTTCATAAAGCATATTATAAATAAAAGAATCTGATGTATAAAGAGTTATTTTGATGCGAATAGATCCATCTGTAAATAAAGGAAAATTTTAGTTTTTAATCTATTTTTTAAGAAATAATTCATTAGTTTATATTTTAACAGATTTGTAATTTACGGAATAACAAATAAAAATATAGCTTTATTAGGAATTGAAATGCTAATTGCTGCAAATTATATAAGTTTGAAAATTTTCTCTAGAATGGCGATACTGAATAAACTGTTAACGTCTGAAACATATAATCTATTGATACTAGAACAGACATATTATAATAAGGAATAGATAAAGACGGGTCATGCTAAGCTATTATCTTTCTTGACTGATGAACATAATAATGTTTATAATAAAATAATGTATGTAGTTGATAGTGATGATGTTTGATATTTTTTCTTTACGTGGTGGAAATGATAAGATATTTATCAATAATTTATCTAGAAACCATTATGTATAGTCTTTCGTGGAAGATGCAATATGGTGCTGCCTGTAGCATCCAGTGGAATAGTATCCAGTGGACTGCATATTCTAAATTTAGTATTCAACTAGATTGTGACGAGAATTATACCTGCAAAAAACTTACTCCATGAAATTATTTAACCTCTCTTCTGAATAAAAAAAAACTCATTATTTGGGATGAAAATTCTTAATTGGTAGAATGATTATGAGCCAGTCTGAATGAACCAAATTCTCCATTTGATTTCAGAGGGAAAAATTCTCATCTCAAAGTTGTTTTACTATGACTATTTTTTTTTTTAAAAAGAAAAACTCATTTGGTCAATGAATATTTCATATACGCGATGGTAATTGGTAAAGCTGGTATTGATCTTGAAGATGTACCATTAGATATTTCCAAATGATAATTTTATAAAATATACGGAAGATCATATAGTGGTATTTGTTCAGAGTACTTATGCAAATATGAACTGCACCATTTCAAATCCAGATATTTTTAAGGATTATGTTATACTAACCCATACCAATGATTTCTCATACGATCAATGATTATATCATGGAACATATATCTACAAATAAAAATGTATATATATCAGTTCTAACAATATTTATCAATATGATGAAAGCATAAGTAAAGCCAATGAATTATTTTCACTGGAATATCTAAACACAATCAATTATTCTGGATTACCGAAAAATATAGTTGAATGAGGGTTGCATAGTCATGCATCTTAGTAATATAAATCCATCAAATAAATTATGCAATGTAAGTAGGTTGATCGTAACTAAGATGCAGAGTCATATTGAAACTTTTGACAAGTTTCGTTAACTCGAGCTCTTTCTAAAACTATACCAGGTTAAATTTATTAAATGAGAAGAGTTATGATTTACGGGAAAGGTTTTAGGGATATGTCAAGATTATCACTTTATTGCTCAGGTGAGGGGCTTTAATTTCAAATGGCAATGTGGTCCTCTCTGTCATGAAATGCTGACAAATCTCATGACATAGCCGGGATAAGTTGATCTTCAGCCTGTCACACTGAGGATCCCCGGCAAATATGCCATGATACTTCTCATCAAGCCTTGCCATAAGATTTCCTGCCATGAAACTTTTGACTAATTCCCACCACATGAGTATTTTCTGAAAAGTCGTGATCCTGGTTTAGGTTTTATTTAATGAAACCGATTTATGATGGCGGTGTTGTGATTAGGGATATATTTATACGTAGTCATATTTTATTGCTCGTAGTTAAGAAACTGTGCTCCCGAAAGCGCACGGTGTCAAAAATTGCAGTAATTTATAGTAAGACCGGATCGTTCACTGGAGGATGTGCGATAGAAGCAGGTCCCACGTCATTGACTAAGATTTTCCACTCGGTTACTCGAATCAAGTGTGTGATTTGACTAACAACTACTTGACAGAATCTAATTCAGATTAAGAAAGCATTTAAAATAAAGCAGATAAAAGTATTCTAGAAAGCGAATTAAATTTAATCTAAGGAAGCAATAAAATTAATCTAAGAAAGCGGTTAAGATTATTCTAAGAAAGCAGATTTAGATGAGACAGAAAGGACAGGAGGAAAAGAATGAAGATTGGACAAGATTCAGATGAAACACAGTTAAACTTCCATTTTAATACACAGATCTTAGCTTGGGATAATCCGTTCAGTTAGCTAATTCTCATGCTCTCTGTACCATGTTCCCTTTAACAGACAGGTACTTATAGTAAGAGTTTACATGCTCTTAAGAAAATAAATTCTAAGATTCCACAGACGCATAACCACCCTCGCAATGCATTGCTAAGGTATGTTAATTATCCGTGGTGGACAAGCAACACCTGACAAATCATTTATTGAGGTGCCAAGTACTGTTATCATTCCCCCATGTCACGCCCAAAGAGTCTAATTAAGCCCTGAACTATCCCTTAACTCTCAGTCCTAGTAGCAGTTACGCAACTCTCAATACAACCGAGTGACCTCTAAAGGAAGCAGTTAAAAGAAAGCAGTAAAGAAAGCATTTAAAGTCCTATCACTCGGAGGTTTCTGAAAGTTTGACCCTGGTAGTAAAAGAAAGCCCCCAGTCAGGATGACCGGATGTGGATCAAGAATTCCCTATTCTCAGTGAACCGCTTACAGTGCTCACTTCCCTTCGGGTTGTTATGAGATACAAACTAATGAAACGAACTAATAAAATTAGTTCGTTCCGGATGCACTCACTCGGGACTCAAAAATAGGCTTTGGCAGAAGAAGATAGCAGTTGAAAGAATACTCAACCCTACCTTAGAAAATAACCAAGGCCCGAATGTTGTTCCTCTAGTATTAACTGTCACACCTTATCGGAATCCAAGTGGAATCTAACCCAGTTCAACATTTAATACAAGATTTCCAACAAGCAGCAATTTTGGGAAAATAATAAATCTGAAAATCATTCCCTCTCAGGTACTAGACTCTCAATAAGAACACAGACCCTTTCAGTCTAGGTGAGACCTAATCGCTGACTCTGCTTCTAATTTCCCAAAATCAACCCTCGGTCGGATATGAATTAGTCATAACTGTTGAATTTATCCCTTACTCAGATCCGGATTTTATAAAGGAATTTTTGTTGGAAATTTATTATGAAACATCTGATTCAAATCAAGACTTCTATGTCCAAGGGAAGGATCCCAAAATAATATTGACCACAATATCTACATAATAATATCATGCATAATTTTATAAAGAAGTGTAAAATTAAATAACCCAAAATATAAGGTGGGTTTAGACAGAAGTTGGAACACAAAGATGAAATAGCCGGGGATGAGAAGAATTTTGGCTAAAGAGAGTGCCAGAAACAACTGGGGTGATCTGGACTGCAAACATCTGCTATCCAGTTCCCAATTATTCCAGATGGAAAGATTTTAGATAGCAGAATAGTCTTAACAACAGTGATCGCTATCATCAAGACCCCTACTATCTGTGAAGCGAGAGAAAAACCTACATGTTTTCTTGCTGTAATACTATTCACGCAATGTTGATCGACATCATTTGATACTATTACAGCTCAAAATTCAGGTTTGAAATTAAGATAAAGAAAAAGAAACTGTATCCGGATAGGAGTCAGCTGAGCAGCTATTATAATCCCGGATGGACGAACCGCCAAGGCTTCCACCGACCACTATTCGGACCATGCAAAATAACATCTAATAATTAATATACAGACCACGAGCTAGTTATCCGTGTGGGAATACCCGCCAACATTAATCTGATATATTCCTTATTAACTGTTTCACACATTACGGGAAAAGACAAAATAAATAAAAGCAAAATATTTTTGGGTCATCTTGCATGAGAGACATTGGTTTCTCATGCAAGGTATGGAAATGATTCCATAATTACTCTTTATGGTCTAAATAATCTCTCATTCCATAATTAATGAATTAATTACAGTCCGGATTATATACTTAGATCATTAGAGTTTAATCATTTGTAGAAGAATCTTTTAATGGGAAATTGAACAAAGTTCTTTATATCAATGTAATCATGGGTTGAGATCATTGGATTTCAACCTCAAAATATTAATATAAAGGTTCAATTAATTAATGGGGTGAGATGAAGAATGAAAGCTTGGCAAAAGGCGCCACCTTGTCGCGATACAGGGTTCGTGTCGCGGAGCATGGCTCCGCGACAAAGATTTCGCGACAAAGGGGTGGGAAATAAAAGAAATGGAATTTTGAAAGTTTAGGGCTTGTTTTGTCGCTAAGTAAAGAAAATTTTGTCGCGGAACGTGGTTCCGTGACAAGGGCATAGCGACAAAAAGGTAGAAAGTTGGACAAGGCATAATTCCTGTCGCGGAACAAGAAGTTTGGCGCGGAACGTGGTTCCGCGACAAGGTTGCTTCGCGACAAAGCCCTTCCAGAATAAAATCACAAGCATTTGGGTCCTTGGTCGCTAATCAAGATTTTGTCGCGGAACGTGGTTCCGCGCCAAGGGTTGTTTCGCGACCAAGGGTTTTAAAATAATGGTCAACAAATGTCCTTTGGCACCTTTGTCGCCAAAGCATCATTTTGTCGCGGAACGTGGTTCCGCGACAAGGGTTATTCCGCGACAAAGGTGTGTTCAGTACATGTGTCAGAAAAGTAAGTGGAACAGTGGCATGCATTATGTGTGATCTCACCCATTTCAGATTCAAAAGCTAAACTAAACTCAAAATAACAAAACAGAATTTGAATCTAGCTAGAACATGCTTGCACAAAATAGAAATAAAGCAAACTTAACACTTAAGAAACCCTAATCTAAGCTTGATCATCCATAAACATGCAACATTATCCCAAGAGAAAGTCACCAAGCAGCGACATTAAAATGCAAAAACAGGGGTCAAATGACCCAAGGAAAATGAAAACAGTAAAGATCCATGGGGTGTGAGACCCATTTCATGATTTTTGGGACACAAATGAAGAATGTTTTCCCATTTTATTAAATGGTGTTGTTCATACTCATGGTTTGAGTACCACAAACCTTTAAACAAAAGTTTTTGAACGAAAACAAGGTATAAAAACTGGCTATCTAACCAAAGTGCAGTAAACTATATCTAACTAGTGCATGAATTAAATAATACAAAAGAAAACCTAACTAACTACCCTAAACTACACTAAACTACTGAACTCCCCAACTTGTCTTCAAGAAGGTGTAGTTTTTCTAAAATTCTTCCAACCTTTAGCTCAAAGGAAACACCTCATATTTATAGAGGGGAAACCCTAAGCTCATGGGCCTTGATTTGAGCCCATTGTGTCTCAAGACATCACACACATCACAGCTTTGTCTCGGAGCACCAAGTTTGGTCGCGGAACACACTGCATGTGGCAAAGCTTCTCGACTGGGTCTTGTGTCTCTAAAAATGTACCTTGGTCGCGGAATGGACCTTTGTCGCGGAACAGCACATCGCGACAAAGGTATCGCGCCAAGGGGCTCTGGCTGGTCTCTTCTTTATCTGGGCTACTTGGTCGCGGAGTGTTCCTTTGTCGCGGAATCATGCATCGCGCCAAGGGGCTTCCGCGACAACAGTCTTCCTGGGCCTGCTGGATTGGGCCAGATGGGCCAAAAGTATTCTTTTTGTGGGCTTTTCTATCTTTTTCCCATCTTTTTGTTTCCTTTTCTTTTTCTCATGTTTTTGGATTTTTCTAACATAAATATGTAATAAAATTACATATTTATGTCTTTCTCACACCAGCTTATTATTTTTACAATTATGCATAAATCAGTCCAATTCGACTGCTTTCTTACTTAATGTAAGACCGGAATGCGATCAAATGCCCGTTTAAGACACGGAAATGGATTGAAAATAATGGTCATTTTTGGCCATTATCAACATCCTCACATTTAATACTGATCGTCCCCGAGCAGTCAGAGTCAATGTTCCTCGGAACACGGACTCTACATATTCAATTCATTTTCGTGGCTTCATAAATCACATTCTTTTTGAATTGGGATAAGACAATCAAAACTACAAGTATTGAATTCCCTTGATTGCAGTGTTTAATGAAATGATACTTGCTCACTATATCAGGCCTACAAATCAAACATTATCATCGATCCTTCATGAATATCATGTTTTGAAAGATGCAAAGATTAAAAGTTAGAATTAAGGTATGACATGAACATATGTAATGAGAGAAGGCCTCACTATAAGAGAATCGGAAGATTCACTCACTCTCAATTGGAGTTTAATCATGAACGCTCAAAATCATATTTAATTAAATTATCCCATAAGCTTGCAATCAGACCAACTCGCCACCGGCTCATTTCTTCAAATCAAGATCACGAGGTCTTATTTGAGGGTTATAACGGGGCGTACGGTTGTAACATTTGGTAGGAAAGGAAATTATTGGGTTAAGAAGTGGCAAGAATTAATTCTATCATAACTTGGCATATTTATTTAAAATATATGATCATCAATTTTTCTTTCTTTCTTTTGCCTTTCTCTTTTCATATTGCATGTCATTAGACTATGTCTAATTTGCTTTGTCAATTGCAATTTATTGATGTTGAATGGAATTCAACTCTCTCGTTTTTTTTTTTTTTTTTTTTTTTTTTTGAATCGGTTTATAGAATTCCGATTTATAGTTTTCATGATGATCATAAATTTAATGCCTTTGATGGAATTCATCCTTGCACACTTGGGTTTGAATTTCTTGGTCTTTTTGTAAGGCTAAGAATAATATAGAGGGTTTCAAAGAAAAATTAGGCTTAAGGCTCAAAGTGGTTAATCCTAAGGGAAAATTTTTCTGGTTTTGGAATTCAAAAGAAGGCCAAAGTTTTGGTTTTCTAGGTGCCCCGATCATATTCTCGATTTTTAGAATATGGCACGGTCTTGAATCGGTCCCAATTGCAAGTTCTAGTTTCCTTTAATCAAATTGATTCACACATCAAAGAAAAATGAATGAGTAAATGTGACTCATGGCTCAAATCTCACAAGGTTGGTTTGACTCATGTCATGCAATATTCTCAAATTTAATCGAAGCTTAATTCTAACAATTTATTCAATCGAAATCTCTAACATGCAGATTTATTACCCAATAAGCTGATCGCATCATTAAATTTTTATAGCTCAAAATCTCAGGATTTCATGTCATGCATGTTCTCAATTATATTATCCCAATTTAAAAGTTTGAAAATTTAATCATAAGCCTAAATTCAACATGTGAATTTAGAGCAATTTTATGCATACTTTTGCTGGTTATTTAATTGAAAGCAGTAAAGAGGCACTGCTGACATACTGAGTATGTCAACAGCATATTTTTGGCCTGACAGTCACTTATTCATCTCGGACTGTCAGACATCTTTTCAGAAGTAAAAGATAAAAACAAAGATAGTTGTTGGGGCTGCAAAATCCCAATCTGAAAGCAGTAATTATATCAATTACAAGAGATTTCATTTGCAATTCAAATCTATCTTGTATGGATGAATTGAAATTCTCTTATATGATATTTACAATTAAGCTCAGAATTAAAGGAGTCAGGGATCACCATCTTTCTTCTCGTCTGATTTCTTGGAGGAGCCAGCTTCATCAGGGATCTTCTTAAGTAAGGTTTGCAGGAGCTGAGTCTGACTAAGGATCAGTGATTCCACCATTTTTCGATTCTTCTCTTCTTTTTCCAGCATCATCATTCTGAATTCCTCGTCTCTCCTTTCCTTTTCCAACTTCTCTCTCCGTTTCTCTTCCTTTTCTCTCCTACGTTCCTCGCGTTCCTCTTCTCTCTCCCTCCTTCGCTCTTCACGCTCCTCTTCTGCCCTTTTCTGCTGTCCCTCTTGGCTTGCCAAAATTACATCAGTCATGGATTTCATTCCCTCGAGCATAGACTGACTCATTCTGCTCACCATCTCAATCGTTTGAGAATCAGCAGGGAACTGGGATACATTCTGGCTTTGAGGAGGCATCTGAGGTTGGGGTTGAGTCGGAGGCGGGATTGGAATCTCAGTCCGTTCTTGGTCTGCGGGAGGCTCCTCTCGAACATTCGAAGGTCCTGCATCAGCACAGGTGTTTTGTGTTCCCTTCTTTGTCTTCGGCTGCCTCTTTCGCTTCCTTGATGCCTGCTCACCCGATATGAAAGAGGATTGAGCGTCCGAATCTCCTCTGCCGGATAGTTGGGGAAGGGAATATTTGATACTCTCACTCAAGGGAAGTCTTGGCACACTGATAGGTGGGTTCACCTTCACCACCGTGTCGCCCTCAAAAGCGCTCAAATCAACTCCCTGAGCTATGCAGATCCTCCTAATCAGATTCGGATAACACAGCACCTGCCTATCCTTTATGCGGGTTATCATCACCTCGAATACATGCCTCCCTACATTAAGTTTTGCTCCGCTCCACATTCTTGCAAATCCCATTAGCACATTTCCAGATGTGGTGTGCGGATGCGAGTTGGGCCGGATCTTAGACATGTAGAACTCGTAGGTTGGCATGAATTGTATTCGCAGCCATTTTGCGTTGAATGTATGTCCAGGGGCGGTCACGCTTGTCATGCTGTTAGCCAGTGTTGCATACTTTGCATATTCAGTAGTTTTGGCTCTTTTTGTCATGATCTCACCAGGGGGGAATTCGCTTTGAATCTCTGGGGTCCCGAAGAACTGGTTCAGCCAATCAGGCGCAATGTTGATCACTTGTCCCCGGATCCATGTTGTTCTGGCAGCTTCATCGATGTTGCAGAAGAATTCTTTTGTCAGCTCCACGAAGCCATCTTCGTCATGATGCAACATGAAGTTACCCCACTCTTGATTTCTGTAGAAAGTTTCAACAGTGGGGTGTGACAACGCATCAGGCCTGAACCCTTTGTCTGGCACTATCATCTTTTGCAGCTTCTTATACTTCTCTGCACTCTCTTTGCTGCCATTGAACTTGATCTGGATCTGTTCTTCGCTTAGCTTTTTCTTCTCATATCCCTTCGCAACGCCCATTCTTTGCCTTACGGTGTTTTCGGACCAAAACTCGACTGGTCGAATGGATCCGACGGACTCGTCGTCACTCGAGTGCCAGTCTGTTTGCTCGTCTCCCTCCTGTGGCTGATCATTCCTTGGTTCATCCTCATCTCCCCTCTGACTCGGCTCTCGCTCTCCATGGGCTGCTTCATCTCCGACTGCCTCCTCAACCTGTTTAATTACATGTTTCATCGTGTTGAGTTCACGGTTTACAGGTGAAAAAGATGCAGTTACATGAAAATTACGGTCATCAACATCAGTTGATACCTCCTCCTCCTCCCTAACTCTTGCAGCTCGTCCAACTGGACGTTGGAGAATAGGCGCCATTTGATTCATGAATTCTTGTTCCTCCTGCCGAGCTTCTTCTTCCGAATCATTCCCATCTGCAGCCTCAGTCAGAATTCCTTGAACTTTTTCTTTAAGTGCAGAGGTCATGAGAGGGTCGTCTGGCTGCTTTTCCAAAGTTTTGGCCAGTGCCACCGGGTCTATGGAGTCTTGTGGCCCTTCTGACTGTTCAGGTTGGTGCGACGGGCCTCCTTGCGTGATGAATTCTTCAATTCTGGCTGTGCCCACGAGAGGATCGATCACTTGACCTACTTTTGTCTGATATTCGATTTGATGTGGCTTTTCTCCAGCATCGATTCTCGTTTCGATTTGTTCATTAAGCCTCTTCCTTATGTCCCCTCGGATGGTCTCAGCATCATGTGCAGTGGGGCCAGTCCATGCAGGAGGTTGTTCTTCTTTGATTTTCAAACCTCGCCCTTGCACTTCTCCAGTGATCTTTAGCTCAAAGTCCTCCTCATTACCCCGCTCAACCTCTGCAGATTTCCTGCTTTCCAGCTCAGCCTGCATCTTCCTGGCAGTTTCTTCATCCTTTGTCTGCTGGATATTCTTTCGGATTTGCTCTTCCTCTGCAGCCTTCCTTTCCATTTCCAGGCGTTCTTCCTCAGTCAATTTTTCTATTCCCGAACCACCTGTCACTTGATCCAGCAAACCAGCTGATGCAAGCTCTTCATTGTACATCTTCATGGCCAGCTCAGCATCGGATATCACCTGGTGCTTCTTTTTCGGGGGTGGCGGCGGCATTGGCTGTTTACCTTTGTCCTTAGGATCAGTGGGCTCTGCCACTCTCCTAACAGTTGGTTCCGGTTCCTTGATTTCTACTTTCTTCTCCGGAGCCCTTGCTGGCTTGTCCTTATCAGCGGACCTTATTAATCTTCTCCTCGTTCCCGGTTGACCTTCAGATGTAGCAGCAGCAGTGGAAGGTTTCTCGGGCTGTGTGGGTGCCTTAGTGGTGGCAGGTGCTACAACAGATGTTGTCGTTTCAGTCTGAGCTGACTGCACCACTGGCTCAGGCGTAACAACTTTTTGTTCTTCAGTTTGCCCTATGGGCGGCAGAGCTGAAGCTTGAATTGCTGGCTGGGTAGGCTGTGGGTTGGCCTCAGGGGGAGTGGAGAAATATGCGTCAATTTCAGCGTCAGGATCTTCTTCCCTGTTCGGTTCACCCTCGTAGCCTAGTTGCTTCTCGGCACGCTGCAAATAATCCTCAATGAAGCTCCTTTGAGATATTCTCCTCAGTTGGTCCTCCCAGTCCTTCTTGATTTTGGAGCAGAACTTACTCCGAACATTATTGTTATAGTGCAGGACCTTCTTTCCATTGGCAGTACTGTTGCAGTATTCCAGTGCAAACTTGTCCATCTCCATGATCAAGTCCCAGTAGGAGTCTCTGTATTGATCTATCATGCCTCCCACCAGATCCTTTTGAATCCCTTCCAGGTAGGACATGTCTTCTGCCGAATCATACGTGAGGTACATCCCAGCCTCAGCTTTTGATAGCAAATTGAATTGCCTTTCATTTTTCCTTTTGGGTTTCCAGCCACCTTTGCGTACATCCACTTGTAGCTGATCCCTAAGTACTGCTATGTGCTGGGGAAATTCATCATCTTTGTTTGTCCCGTACTGTCCATACTTCCTGTGTGTGAAGATGGTTTCAAGCACCTCATCTGCAGGTAATACTACTCCTTCTTCCAGAAAGGACCCAGTGATACTTGGATTTCCTTTTCCCCAGACAGTGGTCAGGTCATCCCATTGTTCGCGTGCATCCTTGATCATCTTCCTCATGGTGTTCAATAGTGAGGTGTTACGGCTTTGCTCAAACTTCTCAGCATTTTTGAGGCGCTTGTACAGGTTGAAGGTCAGCTCTCGATGCCTGGCCCGAGCTAGATCTGTAATCCACCTCTGCTCCACTGGCCCTTTTGCTTCGAACAGATACGGGTTCCATTTAAATGGAAATGCTTCGTACATCATGATGGCCCCACTGTTGATAACCCTACTTATATCCATGTATTTGTGTTCGAAGGCCATCCGAACTTGAGGATCTACGATCTGGTTCGGGATGATGATGTCGAAGTCAGCTATATTCGGATCTTTTGTTCCCTTCTCCACATGCCGATTCCATACAGCCCTGTGCTCTCTGAACCTCAATTGGATGCGCTCATGATGGACCTCAGGAGTTGTCTTTTCGTCTTGGGGGGCATACCCCATCATCCTTACCCAAAACTTCTTCAGGAAGTGGTAGTAGTCCCTTTCTATCGACGCAGCGACTATTGACCTTTCCTGTGGAGGGATATGCACATCCCATCCCGGAGACAGTTTCAACTTTTCGTCCGTAGTGTGATCCAGAGGCACTTTATAGACTGATTTGATGGCCTCTCTTGTGTCCTTAATCTCTGTTCGATCAATTGAGGCCTGGTTGCCAGCTTCCTCATATGTGCAGTCAGGCAATCCGATGCCTGAGTGCACTACCAATGCGTTCCTGAAAAAGGTCAAAGTGCTTAGATGCATCCAACAATTTTATGAGTTTTTAAATACTACTCAGGTGTGAAAACCAACATCCTCACATTTTGAGCTTTGCTAAGCTCGAAATGTGATTTAAGTGGTTTAATCTGAGTTTATTTAAAGGATCCAATTGCAAGGTATTATGCCTTAGGACCTAGAAGGAGATAACTTAATTGGGCTATTGAGTCCAATCAAAAGGGAGGAATAAAATAAAAATAAAAATAAATATAAAAATAAAAGTGAAGTGGTCATTGGACCAAAAATTCCCTTTTTAGTGGGCCATTGGGCCCAAAAGTTTGTTTTTCCAATTTTATTAAACAAGTTCGAGGCACTTGTTGAAAATGGACTGAGATGATGAAGATGGAACGGATGGCTCGAAAATGGAATGTGCGGTGGAGGCGTGGCGGGTGGGATTCGCTATCTCCGGATTGTTTGGACTGTCATTGGACAGTTAAAACGCTCAAGAAAATGCAAACACTATTTTTAATTTTGAAAAGGTTGACTTGTTTTTATTTAATGAAAAGTGGGATGTGTGTGGTCCCATTTTTGGATTTTTGTAAAAAGGTAGCAGTTGAGGTGGCAAAATACTGCTACTTAACTCACACTCTTTAATTCCATTGGGAACAAAAACACATTGTCAACCAAAATTCCTAGTACTATTTTTGTCTTTTAGTGAAAAAGTGCACTGCTGAAAAGGAATTGGTGTGCACTAACATGCCAAAAACAATACAAACACTCACTTTCCTCCATTTGCTGCACACAAACACAGACACACCAAAATGGGAAAGAGCATTAAATGATCATCTTAGCATGCAATACTTATGAACACAGCAAGTTGGGAACACAAGATCATGCCTCTACTCGAGCCAAAACATGGGACTAAAAGCATTTTCATCCCTCACAATTTCAAAAACCACAAGATCATTCATGCTCTATAATCAAGAAAATCAACAGCATATTGATACTCATGCAGTATTCCTATGTTCATCAAGTCTCACTTTTTCAAGATTTTGCAACAATCCAGGAGAGATCAAGATCAAGCAGACAAGACATGAGCATAATAGTCTAGAACACACAAAAGCAAAAGAAACATCAAAACTCAAAACCCATAACCATGGCGGAATCTACCACTGCCAAACCCTAGCCTTCATGAAATCAAAATTCCCACAACCCCTAACACTACCATTTGTGCCCCTCCATCAACCAACCAAAGTACCAAACCCCAACACCACATTCAGCCATTAACAATAAGAACAGGGAATCACAGTCCAAACATGCCCCAATACATCGAACCACTAAAACTGAAAATCAACTAAGTGAAAACAACCATGAGGACGCCCATTAACACATTATCAAGAGTAATAACGCAGGAATCCCCAAAATCGCAAAAACAGGGCAGCGGTTCGCGTACGAAAAGGGTGGGGAATGCTTACCAAGGCTCGGTTTGCTTCGGAGAGGACGAAGATGAAGGTCCTGATGGCTCCATAAGGATTATGAAAATTTGGGCAGAGTTTCCCTTGGGTTTGGCGTTCGAAAAGTGCGAAGAACACAGTGGTGTGCTTCGGGAGGAATTTCGTGTGTGCGAGAGTGTTTTCGAAAATTTTCTAAGTCCGAATGCGTGGGGAAGAAGAGGGAGGCGGAGAGGTTTAAATAGTAATGGGCCGGTCGCGGAACCCTAGCCCATGGTCGCGGAACAGGATTACGCGACCAGGCTCAGCGACATTAGAGGTGTCGCGGAGTGTGGGACTTTGTCGCGGAGTCATGCACCGCGACAAAGTGTACTGCGACAAAATGGCGAGAAGGAATGGAGTGGTGTGTCCGTGTCGCGGAATAGGAACTCTGTCGCGGAGTCATGCTCCGCGACAAAATGTTCCGCGACAAGGACAGGCGGAGTTTAGGGATGAGTAAGATTTTGTCGCGGAATTGCACCTGGTCGCGAAACGTTGTTCCGCGACAAAATGGTCATTCCGCGACAAAGACAGACAAGGGTTGCCGATAAGGGGTGTTTTGTCGCGGAGTTATACTTGGTCGCGGAACGTTGTTCCGCGACAAAATGGTCAGTCCGCGACAAACTTTTTGAATTTTCAAATTTTCAACGGATTGGGCCCGAGTGTGATATTGGGCCTGCATCCGTTTTATTTGAGTTGGACCTGAATGAATTCAGTCCAAGTAAATTCAAATCATTGGGCCATTATTTAAAATAATCTACTTGCATAAAATTAGGTTGGGGTTCCATTTATCTGCAAGATTTATTCCGGATCTTAAATTTCTTTAAATTCCGAGAATAATTTCCCAGATTCGTGGAATTTTCCCAACCAAGAACCTGGTTTTCCTTGCTTTTTCTGCTTCTTCTTTTTGGTTGGTTCCGAATTTCCTGCAAGACAGATAAATACCCATTAGGTTAGGTTTTCTCCTCAGTTCAACATCCTCACATTTAGAGTCTTGGTACTCTAAATGTTCAATTGATCTTGAGGGTACTTTTTCTGTTCTGAATTAAATATATTACATTAAACTAGACTACTCTAAGCTAATCTAGGAGTAATCAGGAGTGTAATCCTCTTAATAAATGACGCTGCATCCTCCCCGGCAACGGCGCCATGAAACTTTTGACAAGTTTCGTTAACTCGAGCTCTTTCTAAAACTATACCAGGTTAAATTTATTAAATGAGAAGAGTTATGATTTACGGGAAAGGTTTTAGGGATATGTCAAGATTATCACTTTATTGCTCAGGTGAGGGGCTTTAATTTCAAATGGCAATGTGGTCCTCTCTGTCATGAAATGCTGACAAATCTCATGACATAGCCGGGATAAGTTGATCTTCAGCCTGTCACACTGAGGATCCCCGGCAAATATGCCATGATACTTCTCATCAAGCCTTGCCATAAGATTTCCTGCCATGAAACTTTTGACTAATTCCCACCACATGAGTATTTTCTGAAAAGTCGTGATCCTGGTTTAGGTTTTATTTAATGAAACCGATTTATGATGGCGGTGTTGTGATTAGGGATATATTTATACGTAGTCATATTTTATTGCTCGTAGTTAAGAAACTGTGCTCCCGAAAGCGCACGGTGTCAAAAATTGCAGTAATTTATAGTAAGACCGGATCGTTCACTGGAGGATGTGCGATAGAAGCAGGTCCCACGTCATTGACTAAGATTTTCCACTCGGTTACTCGAATCAAGTGTGTGATTTGACTAACAACTACTTGACAGAATCTAATTCAGATTAAGAAAGCATTTAAAATAAAGCAGATAAAAGTATTCTAGAAAGCGAATTAAATTTAATCTAAGGAAGCAATAAAATTAATCTAAGAAAGCGGTTAAGATTATTCTAAGAAAGCAGATTTAGATGAGACAGAAAGGACAGGAGGAAAAGAATGAAGATTGGACAAGATTCAGATGAAACACAGTTAAACTTCCATTTTAATACACAGATCTTAGCTTGGGATAATCCGTTCAGTTAGCTAATTCTCATGCTCTCTGTACCATGTTCCCTTTAACAGACAGGTACTTATAGTAAGAGTTTACATGCTCTTAAGAAAATAAATTCTAAGATTCCACAGACGCATAACCACCCTCGCAATGCATTGCTAAGGTATGTTAATTATCCGTGGTGGACAAGCAACACCTGACAAATCATTTATTGAGGTGCCAAGTACTGTTATCATTCCCCCATGTCACGCCCAAAGAGTCTAATTAAGCCCTGAACTATCCCTTAACTCTCAGTCCTAGTAGCAGTTACGCAACTCTCAATACAACCGAGTGACCTCTAAAGGAAGCAGTTAAAAGAAAGCAGTAAAGAAAGCATTTAAAGTCCTATCACTCGGAGGTTTCTGAAAGTTTGACCCTGGTAGTAAAAGAAAGCCCCCAGTCAGGATGACCGGATGTGGATCAAGAATTCCCTATTCTCAGTGAACCGCTTACAGTGCTCACTTCCCTTCGGGTTGTTATGAGATACAAACTAATGAAACGAACTAATAAAATTAGTTCGTTCCGGATGCACTCACTCGGGACTCAAAAATAGGCTTTGGCAGAAGAAGATAGCAGTTGAAAGAATACTCAACCCTACCTTAGAAAATAACCAAGGCCCGAATGTTGTTCCTCTAGTATTAACTGTCACACCTTATCGGAATCCAAGTGGAATCTAACCCAGTTCAACATTTAATACAAGATTTCCAACAAGCAGCAATTTTGGGAAAATAATAAATCTGAAAATCATTCCCTCTCAGGTACTAGACTCTCAATAAGAACACAGACCCTTTCAGTCTAGGTGAGACCTAATCGCTGACTCTGCTTCTAATTTCCCAAAATCAACCCTCGGTCGGATATGAATTAGTCATAACTGTTGAATTTATCCCTTACTCAGATCCGGATTTTATAAAGGAATTTTTGTTGGAAATTTATTATGAAACATCTGATTCAAATCAAGACTTCTATGTCCAAGGGAAGGATCCCAAAATAATATTGACCACAATATCTACATAATAATATCATGCATAATTTTATAAAGAAGTGTAAAATTAAATAACCCAAAATATAAGGTGGGTTTAGACAGAAGTTGGAACACAAAGATGAAATAGCCGGGGATGAGAAGAATTTTGGCTAAAGAGAGTGCCAGAAACAACTGGGGTGATCTGGACTGCAAACATCTGCTATCCAGTTCCCAATTATTCCAGATGGAAAGATTTTAGATAGCAGAATAGTCTTAACAACAGTGATCGCTATCATCAAGACCCCTACTATCTGTGAAGCGAGAGAAAAACCTACATGTTTTCTTGCTGTAATACTATTCACGCAATGTTGATCGACATCATTTGATACTATTACAGCTCAAAATTCAGGTTTGAAATTAAGATAAAGAAAAAGAAACTGTATCCGGATAGGAGTCAGCTGAGCAGCTATTATAATCCCGGATGGACGAACCGCCAAGGCTTCCACCGACCACTATTCGGACCATGCAAAATAACATCTAATAATTAATATACAGACCACGAGCTAGTTATCCGTGTGGGAATACCCGCCAACATTAATCTGATATATTCCTTATTAACTGTTTCACACATTACGGGAAAAGACAAAATAAATAAAAGCAAAATATTTTTGGGTCATCTTGCATGAGAGACATTGGTTTCTCATGCAAGGTATGGAAATGATTCCATAATTACTCTTTATGGTCTAAATAATCTCTCATTCCATAATTAATGAATTAATTACAGTCCGGATTATATACTTAGATCATTAGAGTTTAATCATTTGTAGAAGAATCTTTTAATGGGAAATTGAACAAAGTTCTTTATATCAATGTAATCATGGGTTGAGATCATTGGATTTCAACCTCAAAATATTAATATAAAGGTTCAATTAATTAATGGGGTGAGATGAAGAATGAAAGCTTGGCAAAAGGCGCCACCTTGTCGCGATACAGGGTTCGTGTCGCGGAGCATGGCTCCGCGACAAAGATTTCGCGACAAAGGGGTGGGAAATAAAAGAAATGGAATTTTGAAAGTTTAGGGCTTGTTTTGTCGCTAAGTAAAGAAAATTTTGTCGCGGAACGTGGTTCCGTGACAAGGGCATAGCGACAAAAAGGTAGAAAGTTGGACAAGGCATAATTCCTGTCGCGGAACAAGAAGTTTGGCGCGGAACGTGGTTCCGCGACAAGGTTGCTTCGCGACAAAGCCCTTCCAGAATAAAATCACAAGCATTTGGGTCCTTGGTCGCTAATCAAGATTTTGTCGCGGAACGTGGTTCCGCGCCAAGGGTTGTTTCGCGACCAAGGGTTTTAAAATAATGGTCAACAAATGTCCTTTGGCACCTTTGTCGCCAAAGCATCATTTTGTCGCGGAACGTGGTTCCGCGACAAGGGTTATTCCGCGACAAAGGTGTGTTCAGTACATGTGTCAGAAAAGTAAGTGGAACAGTGGCATGCATTATGTGTGATCTCACCCATTTCAGATTCAAAAGCTAAACTAAACTCAAAATAACAAAACAGAATTTGAATCTAGCTAGAACATGCTTGCACAAAATAGAAATAAAGCAAACTTAACACTTAAGAAACCCTAATCTAAGCTTGATCATCCATAAACATGCAACATTATCCCAAGAGAAAGTCACCAAGCAGCGACATTAAAATGCAAAAACAGGGGTCAAATGACCCAAGGAAAATGAAAACAGTAAAGATCCATGGGGTGTGAGACCCATTTCATGATTTTTGGGACACAAATGAAGAATGTTTTCCCATTTTATTAAATGGTGTTGTTCATACTCATGGTTTGAGTACCACAAACCTTTAAACAAAAGTTTTTGAACGAAAACAAGGTATAAAAACTGGCTATCTAACCAAAGTGCAGTAAACTATATCTAACTAGTGCATGAATTAAATAATACAAAAGAAAACCTAACTAACTACCCTAAACTACACTAAACTACTGAACTCCCCAACTTGTCTTCAAGAAGGTGTAGTTTTTCTAAAATTCTTCCAACCTTTAGCTCAAAGGAAACACCTCATATTTATAGAGGGGAAACCCTAAGCTCATGGGCCTTGATTTGAGCCCATTGTGTCTCAAGACATCACACACATCACAGCTTTGTCTCGGAGCACCAAGTTTGGTCGCGGAACACACTGCATGTGGCAAAGCTTCTCGACTGGGTCTTGTGTCTCTAAAAATGTACCTTGGTCGCGGAATGGACCTTTGTCGCGGAACAGCACATCGCGACAAAGGTATCGCGCCAAGGGGCTCTGGCTGGTCTCTTCTTTATCTGGGCTACTTGGTCGCGGAGTGTTCCTTTGTCGCGGAATCATGCATCGCGCCAAGGGGCTTCCGCGACAACAGTCTTCCTGGGCCTGCTGGATTGGGCCAGATGGGCCAAAAGTATTCTTTTTGTGGGCTTTTCTATCTTTTTCCCATCTTTTTGTTTCCTTTTCTTTTTCTCATGTTTTTGGATTTTTCTAACATAAATATGTAATAAAATTACATATTTATGTCTTTCTCACACCAGCTTATTATTTTTACAATTATGCATAAATCAGTCCAATTCGACTGCTTTCTTACTTAATGTAAGACCGGAATGCGATCAAATGCCCGTTTAAGACACGGAAATGGATTGAAAATAATGGTCATTTTTGGCCATTATCACATATAATTGAGGTTAAATTAATTTTCGAGAAACCATGAAAATAGAAAATTCTTGATTTGTAGAATAAATATGAGCCTATCTGATTTAATAAAATTCCCCATTCGATTTCAAATGAGAAAATTCTCACTCGCGGTTTGTTTTGCTATGATTATAAACAGAAGTCAATATCAATCTTTAAAAAATGTAGGACTTTATCTTCCAAAACCAATTTTTAGTCATTAACAGTTATGTTGAAATATTTCGTGTCACTAGCAAGATATGACTTAAAGTATTAATATACAATCAAGAATGATTAACTCAACATAACACAAGAAATATTTACAATGAAATTTATATATGACAAAAAATTTATAAAATTGATACTTGATGTAGGTGATGGTAAAGCTGTTATTGAATTTGGAGATGTACAATCAGTTGTGACATTTCCGGGTGATATTATTATAAACTCTACGGGTGATCATACAACGTCAATTTTTTATAGTACATATACAAATATAAACTGCATCATTTATAATACAGCCATTTTTAAGGATGGTGTTATAATAGCCCTTACCAATAAGATTTTCAAAAATGAAATTTTCATCAAATTGTAGGGGAATTTTTCATATTATGCTTAATACTTATATTTAAATTTTATTTTATTTTAATTTAAATTTCAAATTAATTAAAAATATTATTTTAATAATTATTTTTATTGATATGTTAGGTTTGTAGTGGACAAGCCACAGATACTAAAGAAGATGGTATAATATGATTTCTTTGTTAGTTTTAAAAATAATTGAATTATATTATCATATACTCCTTTCGAATCTATATAAAATCATTACATATTTTTCATTACTCAAAATACAATTTATTATTAATTTATATAATATAAATACAAATATTATATAAAATAAATAAATATGCCCGTCGAGTCTCGACGGGTTACTTGCTAGTTGCATATAATTTTAAAATAAATAAATATTTCATATAAATATTTAAAATATTAGTAATAATTATGATCAAGATCGGGATCTATATAAGATCGAAATCGTAGGATCGAATGAGAATTTTAAGATCATATTAAATTGTTATTTATACTTTTTAACATTAATACTTGTTAATTATCTACTAAATCGGTGACAGGTATAATTGAAAATATATATTTTTGATCAATTTTTAACAAGATTTTGATAGTTAATTGTATGCTTATTCATGATTAAATAGAAGTTAAACACTGACTTAAGCAAAATTCACAAAAATAACATTATCATAACCAAAACCACAAAGAGCTAGAGACAATAAGTAATTTTGCTCCGGGAACAAAAAAGAAAAAAAGGAGTAGGATCGGATCGCTCAACGATCCTACCGATCCCACCCCGATCCTACCACATTCTTGATCATATGGCGATCCGGATTGTTTTTCATGGGTGTGATCGTAGATTGTACGATCCTACTATCAGGATCACGATTTTGATAACTATATTACATTAGTTCTCCTCTTTTCAGCTTTTAATACTATACTATATTTTTCTTTTTGATTTCCCTTGTCTCTTGGCTTGACTTTTCCAACAAAAATATTAGAGCAAGTTTGGAAGGACTATTGGAAATGTACTTTTGGCTTTTGTTTCCGTCAAAAATACTTTTGAAATAAAATGAGTATTTTGGATGGGCTTTTAGAAAAAAAAAATCAAAAGCCAAAAAAAATACTTTTTCGGAGAAGCAGGGGGTGCTTAAAAAAAAGAAGCAAAAAACACCTAGTAATGAGTGCACAGTCTTAAATGCACTTAATAATTTATTTGAATTACGCTATAAATATATACTATTCCCATTATCCTATATAAATAACATATCCATTTTGATAATTATTACAACATTCCAAAAATACTTTTTCATTTTTGCACATTCAAACACATTTCTATAAAAAATTACTTTTCAAAATTTTTATCCAAACACAAATTACTTGCTTCTGCTTTTAACTTTTACTGCTACTTCAACTTTTGATTTTTTTTTTTTTATTAATAAAACTCATCCAAACGGGCGCTTAGTAATAATTTGGATGCAGGGACTAAAAAATATCGCTTTAGTGCTAATAATTATCCATAGTTTTGGTGAATTTTTAGATTTTTTCTATACTCCATAGTCCATTCAACATCTTTCACTTTCACTCTATTTTGGCCCTTTGTTTTTGTTTTTTCCGATTATTACAGCTATCATGATTTATGAATCATCCAATTTCCCTATTTCTTTAAGGCCATTAAATAGATTTACGCAAGGAAATAATACTAGCAAAGAATAGATATAAGAACCATATATTTTATTAGCTGAACAACAATTTAAAGCTAGGGAATGGGACTTGACTCCAATGGTCATCTCCCCTACCTTCCAACCATAGGTTGGGGGTTCGATTCCCCCGGCCCCGATCCCTCCCCTTTATTCCCTTTTGTAATTTCTGTGGATTGGACTCCCACACACCTTTGCCGACATAGGTGTCAATGTTTTTAAAAAAAAAAAAATTTAAGGCTAGAGAAATTAAGAACCATATATTAAAAATAGGTTTGAGATAATAATAGAAAATTTAATGAAGGGCAGTGGATATATGCGGACAATTTTAGGGCACTCACAGTTAGGAGTGGGCAAAAAAATGAGTCGGGTTAATTGAGTACCCAATCCGATCTGAAAAATTAATTGGGGATTGGGCTCGAATCATCCGATTTTTTAAGTTTATTTTATTCTTATTTTTTTAAAATATCTATCTGTTCTTCTTCCACAATGCACAACATACGTAGAGAGTATTTGCCTTTTAGCATTCATAGTTCCATAGTTTTATTCAAACAAAAAGTGTAGAACCTCAGTCCCTATTTTCGAAAGATTAATCTTGTAGTGTATACTTCCTCCGTTTTTCATTAATTGTAACATGTGAATAGTTTATACTATTCATTACATACATTTGATTCAATTTTTTATTATAGTAATATAAGATAAAACCTAGTCAAGTGAGATCTTGTTAGATTCGTCTAATCACGTAGTTTTATAAGATTAAACTTTTATAATTTTTACTTTTATAGAATTTGAGATATTAAGCATTAAAAATGTGTACTGGATTGCGTGAAAAACAGAAATGTTACAACTTTTCAAGAACGGAGGGAGTATTATTGTTAACGAATTAATGTCATTCTTATTCTTGTTCGTGAATTGAAAAGCATGATGCTGATGCAAGAATATATCAAAGATTTTTTAATAATTTCTTAAAAGTTGTTTGTGAATTTCTTGTTTGGGTAGGTGCCTTTAAAATTGGGTTTTCGAGGGAATTTGCTGGGTGCACATATCTGTGTCATTTCATAAAATATGTTTGACAGAAATAAAATTTTGTAATATGTTTTAAGCTCCTACTTCAAAATTCAACATATTGATCCAAATTTTCTACTCATTACCCAATATACTATTTTCCAAACAAATATATGGGCTGATCAAACATAATAAAAATGCAATAAGCTAGCTCTCTAGTATACTTGCAACTAAACAATCCCTATATTGTTTACCAAATATTTCAAAATGGAAAATTATCAGGTCAAACATGCTTAAAAAACAATATTTTATAGAACATGTTGTTTTCCAAGAACCTCAATTATACTCATCTTATTAGTCCTGAGCATGTTTACCATATGCTTATATATCAACATAAGATAAAGTATTGGCTTTCTCCTCTCATCTGATTGTCTTTTAACTTTGGTCTTACTTTATCACTATCCTTACATGCATCATCACACTTACAAATATAGAAGTATGAGATAATCTTTCACACACTTTCTAATTGGGTTAATTTCAATTTGAATGTTTTCCTGGAGGATCTTATTAATTAGTCTCTTCACAGTTCATCTGCTGAAACCAATTAAAATGTACCTTAGTATATTCAATTATTTTCATTATATTTAATAATTGGGTGATGAATAATACATAGATCATAATCACTTCGCTTTTCATTTTATAAGAGATTCAATTTTTTATTTTCTCTCTTTACCAAGAAGATAACAAAAGTAAGCACCCATGCGCAAATTTGATTTAACGTAATGACTTAGACGTTTAGTGGAAGTTTTCTGCGCTAATATTACACAGAAATTGGACTGAAAAACAAAGCATAGTTAAGGCATTTTAAACCTGTACGGGTAGTTCGTCCAAAATGAACATCATCCACAAGTATCTGGTAGGTATGTAGGCCATTGTCAACAATTTTTTTTTTTTTTTAAAAGAAAAGAAAAAGAAAAAAAAAAGGTGAAATTGAATAGAATTGGTTGGTGATCCTTCACATTATTGAATATGTCTTTCATTTTCTTATTAAGTGCTTCATTGACACTTGAAAATAATATAATGAAATGAAATCAGAAGAGGTATGTTTGTGTGGTTGAACAAGATGCATGATGGCTTTATCCTTAATGTTGCAATCATTTTTCCACTCACACACTTTTCCAATATAAAGAGATTTTCATTTTATTACAAACACGACATAATGAAAGCAAACTTTCAAGGGAAGAGCCAAAAGCAAAAGGTGGGATAAAGATAGATAAGAAGTGATGATCATTCATCAATAGGTGTGAGGAGGTCTGGTAATAAATCAGACATATTCCTTAGTACAGAAAAAACTGGTCCTTCACAAAACATCTAGTGCAAATAAGTAACTAACTAAAAAATAGAAGGATGCATTCAGAACCAAACATGATAAAACAATCCTCACAGGAAATCTTTGTGGTATGTTAACTAAACTCATGCCCTAAAAGGTAGAGCCATACCGCAAATTTGGCTGTAAAGATTCGCACGTCTGCACGACAAGCCTCCTCGAATTTGTGGAGTTTTTCATTATTTGGAAGGAGCTTTATACCAACCCCATTGCTCGTTGGAAACGTATCGTGTCACCTGCTTTATATTCAGGTAGTCGTCGATCCCTCTGAGGAAAAAAGTAGGAAAGTTGATGTATCAAAGTATAGTCGTGTTTAAACGAATTATAATTGCATTTTTCTATAGTGTTTCATGTCATCTTCGATTAGTGGTAGTGAAACAAAATGAACAAACATGAAAATAAAAGAATGTTACGTTTGCCCAAGTTCGCGCCCAAAACCACTTCGCTTTGTGCCTCCCCAAGGGGCTTGGCAGAAGCATGGCTGCGAGCAATTGACCCAAACGACGCCCACTTGAAATGCCTATATGAATTGAGGAGAAAGATATAAAACATTATCCATTCCAAATTATTACATGTCATCAACTAATTTGTTGTTGATGTAAAACAAATTAAAGCAAAAAAAAAAAAAAAAAGCTTACCTTAGCCACCCGATCACACCGGTCAAGATCTTCTGACAATACAGCAGCAGCCAATCCGTAACTAGAAAAGTGATACCAAAATTGTAAGAACAAAAACTCTGCATACAAAGGCAGCAAGGATGTTTTTCAATATTGATGCCCGGCTCACTGGGTGTCGTTGGCTAGTTCAATGGCTTCCTCTTCTGTTGAAAATGTTTTGACGCATATAACTGGTCCGAACACTTCCTCTTTCCATATTTGCATCGAGGTTGTCACGTCAGTTATAATAGTCGGCTGAACATAGAAGCCTTTCTTTAAATGCTGCAAGTTAGAACACAAGCTTAGGTGAATACTCCTTTGGGGCGCCAATAGGATTTGAAAGTAGCATGAGAGTTAAAATGAAATTCTACCGGTGGCCGTGCACCTCCGTACGAGATTGTGGCGCCTTCCTCCTTCGCTGTTGATATGTACTTCATCACTTTTTCATACTGTAACATCACCAGTCATTACATTCAAACAAGTGCTATAGGATTTCCAAGAGTTAACCATCTAATTCAATTTTTTTGGTAGGGTATCAGTAGACTGTAGTTATGCATATATCCAGTAATCTGTGACAATGGCAATACAGAATTTCCTTTACCTGCGCTGCGCTAATAATGGGACCAAGACGGCAACCTTCCTCAAAGGGGTCTGCTATTTTGATGTTTTCGCTCCATTTCACAAGCTTCTCCATCAATGCTTTTGCAATGCTCTCCTGGAACATTTCGCGTAAAGATGAAATATTAATTGAGACGAGTAGGGCAAAATCTAGAAGACGTGCTTTCAATATATCAGATCATCAACAATAACTTGGTGAAGAGAATGAGCTGTCTTAGATTTAACACTCTCCCTTCAAACTTACATGAACTATGAGTCGAGAAGTAGCACTGCATATCTGACCATTTGCATAAAAGCAACCAAAAACACTCCACTGCGCAGCTGATCAAATGAAAAACGAGTAGAAAGTGAGCCCATTTCATTGAATTAAGCAATTTGTAGCTAACACTAAGGTTCTGTTTTTAGAAGGTTCAAACCTTTGTCAAGATCAACATCCTCGAACACAATAATTGGGCTTTTCCCACCAAGCTCCATTGTAACTGGCTGCAATAGAAAACAGACAACACAGAAAGATTTATAAGTAAATATATACATACAGATGAATACATATGAGTTGCAACAGAAACCTACTCTAATGATCTGGGCAGAAGCAGCCATAATTTTGCTTCCTGTAGCACCACTCCCTGTGAATGACACCTATATACATCAAATACAATATCCTTGTTATGACAACATTAATATACTGGCGTGTGAAGTGAAGAATGAAACAAAATCGAAAATGACCTTGTCAAGAAGAGGATGGGAAGCCAGAGAGGCACCGGCCTCTGGTCCCAAACCAGGCAAAATGTTGAGCACACCAGGAGGAAGACCGACTTCTTTACACACTTCACCCAACTCCAAACAAGTTCTGATGTTGTAATCAAAGAAAATGTCACTAGTTTCTGTATGTAACTTATGTATTTTTATTAGTATATTTCTTCTAAAGTCCTTTATTCTTTTGAACCATTCACTATATTCATCAGAAAAAAGAAAGGAGAAGAAGGGGGTAAAAATAAAGGGGCAATACAAGACAAAACTAATAAGCGCAAGGCTATGAAATTGGTAGGCTGAAGGCTTACACTGAAGCTAGTTCAGATGGTTTGAGTACTGCAGTACATCCGGCTGCAAGGGCAGGGGCGACTTTCCATATTGCCATTAACAGAGGATAATTCCTATTAAAAGCAAAGTGTAGTTTGAATGAGTAATGTGGTTTAGTTAACAAGAAATATCAGCAACTCAAATTTAAGTTCAATCAATCCTCCTAATTCTTCTGGAAAAAATAACGTCCATCAAGAGCAGCACCTACCATGGTGTGATTAAACCAACTACACCAATGGGTTCTTTAAGAACATGACACTTAAATGCTTCCATTGGCAATGAAACGGGAGCACGCTGTGCTGAATCGAGTTTCTCAGCAGCATCAGCAAAGTATTCAAGACAGGCTATAACATCATCCTGGATGAGAAATAATATTGATTACACATTGTAATAGAAGAGTAACAGTATATCCAGATAGGCATTGAAAATATACCATATCCCAAGCTATTTCTTCCAATGGTCTTCCGCAATCAATTGCTTCCAGCTTGATTAGTTCTGGTTTCCTTTCTTTAATCTACATTTAAAAAGAAAGGGTAAGTTTGGGGGCATGAAAAGCTAAAGTAGTTAGCCACTGTTAAACAGAAATGTAGTGAATAGACAAACAATTAAATATTTGACAATATAAAGAACAAAGAAAAGTTGTAAATCAAGCTGTTTTTTCACTGCTATATCTTTTCAGCGAGTTAAACCACACTAATTTTGTATCTTGATCCAGTTTTATATTGCAGTTTTACATTCATTTGGGATCACTACCACAAACTAGAAAGTTAGTTTTTTAGAAAGGAAATAACACATACATGAATCTCATCAGTACACACTACACACCCATATTCACACAGAAAGAAATCTCAATATCTGCAAACTAGCAATTTTGGACACTGTGAAGAACTAAACACATAGGACCTTGGCAGCAATGGCTCGCAAATACTTGGCACGGTGTGCGCCAGTAGCCGAAGACCAATCTTTGCCCCCATTGCGGGAAAATGCTCTGCGGGCAGCTTCTACAGCAACATTTACATCCTCAGCAGTAGCTGCTGGAATATCCCCTGCAAAATACACAGACGCCACATACAGAAATTATTCTAAACAGCCTTCTCCTTTTCTTCCCCAGCAATAAACACCCAAAACTTCAAAACCAATCAACATCCACTTACGGTCCAAACACTTATTCAAGTTTATCCATCACCAAAACACTGCTACATTTCTAATCATTGTTACTCATCCAATATTATATCACCTTAACTTTATTTTTATACTTCTATTAAATAAAAAAAACAACAGCAAAGCTACTCAAATACCTTCATTAACAATCAAATTCAACCAAACAAAGATAAATTTCCACAATTCAAAATCCACACACTGAAATCGAAGAGAAAGGCAGGAAGCCGAATTCAATCACAGACGCACTGTAATCAGACAAATAAAAAAATCCAATTTTTTTTTTACAAAAAGAATAGGCGGTAGCAAGAGAGAAAGTAAACCGATGGTCTCTTCGGTGGCGGGATTGATGATCGGAATGCGTTTGCCGATGATGGGCGAACGCCAGTCACCGTCAATGAAGAGTTGCCGAGTCGGCATCGGAATCGGCGAGGCCATGATTGTGTGTAAAATATCAGAAAAGGGGCAATCAGTGACCTCCCTTAGTGCTTAGTTTCTACTGTTTTCTGCTCTCAGGAGAGTTTGTGGATCGCATATTCATTGTGATTGTGATATATATAACCGGCGAAAGGATGCCACCGGTTGCAGCGTCTTTTGTCTTGTTTTGTTTTGTTTTTTTGTTTTGTTTTTTTTTTTTTTTTTGCTAGAATATAAATATAAATATAATCATGTTAGGAGTTAGGACAAGTGGACAAAATTACTCTTTTATAAGACACATGGAAGGGATTTTTGTCAGTGTTGTTTAAGTAAATCTAATTCGAGTCGATATAATATTAAGTAATTAAATAGGATTTTGTTGGATTTATGTAATCATATATATTTACAATATCAATTTTTCATAATTTTTGCTTCTATATAATTTGAGTTATTAATGATTAAAAATGTATATTGAATGTGTGAAATGTAAGTGCGTAGCTAGGGAAGAGAATAGGTCAGTCTATCCGACAAAGCCTACTGTCTAGCGTATTACAGACCAAGCCAGTCCAGTCTATTTTTTTTATAAAGAGACTAGGCTCATGCAATTTGAAAGTTTATTTACCTATCATTTATCAAACCAATACATTAATAATTATTACTCCCTCCGTCCCAGGTAACATGTCATGTTTGACTTTTTGGTACTGTTCATTGTTCAGCTTTGACTCAATATTATTGTAAGTATATATTTGGAAAAAATAGTCGAGTTGGGTCTTGTTAGAATCGTATGATCATGTAGTTTTATAATATATATTTTACATAATTTTTCATTGTACATATTTTGAGATATGAACGATTGAAAAAGTGCATTGGATAGTGTGCAGAAATCAAACAAGACAAGTTGAATGGGACAGAGGGAGTACTATGCATATTGCATAGAAATATATTGTATTATTACTATTTTACGTAGAAATACTCCCTCCGTCCCAGGCAAGATGTCTGGTTTGACTTTTTGGCACTGTTCATTGTTTAACTTTGACTCAATATTATTTCAAGTATATGTTTGAAAAAAAATAGTCGAGTTGGATCTTGTTAGAATCGTATAATCATGTAGTTTTATAATATATATTTTACATAATTTTTTGTTGTACATATTTTGAGATATTAACGATTGAAAAAGTGTATTGGATTGTGTGCAGAAATGAAACAAGACATCTTAAATGGGACAGAGGGAGTAATTATTAAAGCCCGGTCTAGTCTACCATATTTCTACCCTATTCGTAGCATTTAAAAAGAACATAGATTTAATATGAATAAATAATTAATACAAAGGGATATCCTTAATTATTAAATGGATTCTGTAACCTTAAAAAAAATTTATTAAATGGATTCTGTTCTGTTTAAAAAATTGGATTCCATTGCATATATGATATATTATTATTGAGGGGCCACTGCCCGCAAACGTACGTACTTCGTTTATAATTAATGCTAGCAAAATACTCGTTCTTTTTTTTTTTATATTTTTTTTTTCTGAACATGGACGCTGAAGCGTCGATAATAGAAAAAAATCCTAAAAAATAATTACTACAGAACTCAGAGGGAAAAGAAACACAAGAAACTAAGTGGGGTGCATTCAATTAAGACTCTGTTGGAGTTTTTTGGATTTTTAAAGTTGGGGTGTATTCAATTTAGATTTTAAAAAGTCTTTAAAAATCTAGAGGTATTAAATACAGATTTTAAAAAATCTCTAAAAATTTAGATGTATTCAATACAGATTTTTAAAAGTCTTTAAAAATCTATAGGTATTCAACAGTCTATGGATTTTAATTCTTTATATATTTGTTAATCCAACAAAAAATATAATAAGGCCCAATGGAGTTACATGTCTAAATTGTCCGGCCCAGTCCGTGAAGATATATCCGGAGGAGAGGACGCGTCTTCAAGTCCCAGTGAAGATATATCCGGAAGAGATGACGCATCTAGATATATTCGGAAGAGAGGACGCATCTTCAAGGCCCGGTGAATATATATCCGGAAGAGAGGACGCATCTTCAAGGCCCAGTGAAAATATATTCGGAAGAGAGGAAGCATCTTCAAGGCCAAGTCTGTGAAGATATATCCGGAAGAGAGGACGCATCTTCAAGGCCCAATGAAGATATATCCGGAAGAGAGGACGCATCTTCAAGGCCCAGTCTATGAAGATATATCCGGAAGAGAGGACGCATCTTCAAGGCCCAGTGAAGATATATCCGGAAGAGAGGACGCATCTTCAAGGCCCACTTTGTGAAGATATAATTGGAAGAGATGACGCATCTTTAAGGCCCATTAGGTGGAGATATACCCGGAAGAGATGATGCATCTTCAAGGCCCAGTCTGTGAATATATATCCGGAAGACATGACGCATCTTCAAGGCCCATTATAGAGGACACATCTTCAAGACCCAATTTGTGAAGATATATCCGGAAGAGAGGACGCGCCTTCAAGTCAGTGCGGTGAATCCTCATACAACGAAACAAATCAAGTGAAGCACCATCACAGGGAAACAAATCAGGATGAGATCAAGATGGAGCGTCCGTAACTTGAAGGTTCTCACCACTATATATATGCAATGTGGCACCACATGCAAGGACAGCTTCAATACTCCTCAGAGAGCCGTTTTTTACTTATCTTATTTTCTTTACAGTTTTTCCTGCATTTTACTGCTTTTCGTTTTTCAATTCCTTTACAGTTTTCCTTCAATTTCTGTAATTTGTTTATTTTTCCTGTAATCTTTCCCCCCGAGTTCATAATAAAAGAGAGATCCTTTCTCCCAAATTTTCACCGTTAACAAGATTTTAATGGATTCTCTTAAAAAATATAATTAAACCAAATCTCTCTAAAATCAGCTAGACTCTTGAAGATTCTTCATGGATTCTATATAAATTAGTCAACTCTATGTGAAGTCTATGGACTTTTTAAATCCATCAACTTTTTAAAGTCCATAAAAATCTTATAAACTCTAAGGACAACTTTTTAAAGCTCAAAAACGAGGAAAATATGTCCCCGCCATATCCACTGCTAGCGCCGCTCGTGTCCCATTTGGAGGAAAAGTCCAAGAGGTAAAAATAATCCTCAACGTTAGTTCCGCGCTTCACCAATAAATCCGCAACTATATTGCCTTCACGTAATATATGAAACCATTGAGCCCCAGGGATCTGAACAAGAATATCCAAGATATTGTGAATCAACGGAAACAACCAATGATCTTCATTAACGCCTTAGTAATTCCCAAAGCTTGAAGTCTCTTCAAACCATGCCATACACCATAAAGTTTTAGCCAATAAATTTGAACCGATGCCAATAGATTCAGAAATTCATCAATCCATCTATCATCATCATTCCTAACAATTCCCCCAAACTCTGCAGGTCGTGGGTTACCATTGGAACTCTCATCCACATGAAGAATGACCACGGTCCATGCCAACGGATTCCAATTAATCCACCAAGGCATGACAGACCTACTCCCCCTAGGAAACACCCGAATAAAACAATTTCCAAGGAAGACAATCTCTTTTAATGTTGCTGTGACATACACCGCCTCTCCCCTCATAACCACATCGTTAAATACTCAGTAAAAATCTATAATAATTGTCATTTTATATATTTGTATAATATTTTTTTCAATATTACTATCATAATTTCATCTATTTATCTAATAAATCATAAATACTTTTTGGCATTTGCAGACTCTATTGCCCTTATTAATTTTAATTCATTATTCTTAATTTTAAGGAGTTAATCAGTCATTATACATTCATTTTTAAATCAACGGTTCTTATTAAAAAATGTAGACATACTGAGTTCACACATAATAGCTGACTAATTCCAAATCATCTTCCACGTGATCAATATCTATATTTAGAAAATAAATTTATCTATTAATATAACAAAGTCTTGAGAAAATCTCCATATATATTTTAAAAAGATATAATTGATTACAACTATATATATAAATTATTTGATTGTATACATAATATTTAAAAAACATTAATATTATAATATTATTAAATAAATTTAATTAAGCTAAGAATTTATGTGTAAAAAATATATATATTCCTATATCAATATAAGGAATATAAAAACCATATTTTAAATAAAAATATTTCATTAAAAATATAGTGTAACTATTAAAATGACCTTAAAAATATTGATTAATATAAAATGATTAATCACCTAAAATATTTTATATCATTCTAAACAAATTCTGCATAATTTTGTCGTTCTTAAAGAAGTAAAGAAAAAAAAAGACTAAAACACATCATATTTTAATTATTAGACATAATATATTTAATCCAGTAATTTTTATCTATTTCAATATAAAATAAAAATATATATGAAATTCGGAGTAAATTGTTACACAATTTTTTTTATAAATAATTTTGTACTGTAAAAGAATATAAGAAGTATTTAAATATAAAGAATATGTGAATATTTATATTAATCATAAATAATTTGGGGTTGTAGCAATAGTTTTACCCAAAAAAGTTCTAATATTAAGTGATCATGTTACATGTCCAAACATGATAAAAAAAATATGAATTCAATCAAACATACCATTTTATTTTTCACAAAGAATAGCATAAAGTAAATAGTTAAACATAAATATATAGTAATAAATAATTACGTATACTTACTTATTTGAACTATTCCCAAAATATTACCCTAAACTTATCAAGTTTGACCATTTATACCCTTAAATTTTTTTGGACAAAAATACACCTAAACTTTATTTAATTTAAAAAATTCTACCCTTCTACCTTTTAAAATATCAAATTAGACTTCATCAATTCTAAATAATATCTCATTTTGGTCCTAAGAATTTCAAAAGAATCTCATTTCACCCATTTCCTTTTGAAAAGTTTCACATTAGCACAACAATTTGAAAACATTATATTTTGTAATTAATTTCCCCAACTTAACTACAAAAAAAGCAAGTTGTAATTAGCCTCATAAGTCATATCCCTCCCCTTTATCCTTTTATAATTTGTATGATACGAGCTTTCACCACTCTTTCTCTGACTTCGGCTACTAAAAAAATAAAAGAATATATATAACTAACAAAATTAGATTAAACTATTTAATAAAATAAAATAGCGTACAATGAATGATAAATCAAATTATATTTATTGTAATATCTTTAGTTTTAAAAGGTAGTTTCAATTATATTTAGATTCCTATTTTATTTTCGTTGAAGATTTTTATTTCATTTCATTCCCAATTTAGATTTTTTATTTTTTCTAATTTTTATTTCATTAGAATTTCTCAAACAATAAACTTAGTTATCCAGATAGAAAATAGTTTATAATTTAGAAAAATATGCTCAAAAAGCATACCCCTAAAAATATGGTATCAGAGTATAAATCGATTTTTGGGCTTATAATAATAATTAATTAAATAATAAAATTTTAATTAAATGAAATGAAAATATTAACTACCAAACATTTTTCATAATCAATATGAAAGAAGAAAAAATTGGACAAAATATTTGAAGTAAAATAATATTTTAAAAATTAACAGATGATCAAAACGTAATTATAATTAAAATTTATTTTATAAAATTAAAGATTAATCAATAAAAACTAGTCACACCAAATATTTATAAGACATTACTTAATAAAATATAAGTTTTAAATGATGAAAAGACAACAAAAAAGTATAAGTAATATTCTTTAAAAACTTTAGGGATAATAGTCAAAATGTATAACATATTAGGGAGTAAAATAATATTTTTTATAAACTTAATAATGCAAAAATATAATTTTTCTAATTTTGAATAGTTAAAGGGCATTTATTTTTCACTTGCTCTCATCATTTTAGATATGAAAGCAAACTAACAGTAAAAACAATTTATGTTATATATTGCCCACCTGGTTGTGCGTATGAATTTTCTTACTTCATTTTATTCTCTCCTTTATTCCTTTTAAATTTTATTGGATGCATTTAAACCACTATTTAAGCAAAAGGCTTTGAATCTTATGTAATCTAAAAAAATTATATTCTCATTTTATATCATCATATCAGTTCCACACTGTGCGCAGCGGACAAAAAATTGTAGTAAGTAATACTTCTAGAACATGTCATATTATGTATTCTTTCTGCACCCCAAATTCTATTTCTTCCCAAAATATAAAGAGATGGGTAAAAGTGGAATAAGGGTTATCCCTAAATTTCTCGGGGATTAGTTATCCCTAAATTTGGATGATACTCCCTCCATTCTTTTATATTAGTCATTTCAAGAAAAAACTTACATAACAAGAAATGTAATTATTATTTCCTCTTATCCACTTTTATCCATCTCTTTATATTTTGGGAAGAAAATAGAATTTGGGGTGGAGAAAGAATACACAATATGACATGTTCTAGAAGTATTATTTACTAGATCTTTTTGCCCGCTGCGCACGGGTGTGGAACTAATACGACGATATAAAATGAGAATATAGTTTTTTTGGATTACATAAGATTCAAAGCCTTTTGCTTAAATAGTAGTTTGAATGCATGCAACAAAAATTTAAAAGGAAAATAAAGAGATGGGTAAAAGTGGAATAATGGTTATCCCATAATAAGGGACCGATTCTTTCGGAGGGAATGAGGGTGATCTGTATTGGGAGTGGCCATTGCGATTTTGGTTTGATGCTTGGCTCAAGGCGAGTACTATAGCTAGTTGTATTCCCTCAATTCATGAGCTGGACTTGAGTGCTAGTCGTATTATGGGGGCGATGGCAGTTAAGGATTTAGCCACGTACATTCCTGAGAAGATTAATATGGAGATTAATTCTCATGGTCTGTTGGTCACACATGCAGTGGCTACAGATGTCTGGTCTTGGACAGGTTCCTCCGATGGCAGGTATTTGGTGAAGGCTGGCTACATGTGGCTTTTAACTCAACGAGGGCTCGCAGTGGACAATTCAAAGGCATGGGTTTCGAACGCCGGAAAAGATTCATATGCTTCTCTGCTTGCTGGTTCATAAAGCCATTCCGAGCAATGCTCTCCGGTTCCATCGTGGCCTGACTACGTCTCCTCCTTGCGCCATGAGACTATATCTCATATGTTTTTTCGGTGCACCTGGGATGTCGCGGTCTGGAGAAAGTTAGGATGTATGAATGAGGAATGGGTCATTGATGATGAGGATATTGCTCGGTCTCTCCACGGGTTATGTCGCTCTTGGACTAGTGTTCATTAGGCGGCCGTTTGGAGCTTATGGAGAGGTAGAAATGTTGCGGCTTTAAGAGGTGAGATGGTTAATATTGCAACCACTGTCAAGGATATTTTTTCCCTTAGCAATTGCTTCAATAGGGTTTACTTGAAACCGATCAAGATTGTGGTGCCTCGGTTGGTTAATTGGAATCCCTTAGGTTCTTCTGGTATTATTCTCCATGTGGATGGGAGTTCGATTTGTAATCTTGGTCGAGCAGAGTTTGGAGGTGTGATTAGGGAGGATAATGGGAGATGGATTGAGGTTTTCTCGAGCTTTATTGGCAACAATTCTAACTTGGTGGCAAAATTACATGGCATTTGGCATGGCATGAGGAGACTGCTTGTTTTGGGGGTTGTTGAATCTACTTGTTTTTCAGACTCTTGAGCGGCTATTACAATCCTCAGGAAAGGCGTTAGTGAGGATCACTGGTTATTTCCTTTGGTTCGGAATATTTTGGATTCCCTTACTCTTCTCCCTGGGGCGGCTAAGTGGTTTCATATATTACGGGAAGGGAATGTTGTCGCTGATTCCTTGGCTAAGAGGGGCGAATGCGGAGGAGTTCTTTACTTCCTGGGCTTTTCCTCCGGACGTTACATGCGGGGCTATGGCGGCGAACTTGGCGGGCACATGGTTTACTAGGGTTTGATTTTAGCTTTTTGTATTCATTTCTTCCTTCTTTCAGTAGTTTTCCTTAGTTTCTCTTTGCTGATGCTTGTGCGTCCTGGTTCACCAGAAAAATAAATTTGAATCCTCGACCTTACTAACAAAACAGTAAAGGATATATTTTTTAAGCGTAGCCGAAGCCAGAAAACAAAGAGGAAAAAAGTAAACATAAATAACAAAAAAAAACGACAACTAAACTTAAAAAAAAAAAGCTTAGATCCATGGGAACCATACGCCAGAATCATCCGTCGTCACGTCCCTAACCACAAAATTCGGAGGGAACGCTCAATTGGTGTAGAAATCCTCAACGGACGCTCCATGCTTAGCAAGCCGACCGGCAGCCTTATTTCCTTCCCCAAGCATATGGTGAAGGATATTTGAGAGCGAAACATATTGATAAATAAATTATAAAAGAATATGCTAATAGATATTTAGGCATTTCTATCCTTATTTTACGTTTTGCATTTTAATAATTACATGGATTAGGGATTGAGACTTACTTTAATGGTCAAGTCCCCCAACTCCTAACTTATAGATTGTGGGTTTGATTCTCTATCGGCCCCATATCCCTCAACTTTTTCTCTTTATAATTTGTGTGGCATGGACTCCCATCACTTTCCTAATCTGTATAGGCTTTTCAACAAAGAATAATTACATGGATTAAATTATGTTGTCACAAGTTAATTCCTATAACTAAAGGTTATGTATTAATTTTCATTATATTGAGTCGAATAATATACTCAAATCATGAAGAAATTTACCGGATCATACACTGTAAACACGTGTAAATTATTTTTTTCGCTTAGAACACGTGTAAATTATTGAGACAAAATGTCATCCTCTAGGCCTACTTTGCCCAATTAAAAGGCATCTTAGGCCTTATGTTACTGGTTGAACACATTAATTTTAATTTTATCTTATTATAATTTAATTTATGATAATATCTTCCTCCATTTTTTATTAAGTATTGGCATAATTATTATTATTATTATTATTAATCTTTGACTAGTTTTAATTGGATTTTTTTAATATAATTATATAAGATAAAATATACTTCCTCTGTGTTGAATTGTTATTTATATTTAGTGATGTGATATTATTCACAGACTTTCACTTAAAGCTTTATCATAATTATACAATAAAATATAGCCGAGTATGATCTTGTTATATTCAGCTCGTCATATAGTTTTTAAATATCAACTTTTAAAATTTTTATTTGTACTAAATTTAAGTTATTACTGATTTAAAATATACTTTGGACTGTATGGAAAATGAGTTCGTAATAAATATTTCGATATGGAGGAAGTAGACAAATGGGAGGAAGCATGCACTAAAGAAATTTGTATTCTTTATTAATTTGCGCTACTTTTTATTATTTTTGTATGTACATCGGTAATTGTTGCAGCATTTTAAAAATAAAGTGAGAAGCATCTATATAATAAATCCTGAATATTTTTTGGCATGTGTAGACTCTTTTGTCCTTATTAAATTTAATTCATCCTTCTTAATTTTAAAGGGTTAATCAGTCATTATACGTTCATTTTTAGATGAACGGCTCTTAAGTTTACACGTAATATGCTGACTAATTCCACGTCATCGGACACATCATCAATATCTATATTTAGAAAATAAATCTATCTATTAATATAACAAAATCTTTAGAAAATCTTCATATATATTTTAAAAAGATATAATTGAATACAAATATATATAAATTATTTGATTGTATATATAATATTTTAAAAAATATTAATACTATAATATTATTAAATAAATATAATTAGATTACAGATTTATACCTAAAAATATACAATCATATATCAATATAAGGAATATAATAATTATATTTTAAATAAAAATATTTCATTAAAAATATGATGTAAACATATTGACCCTTAATATATTGATAAATGTAAAATAACTAATAACCTAAAAACTTTTATACCATTCTAAACAAATTCTACATATTTTTTCGTTTTAAAGAAGAAAATAAAAAGAAAAGAAAAAAAACTAAAACACATCATAATTTAATTATTCTCATATATTTCAGTATAAAATAAAAATGTATATAAAATTTGGTGTAAATTGTTATATAATTTTTTTAAAATATTTTATACTGTAAAAGAATATAAGAAGTATACCCCTAAAAGACTTGGTATCGGAGTATAAATTCGATTTTAAGGTTTATAATAATAATGAATTGAAAAATAATAAAAATTTACTTAAATTAAATGAAAATATTAACTACCAAATTTTTTTTCATAATCAATATGAAAAAGAAAAAATTGGATAAAATATTATGAACAAAAATAATATTTTAAAAATTAACAGATAATCAAAACGTATTATAGTTAAAATTTATTTTATAAAATTATGGATTAGTCCATAAAAACTAATCACAACAAAAATTTAAAATAGTAATTTGTGTGATTTGGGCTCCCACACACCTTTACCGGCACATGAGTGTCACTGTTTATCAAAAAAATTAGAAATACATTACATAATAAAATATAAATTTTAAATGATGAAAAGATAATAAAAAAATAAATAATATTTTTTAAAAAACTTTAGGGATAATAGTCCAAATGTAAAACATATTAGGAGTAAAACTAATATTTTTTTAAATCTTAATAATACAAAAAATACTCCATCAGTTCCGGTAATACCGTCCCAAAACTTTTGGGCACGGTATTTTAGGTATAATGGGTTATTGTGATAAAGCGGAGTAATTAGTTGATGCGATGTTTTAGTTGATGTTTATGGAGTAGTTTTTCTAAAAAATGAAATGTGACAATTGTAGTGGGACGGACTAAAAAGGAAAGTGAGACAAAATTAGTGGGACGGATGGAGTAATTTTTTCTGATTTTGAATAGTTAAGGAGTATTTATTTTCCACTTACTCTCATCATTTTAGATATGAAATAAAACTATATACATTTAATTTTGTAACAGTAAAAATAATTTATTTTATATTATTTTCACCTGAGTTTGAATTTCTTTCATTCATCTTATTATCTCCTTTATTTTCCTTTTAATCTTTTTGTTGCATGCATTTCAATCACTATTTAAACAAAAGAAATTGAATATCATGTAATCCAAAAAACATTATATTCTCATTTTATATCGTCATATTCGTTCAACACCCGTGCGTAGCGGGCGAAAAAATCTAGTTTCTTAATAAAAAAGGGAGTAAGTCATGAGAACACACACATGAAAAGGCCGAGCTTTACCTATTGAACATTAAATATTTCTCTTTTATTTTCTGCGAAATCGATGCTAGAAAAAGGATGGTGAAAGATTAAACAAGTTATTATTTATTTGGTAATAGATATATGGTAAAATAAAATTAACTATTCAGTAATCCAAAAAGTTGAATAAACTTTTTTTTTAAAACATTGACATCTATGTGTTGGCAAAAAATATGAGAATTCAAGCCACATAAATTACAAACAAGATAAAAGGGAATGATAGGGAGCTGAGTGAGGATTGAAGCCACAACCTATGGTTGGAAGGCGGGGAGATGACCACGTCAATTCCCATTCCCAAAAAGTTCATTAAACTTTATACACGTTAAAATGATCAGATTGCAGTGTTGCATTTTGTAGTCATTTGAGTTCACAAAACATGAAACCAAAAACTTCAAGAAAAAAAGAACAAAAATAATAACCAATCAAGAAAAAAAAAAAATCTCCATCTGATGAAGACAGGGACAATTCCACCCTGTCCTTACAAAACAGCCTAGTGATAGTTTTGGACAGAAATCTTGGCTTGAGGACCTCCTTGCACGTACACAAAAGTGCATTCGGATCCGGGTTCAAGTACTTTCATCCATTCGGGTAATCCATACGTGTTCTTATCTTGCGTTAGAGACAGACCCCATATTGTCCCCTCGAGCCCTTCAAAGTGCAGCTTCAGGTCGCTGATGGGCTTCTCCGACGTGTTCTTCAAGACCACCTTGTGTCGGTAAAATGTCCGCGTGCCAACGCTCCATGTGCTGGTAATGGAATGGAGGAATGCCACGGGAACATCTGCCAAGAGTTCAATAGTTTGTAAGAACATGAGGTAATGTTATTACAACCTAACACTTCTGGATGTTAAGTGTTGTATTCACCTGATTTGGGATTGTTCGGACTGTGTTTAGGATACGATGAACCTATCGATGTTTACACGTTGAAACAAATTACAACGTGTCGGTTGTATAGAAACGTATATGATCGAATTCATGGAATCGAAAGGCGCGAATATGGCGAATTAACTAACCTTGTGGATTGTTGGGAGGATGGGAAGGTTTTGGTGATCCAACACTCGAACCTATGGAATAGACAAACAACATTAAATTCGGTCCATGCGACAATTTTGATGGAAAAGTTTAAAGCTTTAAAGTGTGTGTTGTTTACCAGCAGGGCTTTGGGTGTCAGACAAACTGCACAATTTTGAGAACAATCCCACAAGAGGGGCAGTGCCGGACAATGTTGGCTCGGTTTGCTCATAATTAGACCGATCATCGGAGAATTTATCCTGCGAATTAGGACCGCCCACCAACGCTCCATAGATGATGTTGGGGTTGGCCTCCGGGCGCTTGTACCAAGTTTCAAATCCTTCGACACATCCAACGGTGGAGTGTAGAGAGGAGATGGATGTGATCGATGCACCCCTATGATGCACGTGGACGGGGTAATTTTGCCCGTAGCCTACCAAATAGCTTAAGGACTCGGGATTCTTGCCAAGAATGTAATCCGCCTGCAAGGACAGGTGCTTAAAGTGTTAGAGGATCGCATCGTTCCATCACACTATCGATAAAATTAGTAATCGTGTGACACATACTTGCGATTTTGCAAATGCGAGGAGCTGCTGAGGTTGAAGCTGGGCATTCGGGCAAGTGACAAAGGCTTTCGCTTTTGAAAGATAGCCAGAGTAGGCCGAAAGAAGGAATGCAGCCGAGGCAGAGTATTGAAGGTTGTTCCACTCGTGCAAGTACAAAAGACCGCCTGATCGATGATCAAACCCCTCGACATTTTAAGAAAACACGGTTCTTCAAAGGCGTATCGGATGACCTAGACAGAAAAGAAGAAACTAACCAGGAGTCATGGGGGTATTGTAGCCATCATTTTTTTGCATACAGGCGCAGGTGAAGTAATCGGCCTTGGCTCGGTACTGCTGCAGCGTTGCGGTGTAGGCTTTTCCAGCTCCATCTAACAAAATCTGCACAAGTACAGAACCTAGATTAGCATTGTGGAGGTTTGTACATAATGGTTAAGAAGTGTAGACAATGGTGTAATAAGGAGACAACCTTTGCAAGGAGAATTTGAATGCCAGCATACTTGTTGTCCCAAGAGAACTCCTTGACAGCCCACCCTGTCCCGCCCAACGACACGCAGTTTTCGACCGCGTATTTCAAGTAGTAGTCGTCGTTGGTTGCTCGGTAGAGCCATGTTGCAGCCCACAAGAGCTCATCCTTGAAAAAAGAGTAATGAAATTTAGTAATGAAGATTTCCTAAATTGAGATTTTTAGGACACCATTAATGTGATTATTTGTAACGTACTGAGTAACCGGAGGAAGTGTAGAATTGCTCGGCATTTTGGATAGAGTCGGTGTAAAAGCCCCTAAATCTGTCTGCAAATGAAAATATCTGGAGAATGCACAAAGACAAAAACAAAAAGGAATCACATTGCAGCAGATAAACATATTCTTTTTTTTTTTTTCTCACACAAGTGGCTTTAATTTCTTACCTACATGTTGTGTAAGCTTGTTTGGTGGGATTGGTAAGCTAAAAAAGGGCTATTTTTTTGTATCCATAAAGGTAAGGACTCTTGAAGAAATTCTAACCTGTTTTGCGTGCACAAGCAGGAGATTAGAGTATGCAGAGTCATAATTTCTAAATGCAAGAGAGGCCGCGGCCAAGGCGGCCGCGGTGTCTCCGGCAAGGTCTGATGCCGGGTGCTCGGGGTCGAGCTTGTACGCTGTCCGCGGCGTCGTCATGTCCTCTGCCCTCTCCCAACAATAGTGATCTGATGCACCATCGCCAACCTAAACATGTAGGAGGTTGTAATACTTGTTAAAACTTGTAAAAATGTACTACTAAATATGTAGTAACAAAATATCATTAAGTTGCACCACCCATTTCTTAGTTTATATAGACTTTTTAGCAAAGAAAAAATATATACATATATATATATATATAATTGAGTTGCACCTGTCCCCAAAGAACAAAGGGCTGAGAGTGTGCTTTAATGAAGTAATCAGTGCCCCACTTGATGGCCTCCAAGGTGTGGCCAAATTGGTTTAAGCCGACGAGCTCGTCGCGGCAATCCACGGCGGCCCACGCCAGCATGGCCACACTGTATGCCATGGGCTGCCCAAACTTAACATGGTCACCGGCATCATAGTAGCCTCCCACAAGGTTCACTCCTTGAGCATAGCCGTCGGAGAGGCCGGAGTTTCCACGCCACCTGACCCGTTGGGTGGTGGGCAATTTCCCGGACCTCTGCGCCTCAAAGAACAAGAAAGTCTTGTCGAGGGCGTCGGAGTAGTTGAAGGCGTGTAGGGTTGTGGAGGATGCAAGAAGTATGAGCAAGGCAAGAATTGGACATGATGACCTTGTTGGCAACGCCATTTTGGGTATGTGAAAATGGATGAGGAGATGGATTTGAATGTGGTGGATTTATAATAGTATTAGTTGATGGGAATTTAGGAAATGGAAGAGGGAAGGGTGGTGGACACGTTCGTGGGGAAAAGGAATAAATTAATTGTCATTGAATTATTAGAAATAATAATAAAATATTGGAAGGACTGATTTTTTGATTTTGGAATGAAGGATTGAGCGACCCACGTTGTGTTGTGTTTGAATGTTTTTTGGTGAATTTGTTCTGTTTGAATTTTGGTTATGACTTATAGTATGAGTTATTATTATTATGAATTGATTTTGTATTTGTACGTTGTGTGTCGTGCTGCCCGTTTTCTTTTTCTTTTATTGAGAATTGAATTGGGCTCACTCTTACCAAACACATTTATGCAGAATTTCTTCCTACTACTACTATTTTCATTATTTTATTTGGGGATTTGTGCATCATCATTACCACTAATAATTGGATCAAAGTAAAATTTGCGTCCTTAATTAAAGGATTAAGGATATTCTTAAGGGTGTATTCGTTTGAGATTTTATTAGATTTTTATTAACTTGAAAAAGTCGGTAGATTTTAAAAGTCCATAGACTCCACGTATAGTTGACCGATTTATATAGAGTCCATAAAGAGTCTAGCTGATTTTAGAAAGATTTTGTGTAGTTATAATTTTTAAGAGAATCCGTTAAAATCTATAAAGAATTAAAATCCATAGAGTGTTGAATACCTCTATATTTTTAAAGACTTTTTAAAATCTGTATTGAATACCTCTAGATTTTTAAAGACTTTTTAAAATATGTATTGAATACATCTAGATTTTTAAAGACTTTTTAAAATCTAGATTGAATACACCCCAACTTTAAAAGTCCAAAAAAATCCTACAGGGTCCCAATCCAATACACCCCCCAAAATCTAAATTTGCGTCCTTTGGGGACATTCTCAATTATCGTGTTAAAGTGGAGTAATTGGTTGATATGATGTTTATTTAAATTGAGAAAAAGTAAAGTAATTAGTTGATGTGATGTTTTAGTTTATGTTAATAAAGTAAAATTTTTCTATAAAGGGAAATGTAACTGATAGTGGGACGAATCAAAAAAGAAAGTGAAACATAATTTTTTTTTTTGAGGAGCCATTGAAGGCCTGGAAAGGAGTGGTGGGAGCCCATGTCACACAATTACAAAGGGGAATTAAAGGGAGGGATAGGGGGCCGGTGGGAATCGAACCTCCAACCTTCCGTTGGAAGTCAAGGGACTTAACCGCTTGGGCTAGGTCCTCATCCCATAATTAATGGAAGGAAGTATATTTCAAAATATATGAATGTATTGGAATAATTGCCACAAATATCATTTTCTTGTCATTTTTGTCCGATTCGTCCCCTTCGAAATTTTGGCCCCTATTAGTCCGCTTCATTTGCTAATTAAAACCAAATCGGTCCTAAATTCACTAATCCAAGTCAATTAGAAGTTTAATTGAAAAAATTGCCAAAAACGTCGATTTTCTTATCGTTTGTCTGAATCCGTCCTCTCCAACTCTTGCAAATAATTGATTCCAACTGTTGTGAACATTGTATATATAATAGTTTTGTGCATTATATTTTGTTCTTTTTTTTTAACAGTGTACGTTATATTGTCACAACTACAAGTAAGATGTTTTCAATACATATCATATTCATATCTCAAACATGAAGAAACATTAATTAGATGCATTACATGTTCTCATAATACCATCAAACATTTGGTTTGAAATTAAATATTCCATCGGCGTATTCCATAAAAAAAAATGCATTGCAAACCAATTATATTAAATCTTACTCATTTCTACTTTTACTAATTAATCACATCCTCCTTAATTACTTCTTTTTTCTAAAAAAAAAAATCAAAACAACGTTGAAATCCGGATGGCAGATCAAGATGTTGGAAAGGACACTTCATTTCAATAATACAAAAAATGGGCAATAATCAAATCCATGCAAATAAGCTTTCAACCTCTGCCAAATTTATTTATTTCAACATTTGAATGCTCCACAAATTCATCCGCTCTCTAAAATGCCTCCTTCATATTGACAATTTTCATACCCAATTCCTTCTTTGGTTGGATGACAACTCCACTAGTTTTTCATTGAGCTCGCATTAGTTGTGTCAATGGTTACATGTTCATTTTTGTTTTGAAGGAAGAAGTTTTTGGAATATATAATTTCGAACATAGTGTTTGATAGCATTATAATGATATGCATTAAAAATATTTTACTTTTAGTTGTGACAGTATAATGTAAACATTAAAAACAGAAAAATAAAAAATAAAATATAATGCACAAAAGTAGATTATATTTAATGCAATGATCACAATAGTTGGAGCCAATTATTGGATGGTTTGGCTTGGCAGAAACGCAAGAGTCTTCCGTGGGATCGAGCGGCCCCAAAATTTGTTGAGGAGAGACATTATGAGGGTAGTGGACGACCTTAACAACTTTGACTCCAACATCTCCAAAGCCCCTACTTAGACCCCTACAATTCACTGGAACATGAAGGGAAATACCGAGCATATTTTGCATGTTGATGGGAGCGTCATGAAGAACACTAATAGGACAGGCTTCGGTTTTGTCTTAAGAAACCAGGCGGGCATCTGGATCGGCCAAAATTTCGAAGGGGACGGATCCAAAATTTCGAAGGGGACGGATCAGGTAAAAATGACCAGAAAAAGGACATTTTTGACAATTACTCCTGAATGCATTGATTCGAATGAATCAAACGCAATTAATTAATATTCCCTCCGTCCCATTAGATATGTCATATTTTGTTGGGCACGAGAATTAAGGTAGAGTTGATTTGTGAGTATATGATCGGGTCCACATAGTTGTTGAAGGGGAAAATTATTTCTATTTATGGAAAGAAGACATTTGTAATGGGACATCAAAAAAATAGTATGTAGGACATTTGTCATTAGGGGTGGGTCGGTACGGTATACCGAAAAAATTTCGTCGTACCGTATACTGTACCGAACTTTACGGTATAAAAATTTTAATACCATTGCCGTACCGAATCTTTCGGTATACTGAAAGTTTCGGTATGAAATATTTCCATACCATTGCCATACCGACATTTCGGTAAGTTCGGTATATACCGCTATACTGAACATTCGATACATACCGACATACGGTATCGCGGTATATATCGACATACCGAACATTCGCTACATACCGACATACCGGTATTGCTGTATATACCGACATGCCGAACTTTCGCTACATACTAGTATACCGGTATTGCGGTATATATCGGTATCACGGTATTTACCGACATACCGAACAATCGGTACTTACTGACATACCGCGATACTGCGGTATATACCGAAGTTCGGTATGGAAATGATATACCGCGGTATCAAAAATTTATACCGTTACCGTATCGAAAGTTTCGGTATTCTCGGTATTTTTTCGGTACGGTATGTGCGGTATGCGGTATTCGGTATTTTTCCTCAGTCCTATTTATAATGGGACGGAGGGAGTATTAAGCATATTATTATGGTCTACTATGGATAGGGGTGGGAATAGGTCAGACTACCTGACTGGAGCCTATGGCCTAGCCTACTTAAGGCCAGGCTCAGGCCACTTTGAGAGCCTTTTAGCTAAATAGGCTCAGGCCAAGGCCTTATAAAGAGCCTATTAGGCCTACCACGTCAGCCTACTTATAATTATTTTGTAGCATGCTTATGTTATTGCACAGAGTAAATGTTACAGGTTTATGAAAACAGAGGAAGTATGTGATATTATTATTATTATTATTATTATTATTATTATTATTATTATTATTATTATTATTATTATAATATGTAAAATAAATATTAATTTGGTCTAACAGTTTTTAAAATGTATAAAGATTTTTCCCCAATATATATGTAAAGAGCTGTAGATAAAGTATTTCTCAAGCGCACAAATTTATGTCTTACAACCTTATAATTATATCTAAAATAATTTAAAAATAGACTTAATCAGGCTATTAAAAAGCTTAAAACTTGGCCTATTTATAGACTCAGGCTTATAAAATAGGCCAAGCTCGGGGCGTATAAAGTTGAAGTAGGCCGTACAAGCCTAAGCCTAGCCCGGCCTAGCCTATTTCGACCCCTAAATATGGATCACAATAATTTATAAACATATACCAAATTAAGGCTTAAGCTAATCAATATTAAGTGCTCTAAAGGGAATGTAGACTTACACTAATATTCAAGTCCCCGACTATAGGTAGGGGTTCGATTCTTAACCCGGCCCCCTATCACTCTATTTTATCCCTTTGTTTCATTAATTATTTTAACTAGTTTTTCATTATCGACTAATTTTTATCAAATATTCTTTTTTAATAAATATGTCATCTAAATATCTTGTCAAACTATCTTATAAAATCAGTTAGTTCACTAAACCAAATATAATCAGCTAACAGCTAATTGTCAAACACGATCAAACTAGTTTATCCACATGCTCTTGTTTGCCAATTAGTTCTTAGCGGATTATATTTAGGTCCTGTTTGGCAAACAAGCTAAATGAAATTAGCTTATTCCAGTCAATTTTTTAACATAAATTAGCTTATTTAAAAAGAAAAAATAACTTAAAATAGTGTTCAATTAGCTGTTTCTGAAATCGCTGCAAATAGAAGCATTTTGGAATTATCTTATTTTAGGCAAAAAAATTGCATCAAAACTGCCAAACAGCTAATTTTAACTAATTTATTACTCAAATTACTCACGTAACTCGAGGATCTGCATGAGCAATTAAGGGCGCATCTCCTAAAACAGTTTTTTTGCATACAAAATACTCGAACCCGAGACTTTGCATAAGCGATGAGAGTCCCAATCTACTCAAGCCAACTACTCTTTTGATAACCAATTTGTTGAAAAGTATTTGTAAAAATTAGCTGATATTAGAAAACTAGCTAATTTATCATCCTAGCCAATCAACTGTTTTCAGAATGGAAGAAAAACTTACGGCTTCAAAATTAATATATTTAACACAATTTACTAAGAATATGGGTCCGTTCTGCACGTCGAGTTGTAGCTGCGAGCTGCAGTTGTATGGAGCTATAGCTGTTGGAGCTGTAGCTATCAGTTTTGTATAAATATTCGGTACAAGTAGTTGTAGCTGTCAAAAATTATAATTTGAAGAGAAAAATTAAGGGTCTGTATGCATGCAGAGCTGTAGCTGCGAGCTGAAGTTGTAGGGGGCTGGAGCTGTATGGAGCTGTGGAAGATGTAGCTGTCGGTTTTATTTAAGTGTTCTGTATAACTAGCTGTAGCTGTAAAAAATGTATGAAATGACATAAAATGACAAACATTTATGTAGACTATTGGGTAGTGAGTTGGTTATTGGGTTAAAATTGTAATTGCTCAACAATAAGCTACCAGCTTATTATTTAACGGCCTGTTTGTTTTGGCTTATGAAAAAAGGAGAAGTCAGTAGAAGAAGGAGAAGGAGGGAGAAGGAAAATTCAAAAGCAAAAGCAGTTCAAATAATTGTTTGGATGGATATTATTAAAGTTGTTTTTCAACGGAAACATGTTTGGATAAATTGTACGTAGGACTTTTGATAGATTAAAATTACTAAAATGGACATAAATATTATAAGGATATTTATAATTAATTTTATTTCCTTTTTAAATAGGGCTATTTTTGTATTTTTATTACTAAATGACTTCGCCTTTTGAAAAAAGTAACCACCTACCTACTTTGAAAAAAGTAGAATTTTAACTTTTGATTCTCCTTTTATTTTAAAAAAAAAGTCAAAACAAACATCTAAAAAAGTTCAAAAGGACTTTTGAGAGAAACAAAAGTCAAAAGGAGAAAAATTAAGGCAAAACAAACAGGCTCTAAAGCTACTACAGGTAGCTTTTAAAAAGAAGCTTTCAAAAGCTCCCAAAAAACTACTGTACAGAACAGAGCTTTTGTTTTAAAATAAAAGCTAATGCTACCAAAAGCTCCCAAAAGCTGCTTGCAGAATAGATCCATAAGAGCTCTAAGTTTTTCATGCATCTAAAGGTACTATTATGCAAGGTTATCAAAATCTAGATCTTATGTAGGATCGTTTTTTCATTTGCAAGATCGGGATCGTAGGATCGTATTTAGATCCCAAGATCCTACGAAATAAGGACAAAAAAAATATTCATATTGCATATTAGCAAATTATAATAACCAATATCTATAGACAATAATTTGTTTAGAACAAAAAGATAATAATTGAGCATTTAAGACATTATGCTTGAGTTGGGTTGGATTTGTCATTAGAATTTGTCAACCACTGTCTCATTGAAGTCATCATCATCCATCTGGACAGGGGGTTTATGACTAAGATCTCCATCAACAGGGTGCTATAAGGGGATGTTACAACAAGGAGGGCGGTAGAAAGAGGAAGGGGATGCGAGGGCAACGATAAGAAGAGAAGGGGGATACGACGGCGTTGTCAACAACAGGAAAATGAAGGAGATACAACGACAACTATTGGAAGAGGAAGATGATGGGGATGCGAGGAAGATGGAGATGCAATAAAAAATCTCTAGATCTGGATTTTGGAAAAGAATGGAGTACTGAAAAAATGAAAAAATGAGATGAAAAATAAGAGAGAGTGGGATCGGATCGTTGAAAGATTTTAAGATCTTGTATAGATCCTATAGATCTTATCCAGATCTCACCCTAATTTAGATCCCACACAGATCTTGATCGTTTTGACTTTGTGGGATCGTAGGATCGTAAGATTTTAAGATTTAAATCTAGATTTTAATAAACTTGCTATTATGTACTGAAATAAATATTGTTACTTATATAAGCACTAATCTTTTTCGGCACAAAAGACACAAAAGATGTTAGGCCGAAAGCTTTTCTTATTAATGAATAATCAACATCAGACTTCCCAGCCTTGCGTATATTTACGCAAATTGCCCATAGACCATTAACACTTTTGACTTTTCCCCAAACTCTAAAGCTCCTAATTAATGAAATAATTACAAGTGTACTTTATAAACAACCTAATCTAGAATAAACTAATTAATTAATACTATTAATCTGCAACAATCTTTATGTTCCACTACTCCACAGTGATAACTCTTTCGTCCTTGTCTGCCACCAAACTCAGAACTCGGTCGAGTTACGGCCATGACTCGACCCAACTCGGTACTTGAACGATTCCACTCCCGATTTCATCACCGCTTCCCAGTCCGCCTCCTCCATCGCCACCGTAAACCGCCTCATCCTCAGCCCCATCAGAATCTGCCTCGCCTTCTCCCTCATCCGCTCACTCCCTGTCTCTGCCACCTCCCGAAGCACCTCCACCGCGCCGCTACTCCGCGCCGCCGCTCTAAACCTTGAGTTTCCATGACTCAGTGAGTTCAGCGCCAACACACAATTCTCCCGAGTCATTTCCGAGTATGACTCGCCCCTGTTTCTCAGTATCCCCAGTAAACATTCCACAGCGTTGGCGTCCAACAGCGCCGCCCTGCCCTCGCTGCACACCGCCAGGTTGCAGACCACCAGGACTACCGCATCCGCCACGTCGTTTTCCTTCAGCAGCCCCAGCAGAACCGTCGCGGAGCCAAGCTTGAGGATTTTTACTCGGTTGCTCTGGATCAGCGTAAGGTGATACAGCGCCAGCGCTGCGTCGCGGCGGCACGGCCGGCTTCCTGATCGAAGAAAATACAGCAACGGTGGAAGCGCGCCGAGGATGCCGATCGCCATTTTGTTCTCGTCCTGTATCGCTAAGCTGAAAATCGCGCCGGCTGCGTGGTCGCGAGATTCGTCGCAACCGCTTCTCAGTATTGCGATCAGCGGCGGAACGATCCCTGCTCTGACCATTTTGATTTTGTTGCCTTGCGCCAGTGAGAGGTTCACCGTCGCCGCCGCGGCGTTCGTCTGCACGGCGGCGAATCGAGAATTTAACAACTGCTTCAGAGCAGTTAAAAGCCTATCCGTGCAGAGGAATGTTCTAGATTCTTCATTGATTCGTGTGGTTTTCCGGAGACGAATCACCGCTTGCTCTTGCTCGTAAACATCCAAGCTATTCATCTGCGTTACGATATCCTCATCCTCATCCTCATCCTCCGAAGGCGACATCGACGCCGAAGCTGAGTAATAATTCTCCGACGAATCTGATGAAGATTGCGAAAGGCAAGACGGCCTAGTTTCGAAAGGCAGCATATGATTAGTCGTGTTAGCAATCACAGATTCTTCCGATTCATCAGAGCTCGAATAATCATAAGAGTTCCTACGTTCCAGCGCACTATTCGCTTGCGACAACTCAATCCGAGGATTATCCGAAGCTCTGTTCAACAATTCCCTCTCCGAATCTCTAACTTTGGCAATTTTCTCCTCATTCTTCGATTCCCTAAGAGATCGAACAATGGATTCAATATCCGAACAGAGAGGCGGTTTCGGATGCGCGATCCCCGACCTGGAGCACCAATTAACAATAGCATACTTGAGCGCAAGATTGGGAATCGCTGTAGAAAAATCCGGCGTGGAACCATCGGGAAGCAGAGGCTGGAAGCCTAAATTCCGGCAAACATCAACCCAAACACGTTCAATAGTGTGGCCGGAGGCGAGAATGGCGGGATCGTACATCAACGAGTTGGAAATCGGGCAGAGGAATTCGTTGGGGGGATGGATGCGCTCCCTTTTGGAGAAGGATCTGGTGAAGAAGAAACTGATGCGACAGCGAATTCCACCCATTATTGGATAGGGGGATGAATGGTGTAAGCAAACGCATTTAGGGTTTATATATAAAGCTAAAGAAGAAAGCAACGATAAGATTTTTTTGACAAAATCCAAAAGGGGTTACCAAAATATTTTATTGCCTTTTTTGGGCAAATTATTTATTAGTGCCATTTTGGCACTTTTCATTTGTTAAATGATAACATTTGTCCGGGCCTTCAATGACGAGGGATGAAAACGGTACGGATACGGTCGGATAGTGCCGGATACGGATATTATCCATATTTTATTTGACGAATTCGGTATCGAATACGGATGGGCCGGATACGAATACGATTTCGGATATTTCGGATTACGGATACGGTACAGATACAGGACGGATATATGACGGATACGGATTCAATCGGATACAGATTATCGGATAATTTTTTATAATCTTTTTTGAAAATTTGATATTTTTTAATTATTATTAATAATTTTTAATTATTAAATAATAATATATTAATATATTCGGATATCCATATTTAAAATCCGGATAATATCCTATCAATTTTCGGATACGGTCGGATATTCTCGGATACGGTCAGATATTTTCGGTTACGAATACGAATGCGGATATTAAAATACGGATTCGGATTCGGATACGAATATTGAAATATCCGGCCGGATAGTCGAAAACGGATTCGGATTCGAATATAATCGGATACGACATCGGATCGGTCGGATATTTACCGTACCGCTTTCACCCCTAATGACTCCTCCAAAAAAAAACGATATCATTTGACTTTTTATTAGTTTTTAGTACAATTACGTAAATCTTTTAAATGTTTACTATTAAATATTACAGTTTTACTATATATTTTTACAAATATTTACTGTAATGTGTTTAATGTTGGGTTTAGGGTTTAAAAAATTAACCATTACACACTCCCGCTCATTACTATATATTTTTACAAATATTTACTGTAATGTGTTTAATGTTGGGTTTAGGGTTTAAAAAATTAACCATTACACACTCCCGCTCACGGATCGAAACTGAAGATCGAGACAGAATAAAACCACCTACAGAACAAGAATTAAAACGAAAAAGGAAAAAGGAAAAGAGAATCAGACAATGTAAAAATCCATTTGTATGTATATACAGTTTACTAAGGGGGGTGTATTCAATTCAGATTTATATGGATTTTAAAAAGTCCGTGGATTTAGAAAGTCCATGGACTCCACGTAGAGTTGGTTGATTTTGTATAGACTCCTGTAGAGTTTGGCTGACTTGTATAGAATCCGCAGAAATTTGGAGAGATTTTGTGTAGTTATATTTTTCAAAAGAATCCATTGAAATCTATGAAGAATTAAAATCCATAGACAATTGAATACCTGTAGATTTTTAAGGACTTTTTAAAATCTGTATTGAATACCCCAGGATTTTTAAAGACTTTTTAAAATCTATATTGAATACCTCTAGATTTTTAAAGACTTTTTAAAATCTAAATTGAATACACCCAAACTTTAAAAGTCCAAAAAATCTCATAGAGTCTTGATTCAATACACCCCCCTAAATATGTTCTCTTGTGTGCTGACATTATTCACTACAGTAAACATTTCCCTCTATTATTTTATCTATCTAAAAAGTGTTCAGTTACTGTGTTCGTACTTATAGATTGCCATCGACAAAATTAAACCAATCAACATCATATAGAATGAACATTACATCATAAAGGTATCAGGTCCTCAACAATCACAAATCAAGAAGTCGCAACGTTCTCACCTAAGTGAGAAAATACACACCAGAGAACGGAAAGGTCAACAAAACGTCCATCGAAACAGGTGGACCCCGTGGACAACAGTCACTTGCATGGCGGGTGTAACCCACATGAACAAAGAAGCCACATAGGAGGTCTCTGGTATTTGCTATTTGGTTCATAATCTAAGACATGCTTGCTAGAAAAAGAACCCTCCTCATCCGGTGCCATGCAAGTACATATACACAAAAGTTTTGGAAAATTATCAAATTGATGTTGACTATGATATAGGGGAGAAGAGTGGCTTTAAGGAAAGTTTTTTTTTTTTAATTTTTTTTTTTTACTTTGGAGAAGAGTGAAGGTTATGTGGTTTGGTGCTCTTCAACATATTGGTTTTTCATATGAGTAAAGGCTAAGGAAATTGCAAAAGTTAAGGGCTGATTTGGAGATGGAGATGGCAGCTTACAAAGATGGACGAGCAATGGATGCTTTAGAGAAACCAATGGAAAGTGGAAAGAGCTCCATTAGCCAGTGACATATATTGAAATCACTTGGGATCCTCAAAGTACTAAACAGAATACCAGCAGAAACTAGATTTAACATCCAAAAACACATATAAAAAAGAACAATTCACCGCACAAAGGAAGAATAATCAACAAGCCAGCTAGCAACACAACATTCGAAAATATCACAATAGAAAACTAAGGACAATCAATTGAGACCCTCAACCTAAATATTTAGAAGCTTTTCTCTGCTCATGTTGACAAATGCTTCCTCAAGAATTCTTTTCTAGAATTAAGATTAGTCTCTTCTTGTTCATTGTTTGAAACATATTGAAAATAAATGACGTGTATAACGCCAAAACTAAAAGACCTATTTTTTTGCTACCTACTTTGTGATAACATATACTGAGAAATAATTTTGGGAAGGTCCAATTTTAGCTTTCTTCCTACTCTATGATTATATAACAAAAAACATTGGAAAAATACTTATCCCAATTAAAAATTCAATGGGGCCGCAGCTGACATAAACTTTAGCTGTATGTCTAATTATTTCAATACAAAATTATAAAAGACACCAATAGAATGATGCCACCAGCTTGAACAAAACTCTAAGGCAAGTTACAAAAGAAAGAATGTTGCATAGTTTTATGAGAAAACAAAGTCACATTTTCCCTTGAGGAAACACCCAACTCGACAAAGGCTGCAAACAGACAAAATTCCCTCCAAATATGGCATTGGTTCTAAGATCTGAAAATAAAATCCACTTTCCATGAAATTTTGATGTGCAATTGTTATATAAAGGTCCGAATGTGTCCATTTTGATGGGCATTTTGCAGTGGCAACCCTTGGTCCCAATGTGGATAATATGATCCTCATTACTTACTAACTAAAATGCTCAAGTGCTAATTAATAAAGATCACGCTAGCTATGCTCTATCTTGAATTTAAAGTCGACAAAACCTTAATTATGAATGCTAATTCCTAAATGATCACTACTTTGCAAATCTTCACTAAATGAATAATGAAAATTTAAACTTGTAGTGGAGTTACTTTGGTTAAACAATATTACTATATTCTCTTTCAAGGCCATTAGAAGCAACCAAACTCTTAAATATAAAACTCATATACAAAGAAATAAAATAAAATACAAAATCAATCCAAGCATTAACACAAACAAAAATCACAATGCTTCAACCGGAAAACTTTCTTATAGTAATAGCACTCAACAAGAAGGATTGAATTGGTGTATAGGGAAACACTTACGATAATGAAGAGAAATTCATAGAAAAATTCAATGAAGATGTTACTGCATAAAGATTAGAAAATTCCACTCCACACACCCATTACTTCGAAGCAAGCAGTATAAAGATCATGGAACAATAAAGCACCGTGGACGAATTAATATTCAGCCATGGACGTGAATATTGTAAAATTTTAGAAGATTTTGATTTGATTTTCAAGGTATAAGTTGTTACGATATGCAAATTCAAAAGATTTGAAGAATAAATTTTTAAAAAGATTTTTTTTGGAGGACTAAATTTTTAAAAAGATTGAATAATTTAGTTAAATTATAGAAAAGGTAAAAAAAATTAAAATATTTACGTAGTGGTACCATAATAAAGTGAAATGGTACTAAAAATTAATAAAAAGTCAAATACATGCAACTCTTGGTATATCAGAGCTAGATTAGGCCTAGTTTAACTTTCTATTATATCAAAATTCTAAAAATAGTGTTTGTTCTTGAGACCCATTATCCTGTTTACTGTTCCATTGATTTCCGTACTATTTAACAAATAGAAAATGCCAAAATGACACTATTGAATAATTTGCCCTTTTTTAATGAGTTCATTTTTATTTCGCATCTTTTATATAATAAATAAATAATTTTAAAACTATTAATTATTTATTATTTTGAAGGTTTATTACTCGTACAAGTAAAAATAGGAGTAGTGTAATATTCTATCATAAAAATTCTAATTTTTTTTTTTTGTCAGCACTACGTATATTATCATTATTATTGCTCATTTTAATTATATTCATTTTGTTAGGGATATTTTTAGTATTGTGAAGATGTTCGTCATATTTGCCGTTGTTGCAACATCTTGCCAACAACGCTTTATTAACCTCTCTGGAAAAAGCACAGAATAGTACAGTGACGTGGCATTTCCCCTAGCAGGCCTTAGAAGGGTTTAGATGTGCCTTAAAACCCATATAAATACCTGCCTTCGTCCTTGAGGGATTGAGTGAGTAGAGAGCCGCAATCACAACTCATTTTACAGAGCATTAACAGATTCCTAAGCTGTGATTATGGCGGATTGAGAGCTGAAGCAGAAACCCCTTTGATCTGCTTAATGCTGAGCTAGCTACTATAGCCTCTACTATTTCTGCCACTAAGAAATCTGCTTTTGGTAGACGTGCTATGAGTCCTTCGGACCTTTCTATGAAATTCAACTGCCTGTTTAGGATTGGTGCTTCCAATTTCCTACCTACATCCAATGCTAGCCAGCTTAGTTCTCTCATGGGTAAATTCTTGTTTTCCATTGATGAAGGTCCTGAGATCCTCAACTATGGTTACCTGATCATTAAGCATATGTTGAGGTTCTCTCGTGACAAAATTGAAAAGAATACCCAGTTGCCTTATCCTGCTCTTATCACCCTGTTTGCTCATTCTTGTCACTTGCTTGCTTCTAATGAAACCTTCATTAAAGTCAAGAAACATTTACCCTCTGATAAGCTTAAAGGTCTCCATAATGACTTCAAGCTTGGTCCTCAAAAGCTTGGATCTGCTCTAGTCGATCATATCAGAATTGAGTTGCAACAGGTTGAGAAAGAGTTGGGTATTCTGACTGACAAGCAGTTGCGCTTGAAGAGGAAGGTTCGAAAGCTGGTTGCCCTACTTCCACACTCTTTTGATGCTCCAGCTGAGGGGGAGGATGACTCTGAGGGTACTCCCTGATCTGCCAAGTAAGGGGGAGTGACAGTGGAAAGGATTGCAAGGGTGCTGGTTATTTTCCTGCTGTTGGAACAACATTATGTTTTTCTGCTTTTTCAGACCTTTGTTGATGGATATTCTGGTTTTTATGATCTGTAATTGATACTGATGGATATCTTTCTGGTTTGCTTTTGATGGATACTCTCATGGATATTTTCTGGATATTTGTTATGGGATTATCTCTTGGATTGGTTGATTTTGCTTATGCCTACTCTACTTCAGCTTCTATACTCTATGGCATGTATGTATGGTACGATCTTGATGCTATCTGATATGATTTTGTCTTTCTGTGCTTTCCCCACTGTTTTGACTACTTGGCCCGATCATCTCCACAAAGGGGGAGATTGTTAGGGATATTTTTAGTATTGTGAAGATGTTCGTCATATTTGCCGTTGTTGCAACATCTTGCCAACAACGCTTTATTAACCTCTCTGGAAAAAGCACAGAATAGTACAGTGACGTGACATTTCCCCTAGCACGCCTTAGAAGGGTTTAGATGGGCCTTAAAACCCATATAAATACTTGCCTTCGTCCTTGAGGGATTGAGTGAGTAGAGAGCCGCAATCACAGCTCATTTTACAGAGCATTAATAGATTCCTAAGCTGTGATTATGGCGGATTGAGAGCTGAAGCAGAAACCCCTGATCTTCGTTGTTTGCAGAAGGCACCAACAACCATCCTGCTGCTGGTATATCTTTGGTTGTTGTGTCTTCCATTATTCATGGGGTAATTGTGATTGTGTTTATGCATTTCTGGGTTTATTGTTTGTAAACACAATCTAGGTGTATTGTAGGTGTTTTTAGCACCATTGAGCTTAACTTGTTGATTAGCTAGATTCCACAAACACCATCTTAATACCTGCTGGTGAATTGTGTGCATTTGGGTAGATAGTTGATGCTCCCTTGTGTTCTTCTAGTCTATTTGGGTAGATAGGAGAGTTCATTGGAATGTAAGGGTATGTAAGGTGTGGTTGACTCTTGTTCGATCGGTTTGGTGGAGATTTAGTGAATCCTGGCTTGGAGCCCCCAAATGTAGATCAGTGGATCGAACTGGGTGACCAAACTCTTGTGTTCTTGTTTATGTTTTCCGCACTCTGTTTTTGTGTTCGCTTCTGGTTGTGGTTTGCAGGTTGTTGAGACATCGCTTAAACAACCCTTGTAGGGTTTTGCATATTTGTAGGGCCTGTCACATTCCTTTCGCAAAATAATAGGTTATTTATAATATAGAAGTACATATTATCTTTAACATAAAAATAAGAAATGACATAAAATATATTTAACTGCAAATATATTACAAGAACATTATATACATATGAAAAAATTTAGAGAAAATACTTAAAAATATTTTTTATTAAAATAAATGTAAATTTAATTTATTAAAACCTAATTATTTTTTGGCGTATACCACTGGCCAATTGCGTTTGATTAAAACCTAATTACTTGAACACATATTTAAACAGTTATGTGTTACGGAGTAATTTTTAGAGTAAATGTAAGAAAACTCCCTCTTTTAAAAAATACTTATAACTTTACTCCCCTATACTAAAATACTTACAACCTAACTCCCTAACTACCAAAAATACCCCTTACTTTTCAAACCCACTACAAATAAAATAATAAACCCCCAATTAGGGGTGGGAATAGGCCAGGCCAGGCCAGGCCCGGCCTTGTACGGCCTAGGCCTATTTAAGTTTTGTAAGGCCTAGGCCTGGCCTATTGCCTGTAATAGGCTTAGTTTCTAGGCCTAAGCCTGGCCTTTTTAACTAAATAGGTCAGGCCTTAAGCCTTTATAAAGCCTATTCAATAAATTTTGAAATTTATAAAAAATATATATTTAAATATTAAATAAATAATAAAAAATATTGTTAATAAATTATAAAAAATTATATTAAAAAATTAAACAGGCCGGCCTACCAGGTTAAGTAGGCTTTTCGTAAGGCCTAGGCCTATTTAGTTAAATAGGCCTATAAATTTATCTGGGCCTGGCCTATTTGGTAAAAAGGCCAGGCCAGGTCAGGCCTATAATAGGCCAGGCCGTAGGCCCCTGTCGGGTAGCCTGGCCTATTCCCACCCCTACCCCCAATCAACCAATTATAACTTACAAATCAAACACCTAATAAACCATACATCTAAAAATAAAACTTTCAAGCAAACAATTAAAACTTACTCAATAAAGAAATGGATCAAGAAGTAATAAATTCATTAATGTATGAATATGGAATATATTTACAAACTATGGAAGAAAGAATTGAAAATTGGAATGATATTGTTTATACTATGCTAATATTTTTAACTGAATATAATCAAAAAGTATATCCCTATTCAGAAGAAAAATGTTTTTGGGACAGAATAATTCTCCTTAGAATTGGTTCAGAAAGTGAAAATTATGATAACGACTATCCAGGAAATTTAAGTAATTACGGTGAATATGATTTCTCTGATTAAGTATAAAATTGGAAACCCATATTACATACTACAAACATCACCAATTTTTATAAACATTTTACCCTCCTCAAAACAATTTGGTATCAGAGCCCAGAACGATTAATCTGGACATGAGTAACCATAATCATAATGATCATATATTAAACTATCATATGTCAAGATTAAGATTAAATACTTCAGAACAACTATACCCAGAATATATTCCAACAGCAAGATATCCTTTAGATGAAAATCAAGAAATAGATTATCCACTAAGTACGATTAATCCACACGATACTGAAAACTATATAATAAATAGAAATGATGAATATGCACAAAATAACACCGAGAGCATGATGATACAAACAAGAATTGAAAGAGCATTTCTAAACAGAATAAGAGGATTAGAACCACAAATAAGACCACTTACAGACATAAGAACCAACGATAATCGTAGATTCTTAACACCCACATTTAATCCTGATCATGAAATAAGTCAAAGAGAAATAGAAAATACGGATCAACAAATAGAAGAAAGAAAAACATACATAGACAGAAGAAGAAGAAGAAGATTAAATAGATTGCAAAACGATGAAGAATTTGGAATAAGACTAGGAAATAGAGGAAAAAGATTACTTTGGATAGGAAACTATATAATTGAAACGGAAGAATATAATGGTAATTTAATACAATTTATATCAAAAAGAGATGAAGAACAAGAGTTAGTATTACAAGTCAAATTATCTATAATCAACAATGAAATTACAACTTACAGAATGTTTCCAGGATATATAATACACAACACCATGTTTACTAGAGCACCTTCACCCGAAATTTCAGATCAAGAATCAAATTATATTGAAGACTAATAAGATGCCAGGAATAAAGTTAGAGAATGAAACAATAGAAAGACTGACTAATAAAATTCATGAGATAGAAAGTCAACCACAAGATATAAGTACCATAATAATGAAACAAAAACTATTAAGAATAAAATTCAAGATTTCTAAAATGATAGATGAAAGAGAAGCATATGTAATTGTACAAAAACACATAGATCCAGAAAAAGAAGAATCGGAGTTAATAAAAGAATGGTATTTAAATGAATTAGAAATAATAGAAATAGAAGAATTAGAAAAGGAAACTGAAATAGATGAAGTAAACGACTTCATTAGAAACATAAGAAATATTAGAAGATGAGTTATCTAGAAGATTTAGAAACAATAAAAGATGGAATTGAACTAATAAAAGAACTAATGATAAGTCTAGATACAAGACTCTACAATATCGAAAGATACATAGACAAAATAATAATTAAAACTCCACAAAAGCAAGTAGAATTAGAAAAGTCACTCCCACTACCGAAATGGGAAAAGACACCAGAACCAGGAAGTCTCGATCATAGAGTAATGATGAAAGAAATAGAAAAATTAAACAAACAAAACAAAATTAGAATCCTGATAGAAAAAGTAGAAAAATTAAAAAAGATAAACGAAGAACTAAAAGAAGATAAATTAGAAAGTAAAGAAGATAAAGAAGAAACAGAATGAATACAAGTATAGAAGACTTAATAAATGAATTAAGTAGTGATTTAGAACGACTAAATTTAGAACCAATATATACAGGAACATTTTCAGAAACAGAATTAGAAACTAATGAAAGCGATTTAGAAGAACAACATAAAGTCTTTATGAACAATCATAGATTATATTTACCATCATCAGAAGTAGTCGGAGAAAGTAGCACTACCTTGCCAAGAGAAGGTGTAACAGGAACTATACCAATGGAAGTAGATCAAACCACAAATAGACAAAATGTAGACAATTATCAAAGTAGATTACAAAATTTACCTTCAAGAAATTTTCCAATAAGAAAAACAACCTCTAAAAAAGAAATTTGGAAATACAATGAAGATTTTGAGCTAAAAGAAACAAGAATAGGAAATGTGAGACCAGGAGATGCAATATTCCTAAACCTGGATTGTCTTAAACAGCCAAGTCTAGAACTAGAAAAATGGAAACAGATAATAAGAATACATTTAATGTCAGAAGAAAGTACGTCAAGAGCAAAAACATTAAAAATATGGAATTTAGTCCAAGGAAATGTGGCACAATTCCTTGCAGGAATTTCCTCAAATACAAAACAAACTTATATGAATACAATTACTCAAGGATTTGGACAAGATGTAAACACAGGAATAGAGGAATTTATCAATATCATACAAGAAGAATTCCTAGGAGTACAGAGCTTAGATAACAATGCTATAATAGAAGAACGAGATCAAGCGTTACTAAGATTAAATAAAATAAGACTAAGAGATTTATGCTTTTTTGATCAATTCTCTGAACAATTTAAAAGTTACTATTATACAGCTTATACAAGCTCACAAAATAATGAACACACCATGAACTCTATATTTTCAAAACTACCATCACCATGGGATGAATATATGTGGAAAACATGGATTCAAAATAAAAATGACTATCCGAATAATTTAGGAAGCCGAATAAGATTAATAAGACAGGTAATAACTGAGTTATGTTACCAAAGAAAAATATTAGACCACACTAAAATATATAATAAAGCTGCTGATTTATGCTGTCAAGAAAATGCAGAAAATTTTGAATGGGGAAAAAATAAATCATATAGAAAAAATAAGAGATTTAAAAAATTTAAACCAATAAAAAGAAAATTTAAGAAAGGAAAAAGATTTAAAATCTTTAATAAGAAAAAATTCTTTAAGCCAAAATTTGGAAGAAAATATTATAAAAGAAGAAATGATAAAAGACAAAATAAAAAGAATCCAACCACATGTAAATGTTATAACTGCGGAGAAATAGGACACTTTGCAAGTGATTGTACAAAACCAAAGAAAAAACAAGTAAGATTTATGGAATATGATATTATAGATGAACAAATATTCAAAGAAATAGAATCAGATCTAGAAAGTATAAGTGAACCAGAATCAGGAGATGAGATATATGAAGTAAAATTCTCTGAAATAGAAAATGAATAAAGATAAAGAAATAATCACAGAAGAACAAGAGGAAACAAAAGAAATAGAATATGTAGAACAATATGAAGGACAAAGAGGATACGCAATAAAAACTATCTTAAGTCCCGAACAAATTAATAAAATACAAGGATTAGATCTAAAACATGGATTCAAGCATACAAATTTTAATATATTATCATGAACATTCTCAAGAAATAATATAGTAATTCATGAATATCATGAACTAGAAAAAACAGTAGATGTATGTAACACTAATACTACTCTAAAACTGCACCTTTTAACAAAAGATATAATAAATAAAGGATTAGAAAAATTAAGTAGAAAGAAAACAGAGAAAATACAATACGTACATTTAGCAGGAGTAAAGATTCTAATAAAATCTTTATTTAGAAGTGGAATAGACTTACCAGTAACAATAAGCCTACATGATTCAAGATTATTAAATCCACAAGACTCACATTTAGGAACTATTAATGGAAACCTAATTTACCAAAAACTACTATTTACATGTTACCCAAACTATTGTGTATCTTTACAAGATCAAAATATAGACGAAACGTTAACCCTATACATAAAAGTACATAGGAATGATGTAATGAAAAATGAAAGTAAAATATTTACAGTACATTATAGTGCTTTTTACAGCTACCTAAATAGCAATAGACTAAAACCTTATGATGATAAAAAGACAATAGAAATACACGAAGCATGTAGAGACACAATAGCAGATCTAATATTACCAGAATTGAATAATCCAACGTTACAAGAGGATTGGATAATTGATCTTGCAGACAAGAAAAATACAATAGAGATTGGAAAACCATTAGAAAATAGGAGACCACAATTATCCTATATAGGAAGAACAATGAGTAGCAGAAAAAGTATAGATTATAGCCCAAGAACAAATCTAATACTTGATCAACCAAGACATAGTATTGATATCCCATACGAAAAGAGTAAACAAAAAGCCCAAACCTGGAGAATTAATATAGAATATTATAATGGCACAAACTGGATAAAAGGACCAAATATATTAGTAGACACTGGAGCTGGTAAGAATCATATAGGAAAAACTTGTATAAACGGATTAACAAAGCATATAGGAACAGAATATAGATATACTACTTTTGAAGGAGAAGTAAAAAGAGTAAATGAAATAGTAATAGTACCAATAAAACTAGGTACAGACTTAATAGAAGAAGTAAAATGTTATGTAGCAGAAGAAGAAGGAACATCTAGTAGCACTTATCATGTCTTATTAGGCAATGAGTTTTTAGACTCGTTAAACAAATATATGATAACAGGAGAAATTTTTAGTGGAAAAACAAAAAATGGAAAAGCTTTCGTAATAGGAAAAGCATATATATGAAAGAAATTAAATTTCCAACAACAGTATACCTAGAGTTAACTATACTACAAACAAATATAACAACATGTGCTATACTAGATACAGGAGCAGAAATCACATTAATACAAGAACATTTAATAAAAGAATGGGAAGTAAATAAAAGACCAATAGAAGTATATGGAGCTACTGGACATAGTCTAATTATTAATAAAATAGCTAAAGAGGTTCAAATAATTTTAGGTAATAAAATATTTACAATACAAGAAGTATATGTTAGCCCAGTAAAAACAATTGATGTATTATTAGGGACAGATTTTACAAGTTTATTTCAAAGCTTTAGAGTAGATAGATATAATATTCAACTTAGATCAGCATGTAACCACTATATTACTATTCCGAGAATAAGGAAACCATACAGAGTGCTTCAAAAACGTGGTGAAAAAGGAGAAATTATAAAACAACCAATTACTTATTACATAAAATTTAAAATTCACAAAATTAAAAAACAAGTGCTAATTCAAAAGCCAGAAGATTTTGATAAATATGAACTTCATGAGACAATAAAATACATCTCTGAGAATTACGGAGAAAATCCAATTGAAAAATGGAATCTTAATAAAATATATGCAGAATTAAAAATGAAAAACGACGATATAATAATAAGAACTCAACCTATGATGCATAATCAAGAAGATATTGAAGAACTTCGAAAACAAATAAATGAATTGTTAGAATTAGATCTTATTCAAGAATCTATAGCAGAACATAATAGTCAGGCTTTCTTGGTTAGAAATCGTATTGAACAAATAAGAAAGAAACCAAGACTAGTAATAAATTACAAAGAACTAAACAAAAACATGATATTTGATGGATACTTTCTACCTAACAAAGAAAATCTAATAGGATTAGCTAGAGGTAGAACTATTTATTCAAAATTTGATTGTAAAAATGGATTTTGGCAAATTAAAATGCATCCAGATAGTATAAAATATACAGTCTTTAGTACACCACAAGGACACTATGAATAGAAAGTTATGCCGTTTGGAATAAAAAATGGACCACAAATATTTCAAAGAAAAATGGATAAAACATTTAAAAAATTTAGTAACTTTATATTTGTATACGTAGATGATATACTAATAGCCTCAAACACAATAGAAGAACATAAAAAACATTTAGATATATTTGCAAAACTTTGTAAAGATCATGGATTAATTTTATCAGAAAAGAAAGCAGAAATATTCAAAGATGAAATAGAATTTTTGGGTCTAATATTAAATAAACTTGGAATTAAAATGCAACCACACATAAGTACAAAACTTGTTAAAATGCCTGATGAACTTAGGAATAAATTAAACATACAAAGATTTCTTGGAATTCTAAATTATGCAGAAGGATTTATTTCAAATTTAGCAAAAAAGACAAATGATCTAAGAAAATTAATCAGAAAAAATAATAAAATAGGATGGAATGATCAACATACTGAAATTGTCAAACAATTGAAAGAAGAATGCTCCAAATTACCACCGTTAAGATTACCCGACGAAAAAGATAATTTAATAGTACAAACCGATAGCTCAGACTACCATTGGGCAGGATTATTAAAAACCGATACCGGTGAAATTTGTAGATATGCATCCGGAACATTACAAGGAGCAGCCATAAACTATAGTACAAATGAAAAAGAATTACTTGCAGTAATTAAATCGATAGATAAATTTTCATTTTGGTTATTAAGTAGAAAGTTTAAAGTATTAACTGACAATACACAAGTAAAACCTTTAATTTATAATAAAGTTCCAAATAAACCCCAATATAGAAGAATAATAAGATATCAGACTTTTTTGTCAATGTACGACTTTACTGTTGAATATATTAAAGGGACTGAAAATTATCTAGCTGATTTTTTGAGCAGGAACCCTGAATATGGAGAACAATGAACAATGGGATGATGCTGGTCTGACTGACCACATTTACAATGAAATAGATCGACTACAAAAACTACTCCAGTCGACTATGGACAGACAATTAAAACTACAACAATTGATTGTTGGGAGCTTTATGGACGAACATAAGACTATCAATGACGATATATATGAATGTAACAAATGTTTGCAGGGATTACTAACTACTATGGAAGAATACTTTTATACCCCTGAAGAACTAAATACTGGTGTTTCAAACCAGGAAGGGAAAGCTAATCCTGTTCCAAAAGAGGACAAACAAGCAAAACAATCTGGGGACGCAAGACCTTCGACCTCGTCGAAAAACATTGCAGAAACTAAGAAGTATTTTTGCGACAATATTCCTCAACCAACACCTATTAGCCCTGAAACAAGAAACTTTTTAGCAGAATACCATACCCTGAGCAGCTACATATACTCTTTACCCAGACAAGAAACATCTTTCTATACTGAATTCACCAAATCCCTACATCCACAAGTAACTATTTTACCAGGCTGCGACCCGAACTTTGTTTCGAACTGTTTCAAATTCGGCTTTATCAGAACTATTTTCCTATCCCCTTTACGAACCGAAATATCCAAATTACCTGTATTACTTGAAGGCCTAAACATAAGACCAAAAACCCAGAAACTGAAAATATTTTCTATCAGTCCAGAAGTCAAACACTCTTCCTACCATCTTGCTATTGCAGAAGAAATCACTAAACCAGAAAGTTATCCCCAAGACTATGGAACCCCCAAAACAGAAATCTTTAATGACAAATACATCCACTTCAAAAGAGCAATGGGAATACGTGCTGTCCATGAACAGATGAAAAGATTATACAACCAAGGCGCAGGAATCTTTTTCGGAAATGAAGAAATCGTAATGATCGAACAATTGAACACTCCAGGATTCAAATCAGGAAATTTAGCAGGACTAATTCAGAAATTTGACACATACAATTTTGAATGCTCAGAAGAAGTCAAGAGTATCTGGAAGAAAGCAGTAGAGAAATCCACCACAAGCCTGAAAACAAGAACATTTCTTCGGAAAGAGACAACGAAATGAAGTAAGCAGTGACGACAGAGAGGACCAATGTAGAACCAAGAAAAGAATAACGCGGCAAGACGTATGCAATGACGCAAGTGAACAAGAAGACAAGAACAAAATAATGCAACAAGACGTATGCAATGACATAATTAGACAACAAGACAAAGAGGACGGCTAATAATGCAGGATTAAAAAGAAGAAAAATGACAGCTATGGAATCTCAATAATGGAAGAAAAAGGAAGGATGGAGATAAGGCCACGTAAATCAATTCAGAACCACATGATCCCCAAGACTCCATCTATAAAAGGAGGAACGATTCACGAAGGATGCAGAAGTGAAGATACCTACCATAGTATTTCTTTCTCTTGCATTTCTTTGTAATTTTTAGTTCTCTCTGTGTGATGTAAAACTATGAGTGATTTTAAAAGCTTTCAATAAAAGATGATCGGCTAAGTACAATAGCCTGATCATTCCAGTAAATATCTTCGAGTATATTTTTCTAAGAGTCTACCAAAATTCTAAATATATATGAGTGAGTGAAACATATTGTGAGAGTCATGTCATCGATACAGTGATTTCCGAGAGGTCGTGCATACCGGAGTAAGGCAGGAGGCCTGAAAAAAGGATAGCAGACGAGGAAAGAAGGTTACTCGTTGAAGGACTCGATCAGAAGTTTCAACCACAAAGCTTATACTACGGAAGCGAGGTAGACCCAGAAACTTTACTTTGAATGATAAATACTGTGAATGATCATGGCATATATTTCAAACAATCACATCCTCTAAGATCATAATTATAATCATAATATTCTGAAAACCGTAGAAAACACCACAATCATTTTAGAAAACACCTGTCTTTGACTGATTGCACACCAGAATGCACACTCTGCAGAATTACTGTATGAAGGATAAAACTGTCATTAAGAAAATACTAGGGAGCAAACAAGGATAACTTTTAAGCTAGGAGGAATCTTGAATAAAGATTGGTCAAGGGGATTAAACTTACATTATCCCTAATTTTTATCAAAAAAAAAAAAAAATCAACAATGTACAGAGTATATCGATGAAAAATCTTATAGTCATCATTGGGAATGAGGCATTGGGCTAACCTATTGGTTAAGTTCCTCATTTCCAACATTATCGTTGGGGTTTGATTTCTCACCCGACCTTCTGTTTTTTCCTTCATTCCTTTTATAATTTGGGTGGTTTGGATTCCCACACATCTTTGTCGATACTTGAGTGTCAATGTTTTTAAAAAATCTGTCATAGTTAATATCTAATAGTAATATTTTATTCACACAATTTTAATATTTTCAATTTATCAGGGATGTATATATGATTATATAAATCAATCGGTCAAAGAATTCTATAAATAAAATAATTTAAAAATATTATTTACTTATTTTAGAAAAATAATATTAAAAAGAAAAGGGGATACTTTTTAGTATGTATAATGGGGTGAGTAAGCCCATAGGAGATTCCGTTGTGGAATAGAAGTCAAGTTCGTTTAGGAGTCGCAAAATTTTCGTTTTGAGTTTGATTGGGTGATGATGATTGATGAGTTATAATTTGAGTTTGGACTATCAAACTAATAAGGGTCATAAGGGGAATTTCACCCCATTTACCGTTATGTTCAAAGATTTGAACATTGGATAATATTCTGATTCCCATATGGAGTAGTATTTTTTTTTCTTTTATTATTTAAAACTATTTATCATTTATTTAAGGTTTATAAATAAACTAGAATTTTGACCCGCGCTTTGCGGGCGGTGTTTTTTCTTTTTTTTTTCAAATAAAATCAAGTATTTGTGGTCTTATTATTATTTGTGCATAAAGTTTGCTTATTTTAAATTCATAACATAGGCGTATGAAACCATAAGAATCTCTATCAATTTGATCATAAAACATGCGACAAAATAAATAATCAGTTCATTACCTCGAGATCATCAACCTCAATTTCTATATGTATATCTTGATCCATCAATTTCAATAAACCAGACTATTCTAAACTATGAGTACGAATCTCCGCAATTTCAGTAAGATAGTAGGAGGGATGGATTCAATTAATTATATTATACAAACCATTATTTAGAAGACCTAGAAAATGTTAGAAAATAAGTTCTTAGTTGGTAAGAAATCGAAAAATCTCAATCCTTTTGGCTATAACTGCAACCTATATATACTGGTGGTAATCATCAGGTTATTCCCATTATATAACTGTTCATCATTCTATACAATCAGTTTCATAACGTTAAATTTTCTATGAGATCACTTTCTCAGGCTAGTAATTTTTTTTTTTTTTTGTTTTCAAGTTCCCACATTCATATACAACCACTAAACTAAAAAATTGCCAATAAATATGATCAAAAGAAAGGGAAGAAAAAAGCAAACAACTAACTTGTATTCAAAGACAACTAATACCAACTAATTGTAAAACTAAACCCTATAACTCATAGCCCCACACAACATGAATAGACAAAATATACAATAAAATATGAAGAAAAATATTATTATGTTACTAAAGGAAAATTTCTTGGGCATCATAAGAAAATAACAATCACCCGAAATTGGTACAATCACACTGAATGGGATATGAGCAATCAAATTTAAATAGGAACAGAAATGATAGAAGATGACTAATTCCATACTATCATTATATAAATATTGTAGTATAAAAACTATTTATGTGGAGGTGATTATGTATGAAATTAGTATATAGTCATATTGACATTCAATATATGGCATTTGATTTATTTATTTACTTATATATTATAACTGTCCTGTATATGAATCACTTGCACAATGATTCTCCAATCATATCTGTTGTTATTGAATGAATTCAAACTATCATGCTTCATTATATTCATCATTTATCTTAATATGAAGATGATTTAACTGTGGAGAATGAATCCAAAAAATGTGTGATTGATAATTGAATATAAAATTAGTGGAGAAAAATAAGTTACTACAATATAAAAAAAAAGTATCCACTTTTTATACTTACAATTTCAACGAAATTAGCAGTTTTTCAACTATCATATAATGATTGTCCTTCTATTTTCCTTAGTAATAATATAAAACCGAATATATTTTTGGCACATCATTAAAAGTACTATGCATGTTTTTAATGTTATGCACGCTTCGATACACAGAAGGGCTCTGTTCTATAGTTATATAATTAACAATTCAGGTTTTCATCTTTTTCTTGGCAATATATTAGCAAATAACATCGCAAAATCGACTAATAAAATTTTTTACCTTTTTGAGAAACTAATAAGAAAAGCAAAATTCTGGATTATGTTCATAAGAAAAAATATTTTTCATATTTTTCATATTTTTTTCTTGATATTATTTTCTTTTATTAAAATTATTTTATAATAAAAAATATATCTAAAAATTAAACCTTATACAAAAAATCAGGTTTGAATTTTGATTAAATTTTTATAACGGATTATAATTTCTTATTAACTATATATATTTGGATAAATTACTTAAAAGATTATTATTATTAATTTTTTATTTTATTATTTTTTGGTAAATTTTGACACCTATGTGTGTCAAAGGTGTGTTCAAACTAAAACTACATATTTTTTATTTTATTATGAGGTAATAACTAAAATAAGCCACCATAAGGAGTCGTTTTCACTTTTGGGCCACAATATTTTGATTTAGGAAAATAGGTCATTAGAAGAATCTTGGGCCTGAATTTAGGCCATTGGGCTGGAATTCGGGCTGCGATGGCCTAAAAGTGGAAATTACTACTTCTCGTGGTCTGTTTTAGTTTTTTCAATTATTTCTTTTTATATAATAAAATTAAATAATACTCATTATGTGTCATTATTTATGTCATACTTTCTTTTTTCTTGTTCCAATATTTTTATTTCATTTTGATTTAAAAAATAATTAAATATTAATCGTCAAACCTACCCATCACCTCACATTAATAAATAAATAGATTAAACTTTCAAATTACCGACTACTATTAATAATTCCAGTCCACCCTACAACCACGTATCAGTAAATCACAAATAAATAAATATATTAAAATTGTGGGGTTGTGGACTTACTCCAGTGGTAAGTCCCCAACTCCCAATCTATAGGTTGGGGGTTCGAATCTCCACCCGGTCCCCTATCCCTTCCTTTTGTTCCCTTTGTAATTGTGTGGCTTGGGCTCTCACCACCCGTTCCAGGCTTCCAATGGCTCCTCAACAAAAAAAATAAAAAAATTTGTAACTCATTACAATCACATTATAAGTTACCTTTTTTTAACACTATTAATAGGACAGAGAGAGTAATATAAGAAATAAAATAAATATTAATTCAAATATATTATAAAATAAGTAAAACGAATACATATTCATAAATTATAAAGTAAAAATAAACATGTTTTATTATAAGTATCCCAAAATTTCCGGACATGGTATTTTATGTAGGAATAATTAGTATTAAATGCAAGAAATTTTTCGGACATGGGTATGTTTGGCAATTAATATTTGATTATTTTTAAAATGGAAATGAAATAAAAAAATATTGGAATAAGAAAAAAAATGAAAGTAGGATATAAATAATGGCGCAAAATGAGTATTATTTATTTCAATTACATAAAATAAAAAATAATTAAAAAAACTAAAATTGGCCAGCAGAAAGAGTTATTTCCACTTTTAGATCATCGCGGCCCGAATTCCAGCCCAATAGCCTAAATTCAGGCCCAAAATCCTTCTAATGACATATTTCCCTAAATCAAAATATCGTGGCCCAACTCATTCTTTTATTATATTGATTAGGTTAATATTTTAGACTTGAATTCTAATATAAATAATATAATCTATATTTGAAAAAAATTACTTATTCAATTAAAGTTTTTATAATATATTGGTTTAACTAAATTTGTCAGAAATATCAAATATATTATAATTTATTTTTAATATATATATATTTTTAAAATATATGGAAAGATTTTCTCAAGATTTTCTTATCCTAACAAATAGATTTATTATCTAAATATAGAATATTTAAAAGATTGATCACGTGGCATGTAGGATGATTCAGCGCTGACGTGTAATTATTTTGGATGACTGTACGTTTCTGGATGATTAATCAGCATTTATGTGGAAACCTAAGGCATAACTACTGTATAACCCTTAAAATTAAAAAAGAATCAAGTATATTTAATAAGGGCAATACTGTCTGCACATGCCAAAAAGTATTCAGTATTTATTATATAGATATGTATATATGATATGAATCTTGGATTGTCCTGTTATGTTTGGAGGTTGCCTAGGGGCTGACATGACATTCCCAAAGGTGAAGGTTGAGTTAGACAACTTACATGTTAAGCAACTAACCGAAGATACTTATGTCCAGGGGCGGATGCAGGTAGGGGGCTTGGTGGGGCACGCGCCACACCTTTGAAAATTAAAAAAAAAATTATATACATAAAATATTTAGGGTAGCCGCACAACCCCACTTCCTCCTTTCCCTTTCTCCGTTCTTCAGCCCCGCAGCCCTCTCGAGTCTCCTCCACATCCGGCAATCAACTCGCGCCCTCCATGTCCGGCAGGCGGCAGCCCCTCGCCAACTCCACCCCCCCCCCCCCCCGGGCTCCACCTCATTTGCTTAGGTTTTTGGTGTCCAGCACCTACACTTTGTTTGAGACTGAGGATTTGGAAAATCAGTTTCGTTCGGGACTTTGGGGAAAATAACTTGGATTTTCGAAATCAGGGAAAGGTATAAAATTTTGTTCTTGTTTATTGCATTATGCTCTATGTTTCATGTGTGTTTTAGTTGAATTTTCTAGTGATTTTCCTGGTGTTATTTGGTGTTTCATCCGGCAGCAGCCTCTTTTGATGTTTTGCTATATCTTAAACTTATTTTTGATTTTGTGAATAAATTAGTCATTTCCGCCCATTTGTGTTCAAAGCACTGCACAAGCACAACAACTTTGAGTAAATCTTTTTCTTTGCCTTTGTTATCATTGTTGCAAATGAAGAGAATGTTAATGATTTATTCTTGATGAATTTATTTTCTTGAGTGGTTCTACACAGACACAACTCATTTGAAAATTTGCCAAGAGTGCTTCTATTTATTAAGAAGAGCATGCTTGATTTGTTGAAGAGGATGCCTGATGTTTGTCTTTATCAAGTTTGAATTTATTTTCTTAATGAAGATAATGTCTGTATGATGTTTTTGTACAGTCAAACACCTACTGTTTATAAGTAATTTGACAGTGCATTTAATGTCTAATAATTTGTATATTTGGTTTATAATTAATTGATATTAGTCTATAATAATTGATTTGTTGATTTAGGAGAAGATGGATAGATATTTTTCTAAATTATCAAAAAGTTCCACGGAATCTTCGAAACAGAATATAAATCTAAATTCTTCTGAGCAAGTTAGTGGAAATAAGAGAAAAATGAGCCCTACCTCTCCAAAATTCCTGGATCCGCCACTGCTTATGTCCATCTAGAGCCCCGAGTATCAGAGTTTGTTCAGGAGTTGGGTGTTATTGAGTCTGAGTCGAACTCGAGTACCGTATTACTTGAACTTGAGATGACCACAGATATTCGAGCTCGAGTTTGAGTCGAGTAGCAATGCTCGAGCTGAGCTCGAGTATCATCAAGTTCGAGTTCGAGCTCGAGTAGCTCGCGGGTATATATTTTTTTGCTAAGCTCGAGCCCAAGTCGGTAGCTTGAGTTTGAATTTTGTTTTTATTTTTTTTACATTTGATTTGAATTTTTAACCATAGCCTAAAAGGTACAACTAAATTTGATATTTTTGTTTTGAAATATTTGACATATTGTGTTGGTTATTGTACAATTAAAATATAACTAAATTTCTTTAAAAATACTTCATATTTCAATTTTTTAAGAGTGACTATTTTTCTTTGTTTAGCTATTTTAAATAATTGACATATTTTTTTTAATATAAATAGGGTGAATGCGAGGGAAAGTATGAGATGAAGATTAACTAAAATGTGTGCCAAGGGTGTTATCGAGTCGAGTCGAGCTCAAATGCTCGAGTACTAAAATACTTGAGCTTGACTTGATGCGAGTTCGAGCTTGAATCGAGTAGCGATAGTCGAGTACGAGTTGAGTTTTTTCCGAAACGAGTCCCAAATCTAGTACGAGTACCACTAGTCATTAATCACCCCTATTTAGGAGACATTTTAAAAATAATAGTAATGCATATTTGAATTTAAAAAGTAAAAATACTAATGCATAAATATGATTTATATTGTGATTCATAGTTCCTATTAATTGTTGATTGCTCTTGTGGGTTACGACCTAATGATCCTCGTTCACAATTAATTTAACTCTCTTGAAACTTTAATTTGCTCACTCTACCGGAATGCATGCAAGGCCCTATATAAAGGAAGGATTCATCCACCTAAATGGGCAAAAGTTTTTAATTTTGATTTTCCTTTGGTGTGTTGTTAATGAGGGTTATTTTGCTGCATATCTAGATGAATATGGATTCATTTTAGAGTTTTGTAGTAATAAAGTTTTTGTTTTACTTAATAGTGTATATCATCAATATGTGTATAATATAGGAGTAGTTTGTAGCAAGGTTATTAAGGTCGTGATCTTACTTGGGATCGTTTTTAGCTTGCAAAATCGGAATCGTAGGAAAGAATTTAGATCCTAAGATCATACCAAATTGCAACAATAAATAAAAATAATTATACATATTAACAAATGAAAGCATAACATAGAATATTATTAGATAAATGAAGCAATAAAGCACTACAAATATTCGAAAATAAAAATCAATACCGGTTTTATGAAAAAACATGAGATTATGAGAGCACATTTCAAATTTTGGTGGGATCGAATCGTATAGGATGTAAGATTCTACCATTAAGATCGGGATAAGATCGAGATCCTATTAAATTTAAGATCCTATATAGATCTAGATCGTTTTTAAGAAGTGAGATCGTAAAATCGTAATATCTTAAGATCAAAATCGAGATATTAATAACTATGGTGTAGCACTATATAGCTCCCCCTGCAAAGGTAGTGTGAAAAGAGAGTAGACTGTTGTCCTCATTATGAGGGTCAATGCAGACATCACATTGAAAATTCAGCACCCTAATGAAGTTGGCAATTGCTCCCAATCCAGCACATTCAAGAAATGTTAAATGATTTTGCCACGTTGGATTTGGGATATTATCCCTGCTGCACAATTAAAACACATTCTAATTAATCAATACCTATAATTGTTGAACAATTAATTATACTGCACCAATTTTATGAGGTGTTTTGTAAAAAAGAGTCGTGGATTTATTACCTTCTTCCCGTAAACGGATTTTCATCCATTCTTTTTCCTCGCATATTGTACTACGACATCTATCATGGGAACACAAATGCCAATTGCTCCAAATTTCTCTGCAAATGTATTTGATTGTTGTTGCTGCTACTTTGCCACATTCCTTGATCAAACCAAAGGAACATAAACCCAACAATCTTGAGTTCCCCAACAGTTCAATTAGGGCAGAAAACCTCATCCTCGCCAGTCGCCACCACCTTCTCCCGAGCAGACGCTGAGGTATCAATCTTCCTAAAGCCGCCCATAAAACATCCATTCTTGTCGAGTACCTGAACCTAATTCGTCAAGGCACACAAGTTAATGGTTAGCAACCTGTTCGGTTGATAAACAAGTGTACAAAGACAAACCTAAATCGCAAACCAGAATAACAAGCAAGATGCAGTATTTGTAACGTTTATGCTCGAAATACCATTTGTAATGTATTAGAAGTGATGGGATTATTACCTTCTCAATTATCTACTGGTGTTCTGGGCTCATAAATATTTTTAATGAGTTGCAATGATAATCTTCTTCATTGGCAAAATTGAAGCTTTCCTCAAACATATTTCCTGTGTGTTAATCAAAAGGCATACCAGGAACCAGATGAAGAGGACATAGTGACCCAAATGAATGAATACAAGGTGACAGGCCCTCCAGATTTCACAGGCTGCTTGTCAGTAACCAGAAGACATTCTCAACCACATAATATACACCGTAGATGCCTCGGTCTAATATACAAGTTTATTTGCAGGAACAGAGTCTGAGATGCCTCACCAATAATCATTACACGAACACAAGCCATTCTTGAAGTGATGAAAACGAACCCGATCTCTGACTATGATTTCTCTGTTATATGCTTTGGAAATACACTTGGTAAACATGTGGCAATCCTTGCAAACTCTCAGGTTCTTCACAATTCGAAGACAAGTTCCTGGAGAAGTTTTCATCAATCCCAGAGCTAATGCCAGCTTTTCACTGTGGTGCGACGCGATTCTTCCATGAAACTGTTCAAACTCAGATTCACCAACTTTATTTATTGAATTATCAATATAACCAACAAGCTCAGCTTCATTGATCATCTCGTATAACTTACTATGTATTTCCTCTGTATTGAGATGCGATGTGTCATTGGCAGCAAACCTACAGTTTTCGCCATCAATTTCAATAGAACTCCAACTTGGTGTGGTCTTCAGACCTCCATGCTTTATCATTTTCCTCATTTTTACAACCCCATGAAGATCTTTGAGATCAGTATAAATTCCAGAAAGAAGTATGCAATCTCCCGCGTTCAATGTTCCAAGTTCTTTTAACTTTTTTATTGCCTTCTCTCCGTTGTCAATATCTTTATGAATCCGACATGAAGCTAAAAATGTCCGCCACAGGATTGTGCTATCGAAAAATTCAGATTTCTGAATCACGTTAAGTGCTCTGTGCAGCATCCCAGCACGACCAAATAAATCAACGATACAACCATAATGCTTGACATTTGGTTTCACTCCAAATTTTGATCTCATCAAGTTGAAATATTCAATGCCTTCATCCACCAAACCTTGGCGACTACACCCACATAACAATCCGAGGAACGTAACAGAGTCAGGCTTCATTCCAGCAGCCATCATTTTCTTGAAAAATGAAATGGCAGAGTCACCAAAACCGTGCACACCGACACCACCTATCACCGAGTTCCACGAGAAAAGATCTCTTCTTTTCATCCCATTGAAAACATAAACAGCCTCATCTACCCTCCCACATTTGGCATACATGTCAATGAGCGCATTTCCCAGAAAGACATTATCCAACAATCCATTATCAGCACCCAACTTATGCAACTCCACACCAATATTCAAGGTGCCCACATGGGCACAAGCAGACAACAAGCCGACAAGACTAAACCCATCAAAACCAACTCCCGCAATTCGCATTTCATCAAACAGATTTAGCGCATCATACTGTAAACCCAGATGGGTATAACAAGAGATCATGGAATTCCACGTGACCAAATCTCTTTGAGGCATTTCATCAAACACCTTCCTCATATCATCCAATCTCCCAACCGCAGCATAACATCGAATCAAATTAGTACAAACAACAAGGTCAGATTCAAACCCAGACCGTATTATGGACGCATGAAGCTCCTTACACTTTCCTCCATCCTTTGTCTTCCGACACGCCTTGAGCACGAGCGAGAACGTTGCGCCATTCGGGGGAGATGAGAGACAGGAGACCATGCGATTGTAGCAATGGATTGCTTGTCTAGGATTGGGGGTCTGAGACAAGGCCTTGATGACGGAATTCCAGTGTGGAGCAATGGGATCTTCGATTTGGTTGAAGAGAAATCGGGAAATGAATAAAGAACGGATGAGGTGGAGTGAAGTGGAGGAAATGGTGAAACAAGCACGGGAAAGCTTGGGAAGGTTGTTGCGGTGGTTTAGAAGAAGGGTAGGACCAGTGCAAGGGCACATGGGGAAAATTAGACCGCTCAGGCTCAGCTAATCAAATGCGCTAATACTATTGTTGAGCAACAAAGCAGGGCACAAAACAAGCATTGAAATGATGGCCGCTCACCTGCTTGAAAAATGAAATATAGCCCATCTCAATGGATCACCTTGTATTGTGATTCTTTTGTGTTGTGTTAACTGTCTAAATCTTATGTTAGGTTCTTGATTCGCAGACAAAAAAAAAAAAAAAATGGTTTTGCTGTAAGCAGAGCCCAAAAACTGAATATTGACGAGATCTATGGGGATGTTTGGAAGCCGGCATATTTAGGAGCATATAGCGGATTCAATCAACATATCCTCTCACAATTCTCTCTCCGAATCTGCTATCTGCTAGCGGATCCGCTGACTCCCAAACATCCCCTATGTCTAATAAGGAAAAAAACAAAAAAAAGAGCTTGGAGACTGAAGGTGCCTCTCTGATTCAGAGGTGAAGGTAGCTGTTCATTTGGCTTACCCCATAAAACATGGGTTTGCTGGTTTCCTCCTCAATAACCAATCCTATAAAGCAAGAAATTCAACCGCTTTTCGTGGTTTCCAAGCTGAAGCTCACAAGCATAAACCTAGCTTCAATCCAGCCAAACCGGGACAGCTGCAGGTATTTTGCCCGAGGTTTTAAATATCGGTTTCGGTGTCTATATCGGATATATAAATTTAGAGAAATTTCGAAGATATTTGAAATTTCGGAGATATTTGAAATTTTTTGAGAAAACCACATCGAGTTTCTGAGATGTTGAAAATGAAGATATTTCAAATTTTCTCATCTATGTTACTACATAAATTAGTAATATGCTAGCAATACTCATTCAATGATATACTATGCTAATAACATTGTTGATATGGTGCACCATGTTGATTGATAAGAGATTTAAAATCGCTGAAAATAAGTTAATTGAATGACATAATCAATATGTGGCGAAATATAAATTCTAATTTTTAATTTTTTTTTTTAAAAATATATTTTTAGAATTTAGAAAAATATTTTTATAAAAAATTTCGGGAATTTTCGGGAAATTTCGGTCAAATTTCAGGAAATATCGAATTTCGGACGAAATTTCGATGGATATTTTGCAAAAAAATATTGTAGGTGAATTTTTGCTTCGGGGTGTTCTGATCCCGAAATTTCGATCGAAATTTTGGAGATTTCGGGATATTTAAAACAATGATTATGCCCATTTAAGATTACCAGCTACCCATAAAATATTTTGCTCTCAGCACAAAACCCAAAGGAAAAAAGGGTCGTTTTTTGTAAGGTGCTGAACTTGTATTTTTTTTTTTTGACGAGCCATTGAAGGCATGAGAAAGAGGTGTTGGGAGCACATGCCACACAATTACAAAGGGGAAAAAAGGGGAGCGATAGGGGATCGGTGGGAATCGAACATCCAACATTCCGTTGAAAGTCAAAGGACTTAACCACTTGGGTCTGAACTTATATGCAGCAATGTCTACATTAAACTTAAAAGTAATAATTAGCAGTACTAGTATTGCCCCACCCGAGTGGGGATGGTATGTGATAAGATTTATAGAATATTTTCAATAATTTGTATAAAAAGATAATAAATTATTGAAATATAATACTGATCTATTGACAAATACAAAATAAGACACATTCAAATGTGCTTGAATTTTGTATGAAATAATTTTTATTCGTCATAATATTTTGGCGAAGAATTGTATATATAATTAATTCATTAACAATTAAACAGGAAATATTAATTTTTCAAATCTAGATAATTAATCCTAATAGTTTAAACAATAATGCATGAGTTAAATTTATATCGAATATTTAGCTCAAAGAATGTATTTAAGTTACTAAAAATTACGACAATACATAAATTAATTATCACAAACTATTATAGACAATATCTTTTGTTGGATATATATAACTGGATTAAATTATCACATATTTTTTTCTTATACGATGTATATAGTATTTAGTAATCTACCATTTAATCCAAGTTTTGCAAAAAACAACAACTTTCACATCATTTTTAAGTAAATTATACTCCCTCCGTTTTTTAAAGATAGCTACGGACCCACCAAGCACGCAATCCAATGCACATTTTAAACCATTAATAACTCAAATTCGGTACATGTAAAAATTCTAAAAGTTTGATATTTAAAATCTACAAGACGAGACAAATCTAACAAGATCACACTTGACTATATTTTAACTTGTATAACCATGATAAAATTTTAAGTCAAAGTATATAAGTGAACAGTGCACATTTGTCAAACATAGCTAACAAAAAAAAACGGAGGAAGTAATTTTTAAAATATTTATGTATTCATATACTTAATTAATTTTAATACAAAAATTCATTTGCATTATTCTATTTTCAAAAATGAAAATGTATATCTTTTATATATTACTTTATTAAAAACACTAAATTATAAATAAACAAATAATATAATATAATTTTTTTTTCAAAGTCCAATTACGTTTCAAACCCAATAATTCAACTTAATTATTAAAATCCATTAATGGCCTATTACTATACACAATGTCACAAGTTTTATGGAGTATATTACTAGTATTACCTCGCCCATCGTGCGGGGATGTGATAGCAACAATCAATATTGTAATTTAATATTGATCGGTTGGCGAATATGAAATAACACGCTCTTGAATGTGTTTGATATCGTATAATAAATTTGTATGAAATGACTGTCATCCGCAGGAATATTTATTAAACGCAAAACTAAAATTATTCATAAACGTTGAAGGACTTCCTTATATACAACATTGGTGGTAGACGTAGAGTTTACACGAACCTCTTCGCAAATAAAAAACTTTCAAACCATGTGGATTTGTGACTCTAGAGAAAGCAACGTACAACTGACCATGCCTAAAAACATGGTTTATTGTCATTGCATAAGAAATAATAATAGGGAACTGTCTTCTCTGAAACTTGAAGGACAATCGTGCATCTGAAGATGTCATGGTCATTCTTGGGATAAGAACTTTGTTTCCTGCATTTTGGCCGGTCATAATCCGTGCCATTACCAACCTTGTGATAACCAACCTTGTGATAACCAACCTTGTGCCATTACACAGACCATTCGCATGATCTATATTTCTTTAAAGAATTATAGGTGTCCCAACCTTTAACGAAAGCTTGTGATTTGGAATGCCAGAAGCATTCAAACTGTTTAGGAACTCCGGAGAATGGGCTTCTTAAAAAATACTTGAATCAGAGTCATAAGATGCTTTAACAGTATCGGAGCTTAAATAGACACTCTCGTCACTATTGTTTAATGACACCATGTATTGGTTGATACATTCAACCTCTTTCAAAGTGGGAGCCAAAATAGCACGCTCTTGTAAGTGCACTGAAATGCATTGGAAATTTTCACTTACAGAATAAATCTCTTCCACAATGGCCTTAATTGGATCATCTGATTCATCGATAATCATACGATTTAGAAGGTTTACCTGCACTTCGCCATCATTTCCCTCTCCAACATCGCCATCTCCAATTACAGCTATCTAAGTTGCAAATTTTTCAATTTCAACAGTGGATTCTAAAGAATTTGTGCATTGTAATCTCATATTTTTAATCAAACGCAACAATTTACAATATTCTCAGAGGTAAGAAGAACTGATGATAGCATTGACTATGTCTTGTTTATTTCCTTTGGGAATGACCGGTAAGATCTGCCAAAAATCTCCACTAAAGACAATATTTTTCTTCCAAAAGGCAAATTTTTATTATTTGGGTTTTTGTCTGACATTATGAAACTTTTGACGAGTTCCGTTAACCCGAGCTTTTGCTAAAATTATACCAGGTTAGATTTATTAAATGAAAAGCGTTATGATTCACGGGAAAGGGTTTAGGGATATATCAAGAGTATTAATCTTTTTATTACTCAAGTATGGTGCTTTGGTTTCAAATGGCGCTGTGGTCCTCTCTGTCATGAGATGTTGACAAATCTCATGGCATAGCCGGGATAGGTTGACCTTCAGCCTGTCACACTGAGGATCCCCGGCAAATATGCCATGATACTTCTCATCAATTCTTGCCATGAGAGTTCCTGCCATGAAACTTTTGACTAACTCCCACTACATGAGTATTTTCTGAAAATTCGTGATCCTGGTTTAGATTTTATTTAATGAAACCAATTTATGATGGCGGTGTTGTGATTAGGGATATATTTATACATAGTCATGTTTTTATTGCTCGTAGTTAAGAAACTGTGCTCCCGAAAGCGCACGGAGTCAAAAATTGCAGTAATTTATAGTAAGACCGGATCGTTCACTGGAGGATGTGCGATAGAAGCAGGTCCCACGTCGTTTTACTAGATTTTCCATTCGTATTGCTCAATAGGTTTGAAAGGTGATTAATAACTACCAACATGAATTTAAACTGGATTATGAAAGCAGTTAAATTACTCTACAAAGCGAGTAAGTCTATTCTAGAAAGCGGGTAAAAATTATTCTAGGAATGCGGTAAACATTATCTACGAAAGCAGGGAAAAGGTGCATTGTGCCAACCATGAAGTTGAGTCACAATGTAGACAGAAAGGACAGGAAGAAAAGAATGAAAATTGGACAAGAGTGAGATATAGCAATATTAAACTTCCATTTTCATACGCAGATCTTTGTTTGGGATAATTCTATCAGATAGCTAATTCTCATGCTCTCAATAAGGCTTTCCCTTTAACAGACAGGTACTTGCAATATGAGTTTACATGTTCTTAAGACCTCAAATTCTAAGATACCACAGATTCGTAACTGCCCTGGCCTGGGTGTGTTACTTCATCTGTGGTGGAAAAGCAACACCTGGCACATCATTTATTGAAATGCCAAGTACCACTATCGTTCTCCCATGTCACACCCAAAGATTTGAATCAAGCCCTAAACTATCCCTTAACTGTCAATCCTAGTAGCAGTTACACAACTCTCAATACAACCGAGTGACCTCTAATGAAAGCGGTTAAAAGAAAGCGGTAAAGAAAGCATTTAAAACCTATCACTCGGAGGTTTTGAAAATCTGACCCTGGTAGTAAAAGACAGCTCCCCATCAGAATGAAGGAGTATGGATCAAGAATTCCCGGCTCTCAGTGAACCACTAGTGTGTTCACTTCCCTCCGGGTGATTATGAGATACAAACTAATGAAACGAACTAATAAATTAGTTCGTTCCGGATGCACTCACTCAGGACTCAAAAGTAGGCTTTGGCAGAAGAGGATAGCAGTTGAAAGAAAACTCAACCCTATCTTGGAAAATAACCAAGGCCTGGATGATGTTCCTCTAAGATTATTTACTACACTGTATTTAAATCCAAGTGGACCCCATCTCGGCGTAGCACTTAATCTTACATTTCCATCAACCAGCAATTTTGGAAAATAATGGGTTTGAAAATCATTCCCTGTCAGGTACTAGACTCTCAGTTAAAACACAGACCCTTTCAGTCTAGGTGAGACCTAATCGCTGAATCTGCTTCTTAATTCCCCAAACTACAACCCTTGACAGAATATGAATTAGTCATAACTGAAGAATTTATCCCTTACTCAGATCCGGATTTTATAAAGAGGTTTTTGCTGGAAATTTATAAAGCAATATCTGTTTAAGACCTAGACTTCTATTGTCCAAGGGAAGGATCCCAAAATAAATACAGACCACAGTAGTATATAATATTATCATGCATAAAGGTATATGGAAGTGTAAAATTAATTGACCCAAAATATAGATGCGGGTCTAGACAGAAAATGAAACACAGAATGAAGTGGTCAAGGGACCCAAGTAATGGCAGAATAATCAGGTGGACTGTAAACATCTACTGTCCAATTTCCCAATCACTCAGATGGAGCGAATTTAGACAGCTTAGACCCTATAATGGTGGTGTCAACACCAGTTGGGCCTCCACTGTCTGTGAATTCGGATAAAAACCTACATGCTTCCCTTCTATAATGATCATCAATTGGCATTGACTGATGCCAACTGACTCCCAGTATGGATTGGAATTTGGGTTTGGAAATTAAGATAATAAAAATAAAACTGTATCTGGATGGGAGTCAGCCGAGCAGCTATTATAACCCCGGATGGGCGAACCGCCAAGGCTTCCACTGACAGCCATCCAGACCATGCAAAATAACAATTAGTAACTAATACTCAGAATACGAGCTAGTTATCCATGAGGGAGTACCTGCCAACATTATTCTGATGTATTCTTTACTAATGGTTCCACACAACACACAAAGACAAAATAAATAAGAAACAAAAGAAAATCCCTTGTATGAGAGACATTGGTTTCTCATGCAAGGTTGTGGATTGGGTCCACAATTGATGGTCTTAAATAATCCTTCATACCATAATTAATTACAGTCCAGATTATCTGTTTAAGCCATCAAGGTTTTGTTTATACAAGAATGTTTTAATGGCAATTGAACAAAGGTCCTTTAGTCAAGATGATTATTGAAGTTTGATTATTGCTAATCTCAATCTTTAATCATTAATGAGTCAAGGGTTCAATCAGTTAAGTGATGCAAATGGAGAATCAAAATTTGGGCAGCATAACACCCTATATTGCAATTCCAGAATGTTACATCCTAACCCGTGGGGCTATGATGTGAGTGTTGCAATATAAAATTGGGAGAGAATGAAGTTTGTTTGAGATTAAAGAGAGAAAGAGGAACCTTGTCGCGATATCATAAATTTTGTCGCGGACCAAGATCCGCGACATGGACATCCCGACAAGTTTTTAGAATTTTTGGCAGCATAACGCCTCTTTGTCGCTATGCAAGATTTTGTCGCGGAACGTGGTTCCGCGACAAGGTGTGACATCGCGACAAAGTGTTTTCATAAAATTCTAAAGCATTTGAACCCTTGTCGCTATGCATGGAAATTTTGTCGCGGAACGTGGTTCCGCGACAAGGTGTTCCGCGACAAGGTGTTCAAAGATCAAGGAACATGGCATAATTTTTCTGTCTCGGAATGGGATTTTGTCGCGGAACGTGGCTCCGCGACAAGATGATTCCGCGACAAGAAACCATGAAGACAAAATGCAAGAGTTTGGCTCCTTTGTCGCTATGCATGGACAGTTTTGTCGCGGAACGTGGCTCCGCGACAAGGTATTCCGCGACAAAGGGTTTTAAATTATGGAGACAAGTGTCTTGAAACACCTTGGTCGCGGAACAGCCACTCTGTCGCGGAACGTGGTTCCGCGCCAGAAGGCGGTTGGCGCCCAAGGTGGTTCAGGACAAAAGTCAGAAAAGCAGAAATGAACAGTGGCATGCAAACAGCGTGATCTCACCCTATTTCAGATCAAAAAGCTATTCTAAGCTAAAATAAGCAAGAAACATTCAAAATAAGGAAGAACATGCTTAAACAAAAATAACAAGGCTGGGCAGAACATTAAATAAAGCAAGAGTCCTAATCTAGGGTTTGATCACACATCCACACAACATTATCCATAATATGCCAACAGTAAACATAAAAATAACAAAATGGGGGTCAAATGACCCCAAAATGAAAAGGAAAGCATAAATCCATGGGGTGTGAGACCCATTTCATGATTTGGGACACAAATGATGAATGTTTTCCCATATTATTGGAGAGGTATTGTTAATACCCATGATTTGGGTATTACAAACCCTAAAACAAGAGTTTAGAAAACAAAACATGGTGTAAAAGTGGCTATCTAAGCACTGTAAACAATAAAACACTAAACTAAGCTAAACTAAGGGCAAAAATTAAATAATACATGAAAAATAAAACTAAGCTACACTACCTAAGAGAGAACTCCTACTGCTTGCCTTCAAGAACTCTAATCAACAAAATTTCAGCCAACCTTTGGCTCATGGGAGACACCTCATATTTATAGAAGTGTAACCCTAAGCCCATGGGCCTTGATTCTAGCCCATTGTGTCTTAAGACATCACACACATCACAGCTTTGTCTCGGAGCATCAAGTTGGTCGCGGAACATGCTGCATGTGGCAAGGCTTCTCGACTGGGTCTTGTGTCTCTATTTGTGCATCTTGGTCGCGGAACATGCCTTTGTCGCGGAGCATGCCATCGCGACAAAGGTCATCGCGCCAAGGGCTTGGCTGGTCTCCTCTTCATTTGGGCCATCTTGGTCGCGGAATATGCCTTTGTCGCGGAACACTGCATCGCGCCAAGGGGCTTCCGCGACAAAGGTCTTCCTGGGCCTGCTGAATTGGGCCAGATGGGCCGAAAATATTCTTTTTGTGGGCTTTTCTATCTTTTTCCCATCTTTTTGTTTCCTTTTCTTTTTCTCATGTTTTTGGATTTTTCTAACATAAATATGTAATAAAATTACATATTTATGCCTTTTTCATACCAGCTTATTATTTTTACAATTATGCATAAATTAGTCCAATTCGACTGCTTTCTTACTTAATGTAAGACCGGAATGCGATCAAATGCCCGTTTAAGACACGGAAATGGATTGAAAATAATGGTCATTTTTGGCCATTATCAACATCCTCACATTTAATACTGATCGTCCCCGAGCAGTCAGAGTCAATGTTCGTAAGAACACGGACTCTACATATTCAATTCATTTTCGTGGCTTCAAAAATATCATTCTTTTTAGACTGGGATAAGACAATCAAAAACTACAAGTGTTAAATTCCCTTGATTGCAGTGTTTAATGAAATGATACTTGCTCACTATATCGGGCCTACAAATCAAACAGTATTATCAATCCTTCATGAACATCATGTTTGAAAAATGCAAAGATTAGGGATGGGAATTAAAGGATGACATGAACATGTGTAATAAGACAAAGCCTCACATATAAGAGAATCGGAAAATTTCACTCACTCTCAATTGGGGTTTAATCATGAACGCTCAAAATCAAATTTAATTAAATTATCCCATAAGCTTGCAATCAGACCAACTCGCCACCGGCTCATTTCTTCAAATCGAGATCACGAGGTCTTATTTAAGGGTTATAACGGGGCGTACGGTTGTAACATTAGGTAGGAAAGGGAAATTATTGGCTAGAAGTGGCAAAGATTTATTCTATCATAACTTGGCATTTTTATTTGAAAATTTATGATCATCAATATTTCTTTCTTTTGCTTTTCTTTTTCCATTGCATGACATTAGACTAAGTCTAATTTGCTTTGTCATTTGCAATCTATTTGTGTTGAATGACATTCAACTTTTTTTTTTTGAATCGGTTTATAGAATACCGATTTATAGTTTTTATTGATGATCAAAAATTGTAATGCCTTGATAGAATTCATCCTTGCACACTTGGGTTTGATTTTCTTGGTCTTTTTATAAGGCTGGGAATAATATAGTGGGTTTCAAAGAAAAATTAGGCTTATAGGCTCAAATTGGTCAATCCTAAAGGGAAAATATTTTTGGGTTTGGATTTCAAACGAAGGCCAAAAATTTGGATTTTCTAGGTGCCTCAATCATATGCTCGATTTCGGGAATATGGCATGGTCTTGAATCGGTCCCAATTGCAAGTTCTAGTTTCCTTTAATCAAAATGATTCACACATCAAAGAAAATGAATGAGTAAAGGTGACTCATGGCTCAAATCTCACAAGGTTGGGTTGATTCATGTCAAACAGTATTCTCAAATTTAATCAAAGCTTAATTCTAACAATTTATTCAATCGAAATCTCTAACATGCAGATTTATTACCCAATAAGCTGATCGCATCATTAAATTTTTATAGCTCAAAACCTCAGGAGTTCATGTCATGCATGTCTTTAATTATATTATCCCAATTTAAAAGTTTGAAAATTTAATCACAAGCCTAAATTCAACCTGTGAATTTAGAGCAAGTTTATGCATATTTTTGCTGGTTATTTAATTGAAAGCAGTAAGGAGGCACTGCTGACATACTGAGTATGTCAACAGCATATTTTTGGCCTGACAGTCACTTATTCATCTCGGACTGTGCAGACATCTTTTCTAAGGAGAGCAGTAAAGAATTGTTCAGTGGTCTCAAGAACTGAGTTCCAATAAAGGGAAAGCAAATAAATACAACCGAAGCAAGGGATTCTCGTGCAGTTAATACGAACCTGCACACACAAAAGGAGGAATCCCTTGCAGATTACTATTACTAAGACGGAATTGAAATAAAGCAGGGTAAAATGGGACTAGGATTCGTCCTTCTTCCTTTCAGAACATGTATCTAGCCCAGTGGAGATAGCTGGATAGCTCACACCGCAGACACCAATCATTGGGATCTGTTATGGCCTCGTGATCCCTGGGGCAGTAAACTCTGCCTTCCTGATCAGCCCATAGGAATGGGGTGTCTGGTTGGTCAACCATCCACTCGAGGACATTGACGGATGTGTCTTGGAAGACTGACCATCTTGTCACTATCCTGTCAATCATCCTGATTCCCTGCTCGACCTGCCCTGCGTCCTCCTTGCTCATGAGCATCAACCCGTAGGCGAAGATTGTCGCTTTATGATTGTCCTCAAGTCCCGGGCGCAGCAGTTCATAGGCTTGCTCTTCTTTCTCTTCTGCGAATGCCATCATTGCTGGAATGATTTGGAGATTGTGGTTTCCAGCCTGGTCGCATGTCCGAAGGAATCTCCGCTTCTCCCAACGATAGTACTCCCGCCCTCTCTTTATAGTGGATGAGTTGACCTCGCATCGTTTGTAGACGATGGAGAGGTTCCCGGCATCCCTGAATTTCTTGCAGGTTCGCTGTGCCTTGAAGACTTCACTGATATCATCCTCTCCTATACGAGAGAGGATTTCACCCAGGAGTTCGAGGGGTAAGTCCAGCAGATGGGTTTCTTCGGGTGCAGGGTCTGGGTTTGGAAGATTGTCCCTGAAAAGATAGAAATAATGAATCCAATTTTTATGAAATTTTCAGAAATTATTCAAGTTCAGAAACCAACATCCTCACATTTAGAGCTTTGCTCTAGATGTGAGATTATTAAATTTCTGACTTGAATTTTAATTTAAAACACATGTAAATAATATTTGGTTTTAAATGGGCTAAAGAGCCCAAAATAAAATTGGCCATTGGGCCTAAAATCTTTTTAATGGGCCATAGGGCCCAAAAGTTTTCAATTTTATTAAACAAGTCCGAGACACTTGTTGGAAGTGGAATGAGATGGATAGATGGAAATGGAATGCTCGAATATTGGAATGTGCAATGGAGACGTGGCGGAACGGATCTGCTGTTTCTGGATAGCTTGGACTGTTTGGACAGTTAAAGCATCCAAAAATTTGCAAACACTGTTTTTAATTTTAAAAATGGTTGACTTGTTTTATTTAACAAAGGTGGGGTGTGAGTGGTCCCATTTTGGATTTTTGAAAAGGATAGCAGTTGGGTGACAAAAATACTGCTATCTTACTCACACTAGTGTTCCATTGGGAACAAAAACTCAAGTCAAATATTAAACACAAATAACTCTTTTTGTCTTTTTCTAAAAGTTGCTTTTATTAAAAGTGGGAGCTTCTTATTGGGTGTTTGTACTATGTTTCCATAAACAAACAAACATTTATTCCCATGAGATTTCTAACATGGGAACAAATGTGCCCAAAAAGATCTTACCTCTTTTATTATACCAAAACAACACTGTATAAGTCACATCAAGATCAATCAAACCAATAACATCAAGATATTCAAAACAATACCCAAATGTTCATCAGTTTGTTCTTTCCAGTTTTAAACCTCAAAAACTTATCCATTAACAGTTTTAACGCCATTTGTCAGTTTTCAAAACAAGTTCTCAAAGACTTCAAAATGGTGCTCAAAGCCGAGAGCACTCAAAACCTCCAAAAATCTAAAGTTAGAAGTGCACACTAACAACACCACATCAAGAACACAACAAAATAAAAAAAAACAGAACAAAACAAAACAAAACAAAAAGAAACAGGTCCGAATGGGTGCTATGACCATGGTGAAAACAGGGTTTACCCTCTCCTCCTTGGCTCGGGTCTAGGCACGGGTCCAAGGTTGGGAAGGAGTCCATGAAATCGGTCCATAGTTTCCCCTTGAAAATGGAATGCTAAGGTGCGAAGAACACGTGGTGTTCGTTCGGATGAGAGAAAAATGGGGGAAAAAGAGGATGAAGACGATGGGGGAAGTTGAAATGACAGAAGAAGGTGAAAAGAAACTGGAGGGGGTGGGGGGGTATAAATACTTGAACTTTTGTCGCGGAATCCGAGACTTTGTCGCGGAACAAGGTTCCGCGACAAGGCATAGCGACATGAGAGAGGTCGCGGAATTGAGGGTTGGTCGCGGAGTCATGCTCCGCGACAAGGCTACCGCGACAAAGTTCAGTATGGAGACAGTCAACGCAGGTTGTGTCGCGGAGCAGGGCTTGGTCGCGGAGTCATGCTCCGCGACAAGGTGCATCGCGACAATCAACGAAGAAGGGTCAAGAGGGAAAAGGGGGTTTGTCGCGGAATAGGGCCTGGTCGCGATGTATGACATCGCGACAAAGGACCTTCCGCGACAAAGAATTTTTGAATTTTCAATTTTCTTGGACTGGGCCCGAGTGTGGTATTGGGCCTGCGTCCGTTTTATTTGACTTGGGCTGAATAAATTCAGTCCAAGTAAATTCAAAATGCTGGGCTAAAAAGTAAACAATCCACTTGCATAAAATTAGGTTGGTTCAGTTCCATTTCATCTGTGAATTTTATTTCGGGTATTGAATTTCTTCAATTCCTGAAAACATTTTCTCAGATTTATAGAACTAATCCAACCAAGAACCTGGTTTTCCATGTTACTCTTATCTGCTCCTTCTTTTTGGTGGTTCCGAATTTCTGCAAGACAGATAAATAAGACGCATTAGAATTTCTCCAAAAATCAACATCCTCACATTTAGAGTCTTAGTACTCTAAATGTTTAATTGATCTTTGGGTACTTGCTTGTCATGAAATAAGTATTGAAAATATATACTATATATATATATATAATTATAAACTGAAATTTTTGTGTTTTTTAAATGCTGTTTCTTATTGAGTGTAAGCCGGGTCTGCCACTGCTTGGCTTTCTTTCTCCAGATCGAACTGTCCAAGGTACTCTTTTAATCGTTGTCCATTCACCACTATATCGCCCCTGCCAGTTCGAATCCTGACAGCTCCATTTTTAAACACCTCTAGTACTTCATGTGGTCCCTCCCATCTAGATTTGAGCTTTCCGGGGAACAGCTTCAACCTAGTATTGAACAATAACACATGTTGACCAACATAAAAATACTTAGGTTTGATCCGGCGATCGTGCAACTTCTGGGTCCGCTCCTTGTAAATTCGAGAGCTTTCATAAGCTTGCGCTCGTATTTCCTCAATTTCATTGAGGTCCAACTTACGTTTGCTCTGAGCAACTTTCGGATCGAAGTTAAGCGTTTTAACGGCCCAGTAAGCTTTATGCTCTAGCTCTACGGGTAAATGACAGGCTTTTCCGAAGACCAGCCTATATGGAGACATCCCGATGGGAGTCTTATATGCTGTGCGGTATGCCCATAGAGCATCATTGAGCTTACGTGCCCAATCCTTACGGGTTATCCCGACAGTGGCTTCGAGTATGTGTTTGATTTCGCGATTGGATACTTCGACTTGACCACTAGTCTGAGGATGATAAGGCGTGCCTATCTTATGGAGGATCCCATTTTTACTCATTAAAGTTTCAAAACCTTTATTAATAAAGTGTGTTCCTCCATCAGATATCACCACCCTAGGTACGCCAAATCGACTGAAAATGTTGTTCTTGAGGAACTTGATGACTTGGCTACCATCATTGGTCGGTAATGCGACAGCCTCGACCCATTTGGATACGTAATCGACAGCTACCAAGATATAGTAGTTTCCACCAGATGGTGGAAACGGGCCCATGAAGTCAATGCCCCATACATCAAAGATCTCGAGTGTGAGAATCCCCTTTTGAGGCATCACATCCCTCTTGGAGATGTTTCCTAATCTTTGGCATCTGTCACAGCCCTTAACAAATGTCCTGCAATCCTCATAGATGTGAGGCCAATAAAATCCACATTCGAGGACCTTGTGGGCCGTTCGAGCGGGACCATGGTGACCTCCATATTCTGATTCATGGCATTTTCTGACAATTTGATAAGCTTCATGCTCGGTCACACATCGCCTGATTATTAAATCAGGGCAGTGTTTGAAGAGATAAGGTTCTTCCCAGAAGTAACTTAATACATCTCGTTTGAACTTATTCCTCTGATGATAGTTCGAAAACTGAGGGGTTACTCCGCATGCCAAGAAGTTAGCGATGTCGGAAAACCATGGACAAGCTTGATTATGCAGATGCAACGCGAACAACTGTTCGTCCGGGAAATCTTCATTGACGGCTTTTTCCTTTTTATCATTATCTAATCGAGATAAGTGGTCAGCAGCACCATTATCTCGACCTCGCCTATCTTTTATTATGATGTCGAATTCTTGCAACAGAAGTACCCACCTGATTAATCGAGGTTTTGCATCTTGTTTGCTAAACAAGTATCTCAATGCTGTATGATCGGTGTATACTATGGTCTTTGTACCTATCAGGTACTGTCTGAACTTGTCAAACGCGAAGACTACAGCATACATCTCTTTCTCCGTTGTGGTGTAGTTGACTTGGGCTTCATTCAGGGCATGACTTGCGTAATGAATTACGCAGTGTCTCCCATCCTTATGTTGTCCAAGAACTGCGCCCACGGCGAGACCACTAGCATCGCACATTACCTCGAAAGGCAGTGACCAATCGGGTGGTTGCACTATCGGTGCAGAAACCAACATCTTCTTGAGCGTGTCAAAGGCTTGGACACACGCTTCATTTATTAGGAAAGGATTTTCTTTACAAAGCAGATTAGTGAGCGGCTTGGCAATTTTAGAGAAATCCTTAATGAATCGCCGGTAGAAACCGGCATGCCCTAAGAAGCTCCTAACTGATTTGATCGAGTTAGGAAGAGGGAGATTTGAAATGATGGAAACTTTGGCTGGATCAACTTCAATGCCTGCACGAGAAATGCGATGACCTAACACTATGCCCTCAGTGACCATAAAATGGCACTTTTCCCAATTTAAAACCAAGTTAGTGTCCTCACACCTCTTTAAAATCTTAGCAAGATTGGTCAAACAATCTTCGAACGTATCTCCATATACAGAGAAGTCATCCATAAAGACCTCAATGCATTTTTCGATAAATTCAGAGAAAATAGACATCATGCATCTTTGAAAAGTAGCAGGTGCATTGCACAAACCAAAAGGCATCCGTCGATAGGCAAAAGTGCCGTACGGGCAAGTAAAAGTGGTTTTATCATGGTCTTCACTAGAAATAACAATCTGATTATAACCAGAATAACCATCCAAAAAGCAATAAAACTCTCTCCCTGCCAACCTCTCAAGCATCTGATCAATAAAAGGCAAAGGAAAATGGTCCTTGCATGTGGCCTCGTTCAGCTTCCGGTAATCGATACAAACTCTCCATCCGGTCACTGGCCTGGTTGCAACCTCTTCTCCTTGCTCATTCTTGGTTATGCACATCCCTCCTCGTTTGGGTACGACCTGCACCGGGCTAACCCATTTGCTATCAGAGATAGGATAGATTATACCAGCATCTAAGAGCTTGATAACTTCTTTCCTTACCACTTCCTGCATAAGGGGGTTCAATCGCCTCTGAGGTTGACGGGAGGGTTTAAACTCTTCTTCCATTAGAATCCTGTGCATGCAAATAGAAGGGCTTATTCCTTTTATATCAGAAATGGTCCAACCTATTGCATGTACATGTTTCTTAAGAACGACCACCAGAGCATTTTCTTGCTCTTGGGAGAGCTTAGCCGAAACAATCACGGGTAACTTTTTATGTTCTGCGAGAAACGCATACTTGAGATGATCAGGTAGTGTTTTAAGTTCAAGCTCTGGCGGACATTCAACGGAAGGGAGTAGTTTGCGAGAATTGGGTAGTGGAAGAACAGATTTACCTTCGGGATCCTGCATCAGTACAGGATCCTCTTCCTCCTCTTGGTTGGCGTCATCATGGAAGTCGATGCCGTCAAATTCCTCCAAATCCCCTGTTTCGGGATCGGCGAAGTGAACGGCCTTGCATCCCTTATGCTCCACGCCAGCAGGCTTCAGTACCTGCTTTGATGGTTCATCCAGCATCATTTCACAATCAAGTTCAGAGTCTAGCTCTTCCCTAACTATTACATTTTCAAATGAAAAACAAGAACTGTCATTCGGAAATCTCTGCAATTTCTCCATATCAAAGATGATCTCCTCGCCATCGACCCTTAAGGTGACTTTTCCGGATTTAGCGTCAATAAGTGCACCACCAGTGGCTAGAAATGGGCGTCCAAGGATAAGCGGCATTTCAGAATCCTCTTCAATGTCGAGGACGATGAAGTCGACCGGGAAAAGAACCTGCCCGGTTTTGACCACAACATCCTTGAGGATTCCTACGGGCTGAGTGATCGATCTGTCTGCAAGCTGCAGTCTCATCTTGACCGGTTGAATTTCTCCAAGCTTAAGGCGAACAGCCATAGCTAGTGGCATCACATTGATGCTTGATCCTAAATCACAAAGCCCCATACTCACTTTGGCCTTTCCGAATTGTACTGGAAGTGTGCAACATCCGGGGTCCTCTTTCTTTTCAGGCATTCTCCTCTGAACGATGGCACTGCATGTGCTGTTGAGAATAATTACCTCTTCCTGCTCAACCTGCCTTTTTCCTGAAATCAATTCTTTCAAGAACTTAGCATAGATGGGCATTTCGGAAATCATTTCTGTGAGAGGAATGGTTATCTCTACAGACTTTAATCGTTGCAGAAATTTCTTGAATTTAAGATCATGTTCTTTATTTTTAAGTCGCGCAGGATAAGGAATCCTGGGCATGTACTTGTTATTAGCAATTTTTGGTGGTGAGGGGAAGGAAGTTGTACCTTCACCTGTACCCTTATCTGTTTCAGCCGTTTCGGGCGCAGCTTCAGTCTGCAATTCGGCTGTCTCTTTTTCTGCTTCGTTCCCATTATCAGCTTTCTTACCAGCATTGTCAACAATATCATCCTCCTCAAGTTCTGCTCCAGTATCTGCTCCCTTTGGTCCAGCCAGTACTCTTCCAGATTTCAAGGTTATTGCCTTGCATTGCGGGTTCTTTTCCGCAGTACTAGGCAATGTTCCTTTGTCCCTTTTCTGCATCTCATTAGCCATCTGTGTAACTTGGGTCTCCACATTTCTGATGGAGGCCTGCAGTTGATTGTTGATCTCTTTCTGACTAGTGATGAAATCAGTCATCAGATTCTCAAGCCTTGAAGGAGGCTTTTGATTCTGATTCTGATTTTGATGCTGATTCTGATTCCACTGGCCTTGGTTTGGGACAAACTGAGGCTGGAAACTCTGATTGGGCTGAAAGTTCTGGAAATTCTGAGGTGGCCTCTGCTGGATCTGAGGTTGAAAACCTGGATTCTGAAAATGTTGGCCCCTGTTCTGATTGAATCCCTGATTCTGCTGAGGGTTGAACTGCTGTTGCTGTGGCTTGTTCAAGAGATGTGAGTTCAAGGCGTTGTTGTTTGAATAAGACAAATTCGGGTGTCTATTTGGAAAAGCTCCTGCATAATTACAGCTCTCAGCTGTGATTTGCTCGCATGTGTCAGTTGCATGAGCACCTTGACACAGTCCACAAATCACATCAGTTTGCTGTCCCTGCGCAGAACTTCCAACTCCTTGATTTACAGACAACGCTGCCACTTGCTCTTGAAGCTTTTCAATGTCTGACTTCTCCACTGTACCTACAGCACATAAACTACGAGGGGGAGTGAGATTACCATCATCAGTTAGAACAGAACGGTTTACACTCATGGCTTCAATCTTTGCCCAGGCTTGGTCCATCGGTATGTAGAGCAAATGTTGACCACCGGCAGCATCAAGCATGGATTTCCATGCTGGGGTCAGACCACTGTAGAACTTTCTCAGTCTCTCCCAGTCATGGAAGCCATGTTGAGGACACTTCCTGAGTAGGTTGAAGAATCTTTCCTTTGCATCATACAAGGACTCGTCTGGTTTCATCTTGAATTCCGCAATTTTGGAGCGGCATTCATCCACCTTGGACTCCGGGAAGTATTTTGCTAGGAAGTTTCTGATCACATCTTCCCATGTAGACTTCTGATTTACGGGCAGTGACTTATACCATGTTCGTGCTCCGCTTGTCAGAGAGAAGGGAAATAGCCTTAGTCGAATAGTGTTTGCAGGTACATCACGATTCTTGATCGTGTCACACAATTCTAGGAAGGTTTGCAGGTGATCATGGGGATCTTCATGACTTGCTCCGGCAAACTGGTTGCTCTGGACTAGATTGATTAGGGCCGGTTTCAGTTCAAAGTTCCTGGCCAAGAATGGAGCTTGTCCAGGAATGTTCAGATATGGCTCTAAAATCGGCTGCATGTAATCAGCAGCAGCTGCTGCTTGATGATTGTTCTCAGGCCCGCCTTGGTACTGCTGTGGGTAGTAGTTCTGAGGCATGAAATAGTTCCTCGGATCATTGAAATCATTCGGATTCGGGGGATTCTGATGGGGGTTATGGTATTGCTGATTCTGTTGGTTTGGGAAATTTTGCTGATTTGGTTGGTTTTGGTTGTTTGGTGGGTTTTGGTTCGGGTTGGGAGGGGGTGCCTCGAAGTGCTGCTGGTCCATGTTTGGTGGATTCCCACCTCCTTGTATGATCTGGGGAGGGGGATCATCCAAATCATCATGATCAGCATCTTCGGGGTCTTCCTCAATGTTGTGAAGTGGGGGATTGGGTTGAATGATTGGTGGGATGTCAGGGTTTGCCATTTCGGAGATATCGCTGCTGGTGCTTGGCGAAAGTAATGCCTGTCGTTCCCGTTCCCTTCTTCGTTTAGTCTCCGCCCTAAGACGTCGAGCTGTCTTTTCTATCTCTGAATTAAACGGGATCTCGGCTGGCGTTTGCTTCCTCCTTTGCATAGAACAACGGCTTCAGTAATGACAGTACCTGTACAATCCCCAGGTTAGAAGTGGTTCTGAAGGCGAATATTTATAATTATATGTATAGGCTACTCTAGGAGCAATGAGGAATGTAATTCTCTAAATAAAACGGCGCTGCATCCTCCCCGGCAACGGCGCCATGAAACGTTTGACGAGTTCCGTTAACCCGAGCTTTTGCTAAAATTATACCAGGTTAGATTTATTAAATGAAAAGCGTTATGATTCACGGGAAAGGGTTTAGGGATATATCAAGAGTATTAATCTTTTTATTACTCAAGTATGGTGCTTTGGTTTCAAATGGCGCTGTGGTCCTCTCTGTCATGAGATGTTGACAAATCTCATGGCATAGCCGGGATAGGTTGACCTTCAGCCTGTCACACTGAGGATCCCCGGCAAATATGCCATGATACTTCTCATCAATTCTTGCCATGAGAGTTCCTGCCATGAAACTTTTGACTAACTCCCACTACATGAGTATTTTCTGAAAATTCGTGATCCTGGTTTAGATTTTATTTAATGAAACCAATTTATGATGGCGGTGTTGTGATTAGGGATATATTTATACATAGTCATGTTTTTATTGCTCGTAGTTAAGAAACTGTGCTCCCGAAAGCGCACGGAGTCAAAAATTGCAGTAATTTATAGTAAGACCGGATCGTTCACTGGAGGATGTGCGATAGAAGCAGGTCCCACGTCGTTTTACTAGATTTTCCATTCGTATTGCTCAATAGGTTTGAAAGGTGATTAATAACTACCAACATGAATTTAAACTGGATTATGAAAGCAGTTAAATTACTCTACAAAGCGAGTAAGTCTATTCTAGAAAGCGGGTAAAAATTATTCTAGGAATGCGGTAAACATTATCTACGAAAGCAGGGAAAAGGTGCATTGTGCCAACCATGAAGTTGAGTCACAATGTAGACAGAAAGGACAGGAAGAAAAGAATGAAAATTGGACAAGAGTGAGATATAGCAATATTAAACTTCCATTTTCATACGCAGATCTTTGTTTGGGATAATTCTATCAGATAGCTAATTCTCATGCTCTCAATAAGGCTTTCCCTTTAACAGACAGGTACTTGCAATATGAGTTTACATGTTCTTAAGACCTCAAATTCTAAGATACCACAGATTCGTAACTGCCCTGGCCTGGGTGTGTTACTTCATCTGTGGTGGAAAAGCAACACCTGGCACATCATTTATTGAAATGCCAAGTACCACTATCGTTCTCCCATGTCACACCCAAAGATTTGAATCAAGCCCTAAACTATCCCTTAACTGTCAATCCTAGTAGCAGTTACACAACTCTCAATACAACCGAGTGACCTCTAATGAAAGCGGTTAAAAGAAAGCGGTAAAGAAAGCATTTAAAACCTATCACTCGGAGGTTTTGAAAATCTGACCCTGGTAGTAAAAGACAGCTCCCCATCAGAATGAAGGAGTATGGATCAAGAATTCCCGGCTCTCAGTGAACCACTAGTGTGTTCACTTCCCTCCGGGTGATTATGAGATACAAACTAATGAAACGAACTAATAAATTAGTTCGTTCCGGATGCACTCACTCAGGACTCAAAAGTAGGCTTTGGCAGAAGAGGATAGCAGTTGAAAGAAAACTCAACCCTATCTTGGAAAATAACCAAGGCCTGGATGATGTTCCTCTAAGATTATTTACTACACTGTATTTGAATCCAAGTGGACCCCATCTCGGCGTAGCACTTAATCTTACATTTCCATCAACCAGCAATTTTGGAAAATAATGGGTTTGAAAATCATTCCCTGTCAGGTACTAGACTCTCAGTTAAAACACAGACCCTTTCAGTCTAGGTGAGACCTAATCGCTGAATCTGCTTCTTAATTCCCCAAACTACAACCCTTGACAGAATATGAATTAGTCATAACTGAAGAATTTATCCCTTACTCAGATCCGGATTTTATAAAGAGGTTTTTGCTGGAAATTTATAAAGCAATATCTGTTTAAGACCTAGACTTCTATTGTCCAAGGGAAGGATCCCAAAATAAATACAGACCACAGTAGTATATAATATTATCATGCATAAAGGTATATGGAAGTGTAAAATTAATTGACCCAAAATATAGATGCGGGTCTAGACAGAAAATGAAACACAGAATGAAGTGGTCAAGGGACCCAAGTAATGGCAGAATAATCAGGTGGACTGTAAACATCTACTGTCCAATTTCCCAATCACTCAGATGGAGCGAATTTAGACAGCTTAGACCCTATAATGGTGGTGTCAACACCAGTTGGGCCTCCACTGTCTGTGAATTCGGATAAAAACCTACATGCTTCCCTTCTATAATGATCATCAATTGGCATTGACTGATGCCAACTGACTCCCAGTATGGATTGGAATTTGGGTTTGGAAATTAAGATAATAAAAATAAAACTGTATCTGGATGGGAGTCAGCCGAGCAGCTATTATAACCCCGGATGGGCGAACCGCCAAGGCTTCCACTGACAGCCATCCAGACCATGCAAAATAACAATTAGTAACTAATACTCAGAATACGAGCTAGTTATCCATGAGGGAGTACCTGCCAACATTATTCTGATGTATTCTTTACTAATGGTTCCACACAACACACAAAGACAAAATAAATAAGAAACAAAAGAAAATCCCTTGTATGAGAGACATTGGTTTCTCATGCAAGGTTGTGGATTGGGTCCACAATTGATGGTCTTAAATAATCCTTCATACCATAATTAATTACAGTCCAGATTATCTGTTTAAGCCATCAAGGTTTTGTTTATACAAGAATGTTTTAATGGCAATTGAACAAAGGTCCTTTAGTCAAGATGATTATTGAAGTTTGATTATTGCTAATCTCAATCTTTAATCATTAATGAGTCAAGGGTTCAATCAGTTAAGTGATGCAAATGGAGAATCAAAATTTGGGCAGCATAACACCCTATATTGCAATTCCAGAATGTTACATCCTAACCCGTAGGGCTATGATGTGAGTGTTGCAATATAAAATTGGGAGAGAATGAAGTTTGTTTGAGATTAAAGAGAGAGAGGAACCTTGTCGCGATATCATAAATTTTGTCGCGGACCAAGATCCGCGACATGGACATCCCGACAAGTTTTTAGAATTTTTGGCAGCATAACGCCTCTTTGTCGCTATGCAAGATTTTGTCGCGGAACGTGGTTCCGCGACAAGGTGTGACATCGCGACAAAGTGTTTTCATAAAATTCTAAAGCATTTGAACCCTTGTCGCTATGCATGGAAATTTTGTCGCGGAACGTGGTTCCGCGACAAGGTGTTCCGCGACAAGGTGTTCAAAGATCAAGGAACATGGCATAATTTTTCTGTCTCGGAATGGGATTTTGTCGCGGAACGTGGCTCCGCGACAAGATGATTCCGCGACAAGAAACCATGAAGACAAAATGCAAGAGTTTGGCTCCTTTGTCGCTATGCATGGACAGTTTTGTCGCGGAACGTGGCTCCGCGACAAGGTATTCCGCGACAAAGGGTTTTAAATTATGGAGACAAGTGTCTTGAAACACCTTGGTCGCGGAACAGCCACTCTGTCGCGGAACGTGGTTCCGCGCCAGAAGGCGGTTGGCGCCCAAGGTGGTTCAGGACAAAAGTCAGAAAAAGCAGAAATGAACAGTGGCATGCAAACAGCGTGATCTCACCCTATTTCAGATCAAAAAGCTATTCTAAGCTAAAATAAGCAAGAAACATTCAAAATAAGGAAGAACATGCTTAAACAAAAATAACAAGGCTGGGCAGAACATTAAATAAAGCAAGAGTCCTAATCTAGGGTTTGATCACACATCCACACAACATTATCCATAATATGCCAACAGTAAACATAAAAATAACAAAATGGGGGTCAAATGACCCCAAAATGAAAAGGAAAGCATAAATCCATGGGGTGTGAGACCCATTTCATGATTTGGGACACAAATGATGAATGTTTTCCCATATTATTGGAGAGGTATTGTTAATACCCATGATTTGGGTATTACAAACCCTAAAACAAGAGTTTAGAAAACAAAACATGGTGTAAAAGTGGCTATCTAAGCACTGTAAACAATAAAACACTAAACTAAGCTAAACTAAGGGCAAAAATTAAATAATACATGAAAAATAAAACTAAGCTACACTACCTAAGAGAGAACTCCTACTGCTTGCCTTCAAGAACTCTAATCAACAAAATTTCAGCCAACCTTTGGCTCATGGGAGACACCTCATATTTATAGAAGTGTAACCCTAAGCCCATGGGCCTTGATTCTAGCCCATTGTGTCTTAAGACATCACACACATCACAGCTTTGTCTCGGAGCATCAAGTTGGTCGCGGAACATGCTGCATGTGGCAAGGCTTCTCGACTGGGTCTTGTGTCTCTATTTGTGCATCTTGGTCGCGGAACATGCCTTTGTCGCGGAGCATGCCATCGCGACAAAGGTCATCGCGCCAAGGGCTTGGCTGGTCTCCTCTTCATTTGGGCCATCTTGGTCGCGGAATATGCCTTTGTCGCGGAACACTGCATCGCGCCAAGGGGCTTCCGCGACAAAGGTATTCCTGGGCCTGCTGAATTGGGCCAGATGGGCCGAAAATATTCTTTTTGTGGGCTTTTCTATCTTTTTCCCATCTTTTTGTTTCCTTTTCTTTTTCTCATGTTTTTGGATTTTTCTAACATAAATATATAATAAAATTACATATTTATGCATTTTTCATACCAGCTTATTATTTTTACAATTATGCATAAATTAGTCCAATTCGACTGCTTTCTTACTTAATGTAAGACCGGAATGCGATCAAATGCCCGTTTAAGACACGGAAATGGATTGAAAATAATGGTCATTTTTTGCCATTATCAGATTATATCCTTCAAAGTTCTATCCAATGCTTCAAAACAAAATTTATTGAATAATCTATTTGTTTATAAAAATTTGAGTATGCGGTATTTTCAGCCATTAGATATTGGATAAGAATGACAGTTGGATTTTGTAGAAAGAAAAGCACAATTCATGTGCTCATACACTGTTGGATGAGGTATATAATTCCTTGGCCCTTAGATTGTTAATAAGAATACCATAATCCAAGTGACGCTGTAAAAACAAAATCAGAAGGTTCTACGTTGCCGAAGGTGCAAATATGGAGTCATTGAAACAGTGCCGTTCATCAAGGGGGCGACATCCGTTTATGAAATTCTAGATCCATCCATTTGAATAAGTTAAAGTCTCTGTACTGGTTGGGTACCATTCCAATGCGGTCATTAATGCATTCTAGTCTGTCTACTGTGTTGTGCACCCATTCCAACGCAATGCAATGAATGCATTTGCAGATATCAATATTTCAGAATAAGTTTACTCTAACGGATGGAAACTCCCTATATCACACTCTTTACACTCCCCAAAGTTTACTCCCAATAGCAAATCTCTCCCTAAACCTAAACTGTGAACAAAACTTTTTCCTAGTTCGTGTATCTTCTGGAGGTCTTGTTTTGAGTAAGTGTGTTTGAAGGCTTATTTCTTATTTCTTTCTCTAGATCTGTTGTGTTTGGTCCACTTTTTTTTGGATTGTTGGGTTTGCTTGAGACGTTGATTGTGTATTGTTTGTTTTGAACGCACTGGGATTTGTAGAGATCTTAATGGCAGGCTGCTTGTTTTCAAGAAATTCCTATTGTAGTTTATGATTTTGCCAAAGAATGGTGTTAATTGGGCTTAGATGAGGCTTATAACCTCTTCTTTCACACCATTTGTTTATGTCAAAGGCCATTGTGTAAATCATACACATTCAAGCTTATGATTTCACCAATATGAAAGTTTTTACTTGATCTTTGTTATTTATTTGGAAAAATGGATCGCCTGTTATTTTCTTTTCCTTTTACTTGTGAAGTTGTCTACATATTCTCCCCAACATGCTTTTTCGAGGTGAACCAATCTTACTCGATAAATGAAAGAACTCATGCTCTGTTTTCTGTTAATTATGTTTTAGGTGTATTCGTAACCGGATGAGTCATAACCGGAACAACCATGCTGTTTTAATACCGATACCTAGTTCGTCGAAAATTAAAAAACGAAGGTTTGCATATGAGCTTTCGGGACCTGTATTCAGTGATGATGAATGATTCGGGAAGACGCCCTCCCAACAGGCCCCACCAATCAACTTAAAAATATCAATATAAACTGGCTTTATATGTTTTTTATGTGATGTATCTATATTTTTGGATTTTTATTAAAGCTGAAAAGAATTTTTAAATTATGCAGATAATCGTGGGAGATGACTGACATCAATCCTATAGATCCCTTAGAAACCAATTTATTCGGCAGATGGATGAAGACAAATTACTAAGGTAACTATTTTTTTTCACATGTAGTCGTTATTCAGTCTCATACTTAAAGAACTTTCTATCATCTTGATAATATAAAAAATAAAAATAAAGCATATGTTTCACAGACAGATAACAAAATACTGTAATAATTTTGGTCCCCTTAATTTGAGACTTAATGGCAGGTGCAGTAATCAGTGCTACTAAGTAACCCAGTATAATCTTATGGCAATAATCCAATTGACATACTTCAATAATATCTTCTTTTTCGAACATAACAATTCTTACCATCAATATTCATAATTCTTGAACTTGTGGCTTGATCCCTATCGTGGAGGTAAAGTTCTGACATTTAAAATCGGATGGGTGATGGGAAATGCCGGATGCATAGTTTGAAAATTAATAAGGACATGACATAATAAAAAAATAAACAATATTCATTTAAGTGGAAACAATAACGGAGATAAAAAGAAAGGAAAAGGGTAAAAACGCCCTTTATCTTTCCAAAAATTTCAAATCCGTCCTTTTTGTATTTTATTAGTGATTTAGTCCGTTACAAATGTTAATTATATTCGAATCGGTCGAAAAATTCCTAATCGTGGCTTCTTTGATGACGTGGCACGGATTAATTTTTAAACATACACGGTGGATCCAATGTACATATACAATTGGATGCTCCATGATACATGTAGACAATGAAATAACTGAAATAAGTAATAGGCAAAAGGAAAGGAGCCCTAAAGCATCGAAACAGAAACGTGTTCAAAGAAGAATCCTCCTCGGCGAAGAAAAAGCTCAATGACCTCGAGTGAAGCTTCCGCCCAATAGGGCCAGCGAATCGGTCGGCCATAGATGAGGGAGACGCTCGATCTACGTTATCCAAGAACACCCAATTGCAGATGCGGTGAAAGGGCGGATATTACAGTCGTGGGATCTAATTGGAATGTGAATGACGGTAGGCTTTTTTACTCATGTGGGAAGAATGGGTGTTGTTTTTTCGTTGGTTGGGTGACGTCGCTACAAGCTCTATGCGAACCAAGTGGGGAAAATGTTCAACCTCCGGAAGAAGTTTTAGTGTATGGAATGGCTGAAGGTAGGAGAGGGATTGCAGAGACTGGTGATGTTTGGGTGGAGCCTTGAGAGCTTGATAGGGATGGAGTATGCAGGGGCTGGAAGTGGGGTTGAATTGTGGTGGAAGTGGGGTTGAATTGTGGTGTTGATTGCACTTTGTTTTGTTTTAATTAGCAAATGACATGTGTCTAGTTCATGTGCTCCCCATTTTAGAAATCATGTGTTTTGGAATGATGTTGTTTAATAGTTGGTGGATGTTTGAACTTTTTAGGTGTTGGGAGTATGGATTGCACTTTGTATCATGATTTTTTTTTTTTTTTTTTGTTGAATGAATGATGCTTGGAGCAAATTTGTCAGTGATTGTTAATGATTTATTTTTTATGCTTGGAACAAAATTTAATTGGACGTTGATGGTGCTGTGAGAGTCTTCCCCATGCCAGTTTCAAAGAAAACTTTGTTCAATGAGTTGGTGCTGTGAGAAGAAAACTTTGTTCAAAGAAAAATTTAATTGAACTCATTTCGGTGTTAATTGGTTTGTGTTAGCTTTTTAACTAAAAAAATTCAAACAATTAGGTAACGACATTATAATAACTTGATTGCAATTTTAGACAGCTAGATAAAAATCGTCTCTTTTGCACACACACAACCAAGATTCGAAATAAAGTATCTGTTCAGATTATTCACTGAAGATGGAAGTCCATTGATAGTATACATCTGAATCAGTTTACTTGTGCTATGAGAGTCTTCACAGGAGCATATCTATGAGTTGGTTGTGTACAACTAATTGCTGAGTGCGCATTTGTAAACTTTGTTCAATCAATGAATCGTGTTCATTTGTTGATGTTAGTAAACTAAAAACTAACAAGTTGTTGGTGTTTCTATACTTGCTCAAGACCATTTGTTGGATAAGAAAAGATAAACAAGAATATAAAACAAAGCAATAATCTGGAAAGCTTCCCTTCAACTTCATTCCATCACTTCCAATAATTCAGTAGCCAATTGTTTTGGTGCAATAGGGTAGTGCTCCCAAAATGATCATATATAGATCTAAACGGATCCACCCCCTTGCAAATATGATTGATCTAGAGGTCACACCGACCATGAACTATACAAAATAAGCATTGTTCAAAAGTATCCAATTGTTTGGGACATTCACAAAAACCAACAATAAAACAGTACAACATCATCACCACCGAAGTTTAATCTCAAACAGCCTTCCTCTTCTCATTAGCAATAACATTCTTGAGAGTCATGATGTCTTTCCCATTCTTCTTGATAATTGGCAGCACAGTTGGACCGGTGACAGCAACATTTGAGTTCATGTTTTGCTGGATTTCCATGTTCGGTGTGCTTGCAAGCATGTCTTGCAACAATGTATCACCTTGCAAGTCCAGGTGATCCTCCATGACATTACTTGAGTTGTCTCCAAACAGGAAAGTGCTACAAAAATGATTACACAATCAATATTGCAAAAATGAATACATAAACAATTTTGCACCACCAAATTTTTGAAATTTTGATAACACATTTACCTCTAAAATAGCCCCTTGTTCATCAACATTTGTTTGCACATTTATTTCCCTATTAATCTCTACCTGTACAATCTAAAACCCATTTGAGTAAGACAGAACTTATCAAGAACATAATTTATTGAGTAGCAATGGAATAAGAAGAAAGGAAATTTCTAACAAGCACATAATTTATACCTGCTCCATTCGAGTTTCCTGAGTGGCCATAGGATAATTTCCAACCATCAAGTCAATGATCTCTTCAGGTTGAGTTTTTGGATTCTTTGCTGCATTGGATTTGTTCTTGCATGTCCTCACATTGTGATCTGAACTGCCACAATTCTTGCACCATGGCTTGGATTCTTGTCTCCTAAGCTGCATAACACCGCGGGATCCAATAACGACCAGAGGCTTGGCTTTTGATTTCTTGTTTTTTACACCACCTCTTAGTTCTCCCTCTCAAGCCTCCTTTTCAAAGCCGGCCGTCCTGGTTTTCTCTTTAAGTGCAAGGGTGGTCCACAAGGCAACATGCTCATCTTTGGCCACTCATTTCTTGAATTGATTGGCACAATACATTCCTTATAAGTTTTCCTATAGGTCGCCACTTCATAACATTTGTGAGTGTAATTTTTGAATCTCATCCATAATACACTCAAATGAATTTGGAGTGGAAACCCTTGCTGCCTTCCAAAACATTTTTTTGAATCAAGCTCCTCTAAAACCTGCATAGTGACTTGGGTAACTGACCACTGTCTATACTCTGTTTCAGTTCAGAGATTTTCTTGTATGTTTGGTAAATTGGTTTACTTTGGACATAGAATAGTAAGTGTTTTAGATTTACAGATTGAGTTATGAAGGTTCTGTTGTGCTTCTATTATAGAGAACTTAGATCTTTAGTATATAGATTTTTATTTGGTTCAAATTAGGTAATAATGGCAAATTGAATAATTGAATACATACCAAGTTATTAACTGAATGTGTAATTAGGGAACCAAATTAGTATCAAAATAGGAATCCCCATCCATTCCTTAATTTAAATAAACCCATACATACTTCAAAGATGGTCTTTTCTAATTCATATCAGTTCTCAATCTAAAAGCATTTGGGCAAAGACCAAACAAAAATTTAAATATGTTCAAGAAAGAGATAATCTGAAATAACAAAGCCTAACTTTCACTTAAAGTAAATCACTCATAAAGCCTCTTCTTCTCTGTCTTTATCCTGATTGATCTGTTTGGCTTCGTAACGGATAATTCGTCATCTAATTTCCTCCACTTGGTCCAATTGATTGTGAACATCCAAACCAAGCTCTTTTGCATTTTCTTTAATCACCTTCAGACTATCCATAGTAAGCTCTGTAATATTGCTCTCTGATTGCTCATTCACACTTCCAGTAGCATGCATTTCCTTTTCAGCGCTAGAACTTTCTAATAGGCCTATAGAATATTCGATGGGGGATGGGGACATTGAGTTTTGACTATTCTCATCGTTATCTAATTTTATAATTGATAGGACTGAACTCTTCTTCCATGATTGACCTTTGGTTTGGATTTTGCACTTGAATTTTTTGTTTAAAAATGATTTCTCAATCTAAGTGTCACCTCACATTATGGAAAAACATAATTTTTCTTTATTAAAATAAACTATATATATTCTGCATGTAGTAATAAATATTTGTTGGCACTTTAATGATAAATTGGCACTTATTCTATTTTCAATCTTTTAAATCCATATTTATTCTTGTATTCATATAAATAATAACATATAATGTACAACAATTAAATATGTTCATACCTGGGTGTGACCTGTTTCGAATTCTCTTGCTTGCTTCCCAATTATCATAGTGCATTCTTTATCCCAAACAATAAATGATGAGCTCCATGTATCATCAACGACATCCACAATGACTTTGTATTGTTTTGTAGCTGTTGTATAATCCTTTCCACAATTTGTACAGTGGAAACCACAATCTGTTTTGAGCATTGCTTTTCTGCATATTGTGCATGCTTCATAGAACTAAGTGCTGGAATCAATGTTGACCACTACCCCTATTATCCAGAATATCCCGCCCTGTTGCATGTGAATTAAAAAAATTAATAATTTATTTATCAAAAACTGATTAAATTAGAAGTATGATGAAAAAGTTTGTTGAACCATTGTATCTTCACAGAGTTCTCTTATGGAGCATGTTCTTTCTTTCTTTTGAACTGGAGTTGAATAATCAACAATTAAGCCATTTGTGTATTCACTGTTGTGATTTTCGATCGGAAGTCAAAATAGGAAAAATAAAGTTAATATTTTGTTTCAAAAATATTGATATACTAAATTCCAATTAGGTTTTGAGAAACTGTTTTGAAACTCAATAACTACCTCATGGTCAATGTTCAATAATAAGTTGGTAGCATGAAATGCGTTTGCTAAGTTCACATTTCCTGCAATAGAAACAAAAATTGAAATTAAATTAGTGTATATTTATTATTTTGGTATTTTATTTATTTTTTAAAATTATTTACCTTGAAACATTGTGGCTCTCACATATTGAAGTATCAGAATATCATTTTTTGTGTCTTTTTTCTCAGAAAACAACTCAAGAGCTTTGTCAGCAAAAGTTTCCCATAGTGTGCATGTTATGTTTTTCCCCCTGCAGATGTTAAAAAACATATCTTTAATTTACTTATGATAATGATATTTAAAATGAAATGAATTTAAAGTCATTTTAAATATCATGATTTTAAACTTACAATGCATCTTCTACTAATAATTCCACTTTTTTTTTTTTTTTTTTTTTTTTTTTTTTTGCATTCTGTCCATTATGCTTCAGGTAGCCACATCTGGTACATGTATTACCCTCCCCATTACATCTGCATATGTGAAAGAAAAAGAAAAGTTAAATCAATATTGTATAATGATTGCATAATCCATGTGGGAAAAAAAAAATAACTAACCAAATGATGTTTGTGTTGTTGGATCCTTCATTTCCTTTACTTGAGCAAATGTTTTCAAGTAGAAGGATTGGCTTGGGAAGTCTTGAATCTTTTCAGATCTTACTAATGTTTTGTTAGTAAATTTTCCTTTGTAATCCCCACCGGTTACCTTGTATATACCTCTGTTGTTGGTCAATACAAACCCCATAACACCATATATGTTACCGTCTTGAAATTTCTGCTGAAAGTTGTTAAGGGTTTTGTGAATTGTGAATAGAAGTTGCGTACCCTGCATTTAAAATCATTTTAGTATTATGCTTTTGTACAAAAAATTAAAATTGTTGGACACATTTTTTTCTTAAAAAATACATACCTCTTCATCTTAAAGAATTATCTCAAGGCTTGCTGGATCGTTTTTGTTGGATGCGTATGTTGTGTTGAATTTTCGAATGCTACTGCCTTTAATACCAACCACCATCGAATCTGAGGCTAAAAGATCCTTGAAATTCTTCCATGGGACCATTTTATTTGAGCAATCTGCATATTTTGTGTATATAAATTGGTTATCATATTTCTAATAATATTGTGAAAATACTATTTCATATACAGATAAAAAAAAAATGAGCTGCTTTCTTACTTGATGACATAGCAGAGATGACTTCTTGAGGTGTCGAGGAAGATGGAGCTAGGTGGCCACAACTTTTATTTTTTTGGAGGATGCTTCATTGTACTATTTATAGATGGTTTCATTGATATTTGTGTATACTTTCAGAATTTCAAAATTTGAATTTGCCGCTTTACATTTTATTTCAGAACTTTTTATGGGCTTTCTATTGTTGGGCCTTTACATACACTGTATTTAAGGGTTTAGGGTTCACTGTTCATAAGGAGAATTCTCTCACATATTATTGTTCATAAACAATTTTACTGTTCATAAGGGTTGCATTTTTATCACTCAGAGCATTGTTCATGTGCGCAATGAATTCTTTATTATAATAGATTATGTTTCAAACCCAATAATTCAACTTAATTATTAAAATTCATTAATGACCCATTACTATTTATAAGATCAACAAGTTTTATACTTGCTCCTTTTTTTTAAAAGGTTACACTTCTCATTTGCACGTATGATAATGCAAATTTTCAACGATTAATAATTCAAATTCGGTACAAGTAAAAATTATAAAAATTTGATAAAAACTACAAGATGAGACGAATCCAACAAGATCTCACTTGGCTATATTTTGTCTTCTATAACTATAACAAAAATAGAAGTCAAAGTGCTACAATGAACAGTAAAAAAAGTCAAAATCGTAACCTTTAAAAAAAACGGAGGGAGTATATTATTATAGATATACTATAAAACAAGAAAAAGGAACAGAGTTCTGCAACAAGTCCTTGTGCAATTCCATAACATTAAACTCTGGTCACTCCGAGCTTCCTCTCAAACAGACGGCGCAATATATAGACTTGCAAAAAGCTGGATAACACGAGAGCTACTGATTCACATATCGCTTTGTGAATGGTCCCCCGGCTCATTTTCTCGTTCACTGAAACCAAATTGGATAATGATTACAACTGAAGAAACTGGGCTTCGTAGACAACAAAAATGGATTGGGCATTTGTTGTGCACAGAATGTATTGCATCAAATGCTACTAATTTTATCTGTTTATAGCTTTGAATATAGATCAGAGAATGCTGAAATGACTGTAGAATGGTAACAAATAATAGAGCTGTCCGGATAGTGAAAGTCCCAAGTACCTATTTCCTGGCGATGGGTTTGAGCCTCGAGCCAATGCTGGTCATATTGAATATTGTATAAAGCTTCCTCCAGCTTCCCGATATGCTCAAATAGAGGTTTGAAATGCTCTGCAAATTCCATCCAAAATGTCGAATAAGACATGGCATGCAATACATCATTCTTTTAAGGAAAATCAAAGGATAATGAGAGACACAATTACCATCTTTAGCATGCTCGTCATGGTAGTAGAAATGGCCAGCATGCACATCAAAGTCTATAGTTTCATGGTAAGGGGACTTATTTGTGAAACAAAATCGATAAACGCCTTCATGATAAGCTACAAATTCATGCTTATCACTTGTCTTGCGACGGACATCATGAACTTGTTCGCCATTTGGTCCCTTCACCTGATTTTTGCATTAAACAGATCATATTTATTTCTTACTTGGAGAACACACTCAAATATGGATACACGATATAGAATTTTCAAAATATTCTATTTTCATGTAGAAATCAAAACATGCAACAAATTTCATCCTACAACTGTGCATTCAATCGCAATATGGTACTCGGGATAAGTTCAGATGCTACTTCAATTGAGAATGCTGTAGTAGTCTTGAGGCATTTGTCCCTTTGCCAACTGTTCCCATGCATGTATAATCTTTATCCTTTTTTCTCATCCTCGAAAAATATATTTAAACTGTAACGTGCAACATTATTGACTGATTATAGTAATTATCAGGCCATGCAATTTAAAATGTGGAAAATATCTAATCTTCGACAAATTATGTTTAAGACCTTAAAAGTAATGAGCCCATGAGACAGAAATCTGATTTGCACTCAATGATTCAGGGACAAATTTCTGTTCGAACAGTACATGATTGTCAATTTTTCTCCATCCACCAGTCAGGCACCACAAAAACATGCAACCGGGGGGAGTGACAATAAAACGAAAAGCATTTACTGGAGCAACTGATTGCAATTATCCAAACATCTCACTCAAAGAATTTCATTGGCATGATGGAAAAAATGATAAGCTTCTGGTTTTTAACAAAACCGTAATGGAATCAAGGAATGAACAGATGTTTCTTACCACAAGGTCAACGCCATCTGCACTGTAATGCCAAGAGTTCTCGGATTTGATCACCACAAAAGTAAAATGTACAGTTTGGCCATACTCCACTTTATGAGCTATGCACTCTTCTCTATCAATCACAAATCTAATGCCAAAAACCCCTTCAAAACTTCCTATTATAACCAACAGTACTGCTACCATCACTGCTGAATGAGCCATCTGGCTCCCAATTTCAAATTTCGATTAGAAAAAGGAAAAAAAAAAAAGGAAAAACAGATGTGGGATACTCTCTTCAGCAAATTTAAAACAAAGGCTCACATTATAAGGGTGTTAATATAATACTATAAAAGTCTCGTGCAATCTAGACTTAAGAAATTGCTAAGAACATAATTCAAATATGATACAGCCATTGACAACTGACATGTGTCATGTACTCATGTATGCAAATGCAATATAGGGTGTGATAGAGTTCAAAAGGATGAAAAACACATCGTTCCAAAAAGACTTCATTATTCCACAAGATTCCATTTTTCTATCTCTTCCATGACAAGAACACATGGGGATGCAAGTAACACAACAAATTTGAATCAGAAGTGACTCGGGACTGCCTTTTATATTAACTCCTTTATTGAATTGTAAACAATGCTGGAACGAGGTTAAGGAGCTATAAAAATGAAATTATCAGTTGCACTACATCCTCCTTACGATAAGAAACACTCTTTTCAGGTATCCGGAAGGAAAAAGGCCAGGGCAAGGGCCGAGGGGGTTGAAATTTCTTACAGTAACAGTATCAAAGATTCAAAACAATGCAGAAAATAGAGATTTGCTAGCACCAAAAAGATGGTGGCAGTTCATCATTACAAGAAAATATATGTGTAAGATTATCCTTTACGAAACTATTGGATGACACCACAGACCATATACACACACAACACCACAGAGAGAGAGCCAAAACCAAAACCCAGAAGAGATGGACCGATGCATACATAAATCACAAAAAGTTATTATCAAACAAGTTAAAAGGTCTTGGAATGCTTATAATGTACACCCACCAGCCAACCAAATAAATAATCAATCCTCCTACCGTGTTTGTATCTAGCAACCAAATGCCCCAATCCCCCGTCAAGAAAAGTAGAAAACAACAAAAAGTATTAATTGTTCAATTCACAAGTGAAAATTAATTAGTTTGCAGAATAGACTACCTTTTAGGAGTCTATCTCAGATCAGGTTTCAGGTAAAACACAGTAGCTTGCCATTATAACTCGTTACTCCTAAAATGATGAAGGCCAAATTCTTCTTTGATGAATTCAATTAATTAGAAAAATACTTGCTGCAATCTGCTTCTATATCGTTAAATGCAATATCATTCATTTTAACCGATTTATCCAAAAATGCTATCTGAAAAAATTGCGATATTGACAAAACAATGAAAGTAGAAGCAGAGAATTCAAACGGAAAGCATACAATTTAGGCGACTCACCGTTGAAACCGTTTACCCTTTCGTAACATTAAGGTGGAGGGAGATGGTGGCAGCGGAAAGCCGGGGTCGTTGGCAAGCAACTGCGCGGAGGATCGATGGACAGAGGGGAAACGAGGGAGGATTGACTGGACTGTGATAGAGCGGAAAGCGGGCAACGAGTAAATTTAGCTATTAATTATCTTAATTATGCCTATTATGATGATGAAATGGAAAAAATTATAAGGCCGTTAAGATACTTTTAAAAAATTCAGAAGCTAGAAGCATAGTACTCCCTCCGTCCCTTATTTGTGTCCCAAAACTTTTGGGCACGATATTTTATGTGGTGTTTGTTTAGTTTTAAAGTAGGGGTAGATTAGTATTTATAGTAGGGTAAATTAGAAATTTATGTGATATGATAGTAGTAAGTTTGAAATTTTAATTGATTAGTTTATTGATGTGATGTGATAGTTGTGAGTTGAATTTATTGATAGTAGTAAATTTGAAATTTGAAATTATTTATTTATTAATGTGATGTGATGGAGTAGGTTGGAGTATTATTAGTTTAATTATTTCCTAAAATAGAATGTGACAAATGTATTGGGACGGACCAAAAAGGAAAGTGAGACATTATTAATGGGACGGAGGGAGTACCATTTAATTTATTTTTAAACATCCATTCAAAGACCTATTTTATATCAAAAGTACTTTAAACAGAAATAGAAATAATAAGCGAAAATCACATTTCCAAAACACCTATTTTTTTTTCTTTTTTCTTTTTTTTAAAAAAAAGTTGGGGATGAGTACTCAACTAATCTGAACCAACTAATATCAAGTAAATTAGAACTTCTTTCTCTCTCTAGAATGGGGATTCCTCCAAGCTCTGTTCCATCCACCCCTCCCGACCCTAACTCTTCCACTTCATCTGCAGGCCTGTCACCGTTTACGGTCGCTAGTGGTGGCACTGTCTCGTTTCGTGATAAGGTGCTGGAAGGAAAGAATGCATTTCCCAAGTCACTTGCTGGAGATCCCTCGGCGGAGAACCTAGTTAGACTCAATTTTCTGGGTGGAGGTCACTGATAATGGCCAGAAATGACCATTATTTTCAATCCATTTCCGTGTCTGAAACGGGCATTTGATCGCATTCCGGTCTTATATTAAATAAAAAAGCAGTGGAATTGGACTGATTTATGCATAATTGTAAAAATATTGAGCTGGTATGAAAAATACATAAATATGTAATTTTATTACACATTTACGTTAGAAAAATCCAAAAACATGAGAAAAAGAAAAGAAAAGAAAAAGGAAACAAAAAGATGAGAAAAGAAATGAAAAACCCCACACAAAGTTGATTTTTCAGGATATTACGACGCTAGACGCAACTACGGCGCTAAATATGGATAGCGCCGTAGCATTGGTCTAGCGCAGTAGGAGGAAACTGAGGCTGATAATTGAAGAAAGGCGGACGGCGCTAAACATGGATAGCGCCGTAGTTGAGTATAGCGCCGTAAGCAAGGATAGCGCCGTAGGCTGTCCATTCAGAAACAAAGAGTGTCTTCGGGATGTAAGACTACGACGCTATGCCTATAGCGCCGTAGTGGATAGCGCCGTACCCAGCTATAGCGTCGTATTAAGGCTCAGAACTCCAATTACAAGGCCTGGGGGCCCATGGGCCTAGGGTTTCCCACCTATATAAGGACCAGTTGACTCCAATGATCAGCATTCAAGGAGACAATATTCAAACTTGGAGGCAACCTAGTGTTCTTGAGGTGTAGGCTAGTTAGGTAGATAGGTCTTTTTTTTGTATTATTTACATTTCTGCCTTAGATTAGGTTTTTAATACTTAGATTAGTGGTATTATCAGCATTTGCTACCTTAGCTAGCCACTTTTTACATTATTTCAGCTTTGTTAAACCTTTATTAAGGCTTGAAATACCCAAATGATGAGTATTATCAAACCATTTGTTATAAATGGGAAGTTAATCACAAAAAGAGTCTCAAAATCATGAAATGGACAAGAGTCCATGGATTTATTGCTTTATTTTGGTTTAATGACCACTTGGTCATTTTATTTTACTGTTCATGTGGGTTTGTGTTTTTGGTGTTGTTTTTGGGATTCATGCATGATTTGTTGGTTGAAAACCCTCATTTGGGTTTGTGGTTCATGAATGTGTAGTTTAGCATGTCATTTCTTTACTGTTTTGCATCCTTTTTGCATCCTTCTCTCACTGTTCTTAACTTGTTGTTTCATTTTCATGCATTTGTGAGCCATTGACTCGAAAATAGGGTTTGCAATCGCAGAGATTGCATCACCCGAACAACAACATGTTTCTGGGCTAGCTACGACGCTAACCGCCCTACGGCGCTGTCCTTGGATAGCGTCGTAGGTGAGGTATAGCGCCGTAGTTGCCCCAAAACTTGAACAAAATTTATCCTACGGCGCTAGACCGGCGGCGTTATCCTCGGATAGCGTCGTAATTTTTGTTCAACGCCTTAGGATCCCAAAATACTTAATCACTCACAAAACCCACTTGCGATGCTATACCTACGACGCTATCCTAGGATAGCGTCGTCATTTAGTACATAGCGCCGTACCCTCCAATTTTATCAACACTTCTAAAAATTCTTCCTACGACGCTATCGTCACGGCGCTATCCTTGTATAACGCCGTAATATCTGTATAGCGTCGTAATTGGTTTTTTTTCTTGTCAAATTCTCCAATTCTCCATCTTTCTCACTTAATTAATTGAACCTCTATATTAACATTTTGAGGTTGAAATCAAATGATCTCAACCCATGATTAATGTGATATAGAAAATTTTGTTCAATTCCATTAAAAGAATGTTCTACAAAAATTAAACTCTAATGATCTAAGTATATAATCCGGACTGTAATTAATTAATTAATTATGGAATGAGTGATTATTTGGACATAATGAGTAATTATGGATTAATTTCCATACCCTTGCATGAGAAACCAATGTCTCTCATACAAGATGACCCAAAAATATTCTCTTTTATTTATTTTGTCTTTACCCGTGTTGTGTGAAACAGCTAGTAAGAGATATAACAGACTAATGTTGGCGGGTGTTCCCACACGGATAGCTAGCTCGTAGTCTATATATTAATTACTAAATGTTATTTTACATGGTCTGGATAGTGGTTGGTGGAAGCCTTGGCGGTTCGTCCATCCGGGATTATATAGCTGCTCAGCTGACTCCTATCCGGATACAGTTTTATTTTCTTTATCTTAATTTCAAACCTGAATTTTGAGCTGTAATATTATCAAACGATGTCGATCAACATTGCTTGAATAGTACTACAGTAAGAAAACATGTAGGTTTTTCTCTCATTTCACAGATAGTAGAAGTCTTGATGATAGCGATCACTGTTATTAAGATCTTCTGCTGTCTAAAATCATCGCACCTGGAATAGTCAGGACCCGGATAGCAGATGTTTGCAGTCCGGATTATCTTGACTATTTTTGTCATCTTTTTAGCCAAAAAATAAATTCTTCTCATCTCTGGCTACTTCATCTCTATGTTTCAACTTCTGTCTAGACCCGCCTTATATTTTGGGTTGTTTTATCTTACACTTCCTTATAAACTTATGCATGATACTATTATGTAGATACTGTGGTCATTATTATTTTGGGATCCTTCCCTTGGACATAGGAGTCTTGATTTTAATCAGATGCCTCACAATAAATTTCCAACAAAAATTCATTTATAAAATCCGGATCTGAGTAAGGGATAAATTCCACAGTTACGACTAATTCATATCCGACTGGGGGTTGATTTTGGGAAATTAGAAGCAGAGTCAGCGATTAGGTCTCACCTAGACTGAAAGGGTCTGTGTTCTTAGTGAGAGTCTAGTACCTGTTTAGGGAATGATTTTCAAAATATTAATTATTTTCCAAAATTGCTGTGCGTTGGAAATCTGGTATTAAGTATCACACTGAGATGGGGTCCACTTGGATTCAAATACGGTGTGATAGATAATTCTAGAGGAACAATACATAGGCCTTGGTTATTTTCTAAGATAGGGTTGAGTTCCTTTCAACTGCTATCCTCCTCTGCCAATGCCTATTTTTGAGTCCTGAGTGAGTGCATCCGGAATGAACTAACTTATTAGTTCGTTTCATTAGTTTGTATCTCATAACCACCCGACGGGAAGTGAACACTGCGAGCGGTTCAACGAGAATAGGGAATTCTTGATCCACACCCAGTCACCATGACTGGGGGCTGTCTTTCACTACCAGGGTCAGACTTTCAAAAACCTCCGAGTGATAGGATTTTAAATGCTTTCTTTACCGCTTTCTTTTAAATGCTTTCTTTAGAGGTCACTCGGTTGTATTGAGAGTTGCGTAACTGCTACTAGGACTGAGAGTTAAGGGATAGTTCAGGGCTTGATTAGAATCTTTGGGTGTGACATGGGGGAATGATGGCAGTACTTGACACTTCAATAAGTGAATTGTCGGGTGTTGCTTGTCCACCACAGATGGCCAACACACTCTCGCAAGGCATTGCAAGAGGAGTTATAAGTCTGTGGTATCTTAGAGTTTGTTTTCTTAAAAGCATGTAAACTCTTACTGTAAGTACCTGTCTGTTAAAGGGAACATGGTATAGAGAGCATGAAAATTAGCTAACTGAAAAGATTATCCCAAGCTAAGATCTGAGTAACAAAATGGAAGTTTAATTGTGTTTCATCTGAATCTTGTCCAATATTTATTATTTTCTTCCTGTCCCTTCTGTCTCATTTTAAATATGCTTTCTTAGAATAATTTTAACCGCTTTCTTAGAATAATTTTATTGCTTTCTTAGATTAAATTAATTCGCTCTTTAGAATAGCTTTATCTGCTTTATTTAATCGCTTTCATAGTTTAGATTTAAATTCTGTCAAGTAGTTGATAGTCAAAACACAAACTTGAATAGAGTAACCGAGTGGAAAATCTTAGTAAACGACGTGGGCCCTGCTTCTATCGCACATCCTCCAGTGAACGATCCGGTCTCACTATAAATTACTGCAATTTTTGACACCGTGCGCTTTCGGGCCACAGTTTCTTAACACGAGTAATAAAAACGTGACAACCTATAAATATATCCTTAATCACAACTCCGCCATCATAAATTGGTTTCATTAATTAAAATTGAAAACCAGGATTATTGTTTTTCAGAAAATACTCATATAATGGGAAATGTGTCAAAAGTTTCATGGCAGAGGATCTTCATGACGCGAAACTATGATAAATTTCGTGATGCCTACGGCCGGGGACCTTCAGTGTGACAGGCTGAAGGTCAAGATTAAACTATCTATCCCGGCTACACCGTGAAAATTGTCAAAAGTTTCATGCCAGGGAGGATCATTGCGCCATTTGAAATCAAAGTTTCCCACATGAGTAATAAAAAGTGGAATATATCCTTAAACCCATTTCCCCCGAATCATAACTCTTTCCATTCAATAACTTCAACTTGGGATATTTTAGAAAATACTCGTGTAGGAAATTGTCAAAAGTTTCATGGCGCCGTTGCCGGGGAGGATGCAGCGTCATTTATTAAGAGAATTACACTCCTGATTACTCATAGCTAGTTAGTGTAGTTTGTGTATTTATAGCAGAACAGAGAAGTACCCTCAAATCAATTAAACATTTAGAGTACTAAGACTCTAAATGTGAGGATGTTGATTTGAGGAGAAAACCTAACCGATTGGGTATTTATTTGTCTTGCAGAAAATCTTGAACCACCAAAAAGAAGGATGCAGAAAAATCAAGCAGAAAACCAGGTTCCCGGTTGGATTAAATCCATGAATTTGAGAAAATGATTTCGGAAATTAAAGCAATTTAAAATCCGAAATAATTCTTGCAAACAAATGGAATTAATCCAACCTATTTTATGCAAGTATAATTATTAAGATAGTCCATTAACACTACAAAATTGTTTTGGACTAAAAATTTCTTAAGCCCTAAACAAATAAAACCAACTGAGGCCCAATTTCATCTACTCAGGCCCCGTCCGCGTAAATTTTGAAAATTTTCAAAATTGAAGTACAGTTGAATCCCGCTCTCAGCTACGACGCTATTCTCAACTACGACGCTATCCAAGGATAGCGCCGTAGTGGTAAGATAGCGCCGTAGGGCACTTCCCACTCCTCCACCTATTTAGCCTTACGGCGCAATCCTTTAGAGCGACGCTATCTTCGGATAGCGCCGTAATAAAGGTATAGCGCCGTAGTGCATGCTTACCCTTCCACCGCCCTACGGCGCAATCCATTATTACGACGCTATCCTCGGATAGCGCCGTAGTATTAGGGTAGCGCCGTAGTATCCCTTTTCCTCTATTTTCTATCTACGACGCTACACGAGGCCTACGGCGCTAGGATAGCGCCGTAAGTCAAGTATAGCGCCGTAGCCCTTTTTCCCCCTTTTTATAAACAACCCATTCGTCTTCTTCCCTCATTCCCACACTTCCAGTTTCAAAACTCCCCCAAAACCCTTCTTACGAACGAACGCAGAGTTCATTCACAACACAAACCACCAAAATCCTAGGGAAACTCTGCCCAAATTTCGCGAAACCACTCGCAATGGCATCTCCATCGTCTTCCGCAGCCGAGAAGCCCTGGTATGTTCCCTATTTTTCGATTCCTGCGCACCCCTGTTCTCGCGATTTTGTAGAGTTTTGAAGCTTTGGTTGTGTAAATGTGTAAATATGTCTTTGTACTGCGTTTTTCATTCCTTTAGATCGGTTTTGAACCATGTGTGCCATGGGCAAATTGTATTGTTGGGTTCTGTGAAGAATGGGTGGGTGCCGAGCATATTTGTGGAGAATGTGTGTTCGATTATGCTGTTATTTTGGGTTGGGAGTGTCCGAATCTTAATGAGCATGATTGATTTTTGTGGAATGTAGATTTTAGAATGTGGTAATGGGTTGTTATGATTTTGACAGGGGCTTTCCGCCATTTTCTTTTAGGTGTTTAGTTTTTAGGGTTCTAGGGTAGTTCTTTTGTTTTGTTTGTTGTGATTCTTAGTATGCAGTCTCTGTTTAAGTTGAAAAACTGTTGAGCATGAGTGTTAGAGGGTAATGAATTCTGATGTGATGATGTCTAAAGGCTCTAGTCTCACATGTTTGGGATGTTTGCATGCCACTGTGAAGTTTTTGTGAGGCATTTAATGCCTCTGGTTTGCATTTCTGTCTCTGTATCTGTTTTTGGGGCTGTAAAAAGTTGATGTGTGTTTGCATTTGGCAAACCTGTGCACAAGTAGCCAAATTGCTGCTCCCACTTTCAGAAACACTTTCCCACAAAAAGACAAAATAGTTGGTAGGATTTGGTTTGATAAGTTGACTCACTTGTTTCTGCTCCCAAAGGAGCATAAAGCTAGTATAATAAAATAGCAGTTCTTGTTCCTCATATGTGGGACTGTTATTATTTTGAAAAATCCAAAAATGGGACCCATGAAATCCCACTTTTATTAAATAAAAATAAGTCAACCTTTATTAAAAAATTAAAAAATGGTTTTGTGGTTTGCAAAAATGCTTTGGACTGTCCATCTCATTTCATATCAGTTCCGCTCGAGCAGATCCAAGCCGCCGCATGCCACTTTCACATTCCTCGATTCGCGATCCACTCCATTCCATCCATTTTTCCATTGCACTTTCAACAATCACCTCGGTATTGTTTAAAATGGTAAAATCAAAACTTTTAGGGCCCAATAGCCCATCAAAAATATTTCTGGCCCAATGACCATTTTTCTTCTATTTTGGGCTCTTAGTCCACTAAATACTTGGGAGCCCAATAACTCCTAAGTTCTAAGAATAATTTTAATCTTTCTTATAAAGTCTCAAAACTTGTAAAAAGAAAAATTTACCTCTGCTTTACAATGAAAATTTAAATTGAAGGTTTAACAACCTCACATTTAGAGCTTTACATTCAGAGCAAAGCTCTAAATGTGAGGATGTTGATTTCCAATTTAAGTAACTCTTGCAAAAATTATAAAACTGGATTTAATACTCCTTTATTTTTCAAGGAAAAGTTAGTAGTTGAATCTCGGGCAGGACTGCCCCCTTGCACACAGGACAAGGGGATCACGGAAAGCTCACAGTTCCGTAAAAAGGTTAACGACTACCGGGCGGCCCTCGAATCAACCTACAAACTGTCAATCGTGAATCAGACCGAAGTGAATTTCAGATTGCCCAAAGGATGGGACAAGCACATCAAGCCTGAGGAAAGGAATTTCAAGGAATTGGGTTTCCAACGGGACTTCTACTACTATCTGTCAAAATTCTGGGAGAAGCAAATGGATGCGACTGCAGAAGACATGAAATTTCCAGAAGATGTGCACACTGAAAGGATCTTGAGGAGATTTCATGAGTTCATGGCCCGATGGGAAAGGCACCAGCATTCAAAGACAATAGATCCCGCATGCATGGAATTTGACATCATAATAGTGCCCCACAGAGTAGATGAAAGAGTCAAGAAGCAGTTCGCAGAAAAGGCGCCCAACCTTAGTCGTCTGGTGACTCATGGAATCTTCATGATGCAGAAAGCCCTGCCATTTTTATACAACTCCCGCTTGTTGGAGAACAAAGGCGTGAAGGAGCAGAGATGGTTGACGCAACAAGCAAGGATGAGGCACAGAGAAGTGAGCCACAATCTGAATAGTGCCATCAACAAGGCCATGGCATCAGAAAAGGCAAATCAGGCTCCAATAGTTGAGAGAATGATAGAATTAACTAAAGAATTCAGGGAGCAGTGGCATGCCTTGATGACGCTGTGGGGCACGGGCAGAAAAGACATTACTGAGTCTGTCTTAGACAAGGACCTGGTACTGCCAAAGGAGGACTACTTTGACACAATTTTCTTGGATGATGTGTACAAGCCAACCCACCTCGCTGAGCAGAGACCGCTGGGATTGGCCCAACTTAATGTGCTCAGGGATCAGATCACTGGTTTCATCACGAATACACCTTGGAAGGTTCTGGGAAAGAATCAACGACAGACTCGACTTATGACTCAGGCCGAGGCCGAGGAATACATCCGCGTCGAATTTACCCGTGACATGTCCTTTTTGAAGCCAGAGATCAAACCAATTGTTGAGTCGCTGGTTGAAGAAAACAGAATGGATTTTGTGCACTTCATAATGGAAATGGATGCTTTCGGGTTGAATTACTGCAACACCATCAAAGCAAACATTCCGCTACTATACAAGAGGGAGCACAGGACTATTACTGTAATCACATCCGGAAGGTGTGGATGAAGCGACTAAATCGTATCTCCAGTCCCATTTTCATCAAGAAATATGTGAAAGAAGCAGAAAAAAATCTGGGAATTAATGTTGATGAAGGAGAACGAGAAGGGAGTGTGGACGAGGACGATGTGTTGATCGATCAATACACAAGTGCTGCGTCGCCACCTCAGGTCTTCAATGAAGATAACCCGTTGCCAACCCAACCAGCTGTGCAAGCCTCAGCACTGCCAACACGAGAGCAAGTACCTGCTACACCTGCTACTGCCGCTGTATCTGAAAGCCGTTCTGAACCTCAAGTTCAAATTAGAGGTAAACTGATAAAGCTGGCTGACAAGGAGAAAAGTGGACGGGCACCGGAGCCAAAAGTTGTAATCAGAGAGCCTGAGACCACTGCAAGGAAAGCAACTGAACCAGCAGACCCGAAAGACAAAGGAAAAGGAGTGATGCCACCGTCACCCCCTAAGAGAAAGGAGCTGATTGCCCGAGATGCTGAATTTGCAAGACAGTTGCAGGAGGAGGAGTATGCAGGAGCTGGTGTGCAAAGACAAGATGTTGCAGAAAAATCAGCTACCGGAGCTCATGACGCCGAAATGCTGAAAAATATTGAGGAAGCAAAAGCTGAGGAAGAAAGAAAGAAGAAAGAAATTCATGACAGGGAAGTAGCTGAAAGGTTGCAAGCGGAGTTGGAAAGCAGGAAGTCAGGAGAAGCCGAACTCGGAGACGATGAAGAATTGAGAATCATTGGTGGAGTTGTGGGAAAGGGACTAAAAATCAAAGAAGAGCAACCACCTACTTGGACTGGTCCCACTGCTCACGATGCTGCAACCATCCGGGATCACATAAGACAGAATGTCAACGAGCAAATTGAAGCTAGGATTGATGCAGGGGCAGATCAAGAGCAGATCAGATACCAACTAAAGTAGGCCGGATAATCGATCCCCTTGTTGGGACAGCTCGAATTGAAGCAGTAATCGCTCCCGAAACGTCATCTGAGCAGAACAAAAGAAGAAGAGTCATGATTGAAGAAAATGACGAACCCGAGGAAAGAGTGGATCCAATTCCACTATCTGAATTGGTAAGGGATAAAGTTGATGAGCAACAAGAAGTTGAGAAGAGACGAAAAGTAAGGGAGGAAAGAGATGCTGCCGAAGAAGAACAAGAAAGAAAAGAGGATGAAAGAGAGGCAAGGGCCGTAGCAGCATTTTTCACGAGAACACCCAAGCAAGTCTTGAGGGAAGCTGCAGAACGAAGAGAAAGGGAGGAGGAGGAGGTATCAACTAGTGTTGATCCTTACTTTCCTGTATTGAACTTTACAAAGCCTGTAATGACTGAATACAATACAATGAAAAATGTAATTAAACAGGTTGAGGAGGTAGAAGAAGCTCAGCAGGACCCTTTGAACGAGGCAGCCCAGGAAGGAGGCGAACCGAGCGGGCATGAACCCATTCAGGAGGGGCAAGGCGAACCAACCGACTGGCACTCAAGCGAGGACGAATCTGTTGGTTCAGTCAAACCTGCCAGATTTTGGGAAGAAACTGGAGTTCGCACCCGAATGGGGATTCAGAAAATAGAAAACACCAAGATGACCATAAAGGAGGAAGACGTGATTCGGAAATTCAATGGGAATCCAAAAGCAGTCAAGGCATACAAGGACCTCTTGGAAAGCATTATACCCGACAAGGGGTTTGCTCCGGAATCGTTAAGGCACCCGACTGTTGATTTTTGGAGGACATGGCTTGGATGGGAGCAATTCTTATTGCACCATGGAGATCCCGGGTACATGGAGTTGACCAGGGAGTTCTATTGCAACATTAACGTTGCAAGACGAACAACTTGGGTCAGAGGAAAGACAATAGATATATCCCCGGATTATCTAAACAGATTCCTCCAAACACCCAGCTATCAAAGTGAGATACCGGAGGAGGAGATCTTGAGTAGGCGTGGCAAAACAAAGATGAAAGCAACATATCAAGCCATTGCCGACTCCCTGACCAGAACACCAGGCTTGGTAGGAACATTCAGCACATCCAAGCTGAATATAGAGTTCATGCCAACATTCGAATTCTACATGGCTAGAATCAGGCCCAGCTCGCACCCCCAGACCACTTCAGGCAGCGTATTGATGGGATTTGCAAAGCTGTGGCATGGGCAAAAATTAAATGTCGGGGAACATATCTTCAGAGTCATGACTACACGAATTGAGAAGAAGAATGCCCTCTCCTACCCGAATCTGATTAGAAGAATCTGCACAGCTCAAGGGGTAGACATGGGTGAATTTGACACTGATGCCTTGGTGATTCTGAATCCTCCTATCCGGGTCCCATCCATGCCAAATCAAGAAAGGATCACGTATGCACTTCCTCCATTCCCGGCTGACTCGAATGTGCAATCCTCGTTCATATCCGGTGAAGAAGCACCATCGATCCAAAGAAGAGATCCAATGCCTCCCCCTGCGCCTAAAAGAAGAAGAAAGGCCCGTACTGAGGCGGGACCTTCAACACAAGTGGAGGAGCATCAACATGAGCCAACGGAACCGAGCCCAAGCCAAATCCCTTCATCACCACCGGTTCAAGCCCCTCAGCAGCAAGCTCAGCCCTCCCAAATCCCTCCTCCAAGCCAGAACGTGTCCCAACATCCTGCTAACTCGAATGTAGTTGAGATTGTGAGCTCAATGAACAAAACCATGACAGAAAGTGTTAAGCATGGCGGATGTTATCATCCTAGGAAGGGAAGATGATAAGAGAATCAGAGAGGAGAGAGATAGGAGGAAAGAGGAAGAGAAAGCTGAACAGAGGAGAAGAGAAGATGAATTCAGACGACTCCTGTTGGAAAGAGAAGAAAGGCAACACAGAGAAAGGCTGGAAAGCGAAGAGAGGCAACGGAAGATGATGATGGAGAGTGAAGAACGTCAACGAAAAATGATGGAGACGGTGATCCAAGCACTCATCGGACAGCTCCCGAAGCCGCCACCTCCGCCAGCAGACGATGCTGGGCCTTCAACTCAACCTCAGGAACCAAAAGAATGAATCTGATCTGATCCTATTCATTTTTGAGCTTAATTGTAAACATCATATAAGAGAATTTCTATCATTTGTGCAAGTTTGTTCTTATTGCATGAAATCTCTTGTAATTGATGTACTTACCGCTTTCCAAAAGGAATTTTGCAGTCCAAAAACAATTTTATTTTTGAAAAGATGTCTGACAGTCCAAGATGAATAAGTGACTGTCAGGCCAAAAATATGCTGTTGACATACTTTGTATGTTAACAGTGCCTCTTTACTGCTTTAAATTAAATAACCAGCAAAAATATGCATAAACCTGCTCTAAATTCACATGTTGAATTTAGGCTTGTGATTAAATTTTCAAACTTTTAAATTGGGATAATATAATTGAGAACATGCATGAAATGAATTCCTAAGGTTTTGAGCTATAAAAATTTAATGATGCGATCAGCTTATTGGGTAATAAATCTGCATGTTAGAAATTTTGATTGAATAAATTGTTAGAATTAAGCTTTGATTAAATTTGAGAATATTGTATGACATGAATCAATCCAACCTTGTGAGATTTGAGCCATGAGTCATTTTTACTCATTCTTTTCTTTGATATGTGAATCATTTTGATTAAAGGAAACTAGAACTTGCAATTGGGACCGATTCAAGACCATGCCATGTTCCCAAATCGAGCATATGATCGAGGCACCTAGAAAAACCCAAAATTTTTGGCCTTCTTTTGAATTCCAAACCCAAAAATATTTTCCCTTTAGAATTAACCAAGTTGAACCTTTAAAGCCTAATTTTTCTTTGAAACCCTCTATATTATTCATAGCCTTACAAAAAGACCAATATATTCAACCCAAGTGTGCAAGAATGAATTTTATCAAGGCATTAGATTTGTGACCATCAGAAATGTATAAATCGGTATACTATAAACCGATTCAAAAAAAAAAAGAAGAGTTGAATTCCATTCAACACAAATAAATTGCAAATGACAAAGCAAATTAGGCTTAGTCTAATGTCATGCAAAAGAAAAGCAAAAGAAAGAAGAAATAATGATGATCATAAATTCTACATGAAAATATGCCATGTTATGATAGAATAAATCTTTGCCACTTCTAGCCCAATAATTTCCCTTTCCTACCTAATGTTACAACCGTATGCCCCGTTATAACCTTCGAATAAGACCTCATGATCTTGATTTGAGGAAACGAGCCGGTGGCGAGTTGGTCTGATTGCAAGCATATGGGACAAATTAATCAAATTTGATTTTGAGTGTTCACTGATTAAACCCCATTGAGAGTGAGTGAATTTTTCGATTCTCTTATATGTGAGGCTCTGATTCATTTAAAAATGTTCATGTCATCCCTTGATTCTGATTTTTAATCCTTGCATTCTTCAAACATGATGTTCATGAAGGATTAATAATAATGTTTGACTTGTAGGCCCGATATAGTGAGCAAGTATCATTTCGTTAAACACTGCAATCAAGGGAATTTAATACTTGTAGTTTTTGATTGTCTTATCCCAATCCAAAAAGAATGTGATTTATGAAGCCACGAAAATGAATTGAATATGTAGAGTCCGTGTTCTTAGGAACATTGACTCTGACTGCTCGGGGACGATCAGTATTAAATGTGAGGATGTTGATAATGGCCAGAAATGACCATTATTTTCAATCCATTTCCGTGTCTGAAACGGGCATTTGATCGCATTCCGGTCTTATATTAAATAAGAAAGCAGTGGAATTGGATTGATTTATGCATAATTGTAAAAATATTGAGCTGGTATGAAAAATACATAAATATGTAATTTTATTACACATTTACGTTAGAAAAATCCAAAAACATGAGAAAAAGAAAAGAAAAGAAAAAGGAAACAAAAAGATGGGAAAAGAAATGAAAAACCCCACACAAAGTTGATTTTTCAGGATATTACGACGCTAGACGCAACTACGGCGCTAAATATGGATAGCGCCGTAGCATTGGTCTAGCGCCGTAGGAGGAAACTGAGGCTGATAATTGAAGAAAGGCGGACGGCGCTAAACATGGATAGCGCCGTAGTTGAGTATAGCGCCGTAAGCAAGGATAGCGCCGTAGGCTGTCCATTCAGAAACAAAGAGTGTCTTCGGGATGGAAGACTACGACGCTATGCCTATAGCGCCGTAGTGGATAGCGCCGTACCCAGCTATAGCGTCGTATTAAGGCTCAGAACTCCAATTACAAGGCCTGGGGGCCCATGAGCCTAGGGTTTCCCACCTATATAAGGACCAGTTGACTCCAATGATCAGCATTCAAGGAGACAATATTCAAACTTGGAGACAACCTAGTGTTCTTGAGGTGTAGGCTAGTTAGGTAGATAGGTCTTTTTTTGTATTATTTACATTTCTGCCTTAGATTAGGTTTTTAATACTTAGATTAGTGGTATTATCAGCATTTGCTACCTTAGCTAGCCACTTTTTACATTATTTTCAGCTTTGTTAAACCTTTATTAAGGCTTGAAATACCCAAATGATGAGTATTATCAAACCATTTGTTATAAATGGGAAGTTAATCACAAAAAGAGTCTCAAAATCATGAAATGGACAAGAGTCCATGGATTTATTGCTTTATTTTGGTTTAATGACCACTTGGTCATTTTATTTTACTGTTCATGTGGGTTTGTGTTTTTGGTGTTGTTTTTGGGATTCATGCATGATTTGTTGGTTGAAAACCCTCATTTGGGTTTGTGGTTCATGAATGTGTAGTTTAGCATGTCATTTCTTTACTGTTTTGCATCCTTTTTGCATCCTTCTCTCACTGTTCTTAACTTGTTGTTTCATTTTCATGCATTTGTGAGCCATTGACTCGAAAATAGGGTTTGCAATCGCAGAGATTGCATCACCCGAACAACATGTTTCTGGGCTAGCTACGACGCTAACCGCCCTACGGCGCTGTCCTTGGATAGCGTCGTAGGTGAGGTATAGCGCCGTAGTTGCCCCAAAACTTGAACAAAATTTATCCTACGGCGCTAGACCGGCGGCGTTATCCTCGGATAGCGTCGTAATTTTTGTTCAACGCCGTAGGATCCCAAAATACTTAATCACTCACAAAACCCACTTGCGACGCTATACCTACGACGCTATCCTAGGATAGCGTCGTCATTTAGTGTATAGCGCCGTACCCTCCAATTTTATCAACACTTCTAAAAATTCTCCCTACGACGCTATCGTCACGGCGCTATCCTTGTATAGCGCCGTAATATCTGTATAGCATCGTAATTGGTTTTTTTTTCTTGTCAAATTCTCCAATTCTCCATCTTTCTCACTTAATTAATTGAACCTCTATATTAACATTTTGAGGTTGAAATCAAATGATCTCAACCCATGATTAATGTGATATAGAGAATTTTGTTCAATTCCATTAAAAGAATGTTCTACAAAAATTAAACTCTAATGATCTAAGTATATAATCCGGACTGTAATTAATTAATTAATTATGGAATGAGTGATTATTTGGACATAATGAGTAATTATGGATTAATTTCCATACCCTTGCATGAGAAACCAATGTCTCTCATACAAGATGACCCAAAAATATTCTCTTTTATTTATTTTGTCTTTACCCGTGTTGTGTGAAACAGCTAGTAAGAGATATAACAGACTAATGTTGGCGGGTGTTCCCACACGGATAACTAGCTCGTAGTCTATATATTAATTACTAAATGTTATTTTACATGGTCTGGATAGTGGTTGGTGGAAGCCTTGGCGGTTCGTCCATCCGGGATTATATAGCTGCTCAGCTGACTCCTATCCGGATACAGTTTTATTTTCTTTATCTTAATTTCAAACCTGAATTTTGAGCTGTAATATTATCAAACGATGTCGATCAACATTGCTTGAATAGTACTACAGTAAGAAAACATGTAGGTTTTTCTCTCATTTCACAGATAGTAGAAGTCTTGATAATAGCGATCACTGTTATTAAGATCTTCTGCTGTCTAAAATCATCCCACCTGGAATAGTCAGGACCCGGATAGCAGATGTTTGCAGTCCGGATTATCTTGACTATTTTTGTCATCTTTTTAGCCAAAAAAATAAATTCTTCTCATCTCTGGCTACTTCATCTCTGTGTTTCAACTTCTGTCTAGACCCGCCTTATATTTTGGGTTGTTTTATCTTACACTTCCTTATAAACTTATGCATGATACTATTATGTAGATACTGTGGTCATTATTATTTTGGGATCCTTCCCTTGGACATAGGAGTCTTGATTTTAATCAGATGCCTCACAATAAATTTCCAACAAAAATTCATTTATAAAATCCGGATCTGAGTAAGGGATAAATTCCACAGTTACGACTAATTCATATCCGACTGGGGGTTGATTTCGGGAAATTAGAAGCAGAGTCAGCGATTAGGTCTCACCTAGACTGAAAGGGTCTGTGTTCTTAGTGAGAGTCTAGTACCTGTTTAGGGAATTATTTTCAAAATATTAATTATTTTCCAAAATTGCTGTGTGTTGGAAATCTGGTATTAAGTATCACACTGAGATGGGGTCCACTTGGATTCAAATACGGTGTGATAGATAATTCTAGAGGAACAATACATAGGCCTTGGTTATTTTCTAAGATAGGGTTGAGTTCCTTTCAACTGCTATCCTCCTCTGCCAATGCCTATTTTTGAGTCCTGAGTGAGTGCATCCGGAATGAACTAACTTATTAGTTCGTTTCATTAGTTTGTATCTCATAACCACCCGACGGGAAGTGAACACTGCGAGCGGTTCACCGAGAATAGGGAATTCTTGATCCACACCCAGTCACCATGACTGGGGGCTGTCTTTCACTACCAGGGTCAGACTTTCAAAAACCTCCGAGTGATAGGATTTTAAATGCTTTCTTTACCGCTTTCTTTTAAATTCTTTCTTTAGAGGTCACTCGGTTGTATTGAGAGTTGCGTAACTGCTACTAGGACTGAGAGTTAAGGGATAGTTCAGGGCTAGATTAGAATCTTTGGGTGTGACATGGGGGAATGATGGCAGTACTTGACACTTCAATAAGTGAATTGTCGGGTGTTGCTTGTCCACCACAGATGGCCAACACACTCTCGCAAGGCATTGCAAGAGGAGTTATAAGTCTGTGGTATCTTAGAGTTGTTTTCTTAAAAGCATGTAAACTCTTACTGTAAGTACCTGTCTGTTAAAGGGAACATGGTATAGAGAGCATGAAAATTAGCTAACTGAAAGGATTATCCCAAGCTAAGATCTGAGTAACAAAATAGAAGTTTAATTATGTTTCATCTGAATCTTGTCCAATATTTATTATTTTCTTCCTGTCCCTTCTGTCTCATTTTAAATATGCTTTCTTAGAATAATTTTAACCGCTTTCTTAGAATAATTTTATTGCTTTCTTAGATTAAATTAATTCGCTCTTTAGAATAGCTTTATCTGCTTTATTTAATCGCTTTCATAGTTTAGATTTAAATTCTGTCAAGTAGTTGATAGTCAAAACACAAACTTGAATAGAGTAACCGAGTGGAAAATCTTAGTAAACGACGTGGGCCCTGCTTCTATCGCACATCCTCCAGTGAACGATCCGGTCTCACTGTAAATTACTGCAATTTTTGACACCGTGCGCTTTCGGGCCACAGTTTCTTAACACGAGTAATAAAAACGTGACAACCTATAAATATATCCTTAATCACAACTCCGCCATCATAAATTGGTTTCATTAAATAAAATTGAAAACCAGGATTATTGTTTTTCAGAAAATACTCATATAATGGGAAATGTGTCAAAAGTTTCATGGCAGAGGATCTTCATGACGCGAAACTATGATAAATTTCATGATGCCTACGGCCGGGGACCTTCAGTGTGACAGGCTGAAGGTCAAGATTAAACTATCTATCCCGGCTACACCGTGAAAATTGTCAAAAGTTTCATGCCAGGGAGGATCATTGCGCCATTTGAAATCAAAGTTTCCCACATGAGTAATAAAAAGTGGAATATATCCTTAAACCCATTTCCCCCGAATCATAACTCTTTCCATTCAATAACTTCAACTTGGGATATTTTAGAAAATACTCGTGTAGGAAATTGTCAAAAGTTTCAATCACCTCAAGCCCCTGCTTACTGTTGACCCGCGACTTCACAAGCGCCTGTGCGAACCCTTCGAAGATGGCCTCATCATATCAGTTTTGGGAAAGAAGATTGGCTATATGGCATTGCTGGAACGCATCTCAAATCAGTGGAAGATGCACAATCGATTTGAAATGATTGACATGGGAGCTGGATACTTCCTTGTGAAGTTTGATCGAATAGCTAATCGAACAAAGGTGCTGCATGACGGGCCATGGGTAGTTTTTGACAGCTACTTGACGGTGTGTCCATGGAGACCTAACTTCATTGCGGATGAGGAAACCCCTAAAAAAACGGTGGTGTGGGCTCGGTTTCCTGGGCTATGTTTGGAGTTCTTTGATGCATTGCCTCTGGACAAACTGGCAGATGCGTTAGGAAGGAGAGTGAGAACGGATGAGATGACTAAAGGGGTCAATCGAAAGGTTTGCTAGAGTTTGTATTGAGATTGATTTGAGTCTCCCTTTGGTGTCTAGCATCTTGATAGGGGATAGGTGGCAAAAGGTAGCCTATGAGGGGCTTTACCTTCTCTGCACAAAATGCCATAGATACGGGCATGCAAGCAACATTTGCGCCTACTTGCCGGCGAGGGAGGAAGAGCTGACTCCGGCGACCGTGAACCCTAATAGGTCATATTTTCAGGATACAGGAAAAGACAATTTGCTAGGTACTAAGGAAAAGTTGGCAGACACCAATTCGGGGAATGCAGACAAATTGGACTCTACCATGTCTGAAGTGTACAGTGAGAAACACACGAATTTGGAAATTGAGGACAGACCATCCGAAAGTCAAACAAAAGAAGCAGTGCCAAACACACAAGAGGTAAGTCACGAGACCAAGTGGGGCTTGTCAGCCTCGACTGAAGGAACCTACAAGTCAAATGAGGAACCCCCACAACCAATAGTAGGGGAATGGATCAAGGTGGTTAAGAAGAGGAACAAGGGGGTGAAAAAGAAAAGTGGTGGAGAGCTCAAAAAGGCTGGATCAATGACACAACCCGACTTACCAAAGAAAATTGGGGCGGGTAACAAAAATAAAAAGCCCAATGGTGAGATGAGGCCTTTACAAGTCATAACCAATACTCTTGGCAAGCGAGATGGGCCAAAGGTAGGGAATAGAGGCCTAGTAGATCGTGGGCCGCAATTGAAAAAAGAAGCAGATACCTACGTTGATAGGGAGAAAACATCTACAAAGAGGCTGAGATCCGCAGGACCCAACCCTGACCGAAAGATCAGGCTGAGGAAGGGTCAAATACTCCCAACAAAGTGGAAACACCTGCGCATGAGGAGAAAGACTCCGCGATGGCAGAGGCAGGTGGGAATAACAAAGTGGAGGGAAGTTCAAGTGAGGAGAAGGACCATGCTATGGCGGAGGTTACCGATGGAAGTAAGTCACAAACACCGAATCCATATTAAGGGATGGAATCGGGCGTTTACATTCTTGTATATATTTATGATGTTTACAAAATTCAAAAATTGTAAAATAATGGCGTGGAATGTGGGGGGAGTTTTGGGAGACCCCACTAGGAGAATGATGAGGGATATACTGCGGGAACATGGTCCGGATTTGGCTTTCTTAATGGAGCCTCAATCCACTTACCACCGGTCGCGTAATCTATTTTTACAATTGGGGTATATCGAGGTGAACATTCAAGAGGCAGTTGGGAAGGCTGGGGGAATTTGGGCTATGGCAAGGCATGGCCACAAGTTTTCTATAACAGTCTTTGATACGAATAGGAGGATGATCACACTGAATCTTTCTGATGGGTCTAGTTCATGGATGGTTACTGGCATCTATGCCCCCCCCTAAGTATAGTGAACGTGGAGAGTACTTGGAAGCCTTGAGAACACTAGCTAGGAGGATTGGCGAACCATGGGCAGTTATATGTGACTTCAACCAAATATTATCATCAGCTGAAGTTAAAGGAGGGTTGTACAGTTTGGGAAGAGCAGAGGAATTAGGAGACCTTCTCCAAGACTGTGGGCTATCGACAATTAATACCCAAGGTGGATGCTACACTTGGTCATGGCCTATGGGGATCAATGGGCGCATATATAAACGGCTGGACCGATGTATCATTAATAGTGGCTGGGAATCCGCCTTTCCGGATGGATTTGTTAAAGTCATCCCCTGTGTTGGCTCTGACCATTTCCCCCTTATGCTCTCTTGCAGTTCCAATAACACTAGAGGTAAAAGAACTCCTTTTAGGTGGGAAGCTGCCTAGTCGGAACATCCAGATTATGAGGAAGTGGTTAACAAGACTTGGAATAACAATCTACTATCGATGGGACAGAAACTGAAGGAGGTTGAACTTGCATCAGTGGCTTTTAGTCGATCGCGGATGGGAAACTTCAAGTGGAGAAAATTAAAAATTCGCAAGAGGCTTGAGGGTATTGCCCGGGCACTAGAAAGGGTGGATTCAATTCAATTAATGATTCTGGAAAATGAACTCAGGCAAGAACTGGACACCATTCTAGCACAAGAGGAACTCCACTGGTATCAAAGAGCCAAGGATAAGTGGGTGAGATTGGGAGAAAGGAACACGACTTACTTCCATGCCCGGGCTAAAAACAAGGGGCACAGGAAACACATACATGGTCTTTACTTCCCTAATGGAGACTGGTGTGAGGAGGAGAATGAGCTGAAAACCCATGCTAATGAATTCTTCAAACTGCTCTATGAAAAGCCTTCACTAAACATACAAGAAAGAATGGAGGATTTTGAGGGTGGGGATGACCAGCCGCCACTTCCTGCAATAACTGGAGAGGTAGCCGACTACCTGCAAAGAGATGTGGCGAGGGAGGAAGTTGAAGTGGTGATTAAAAGCATTAACGGACTATCGGCCCCTGGGCCGGATGGATTCCCGGGATACTTCTTTAAACGGCACTGGGACACAGTTGGAAATTCAGTCTACAACTTTGTCTTCAATGCCTTTAAAGAATGTAGGATCCCGCCTGAAATGGCTAAGGCCTTTATACGCCTCATACAAAAAACGGACATTCCTACCTCTCTAAAAGAATTCAGGCCTATAACGTTGTGTAACGTTCTGTACAAGGTCCTCACCAAGGTACTTGTGAATCGATTAAGGCCAATCCTGCAAGAATGTATTTCATACCATCAAGCGGCGTTCCTACCGGGAAGGGGAACGGTTGATAATGCAATCACATTACAAGAGATTATGTCCTCCCTGTCTGGATCACATGGTCGGTTGAAAGCCATAATTTTGAAAATTGATGTGGCGAAAGCTTATGATAATGTCCATTGGGATTTTCTTGATCAATGCTTGGGGGATTTGGGGATACCTGATTCTATAAGGAAACTCATAATGGTTTATGTCCGTTCTCCCTCATTCTCTATCCTTTGGAATGGGGAAGCACTTGAGGAATTTTGCCCGGGGAAAGGGCTTCGCCAAGGGGATCCTATCTCTCCCTACCTCTTCTTAATAATCATGGAAAAATTATCCATCCAAGTTCAACAGTGGGTGAAAAGAGGGGTTTGGAAGCCCATCAGACTGACTAAGAAAGGAATTGGAGTGTCACACTTAATCTTTGCTGACGATCTAATTCTATGTTCTATGGCGGATAGAAGGAGCGTTGAAGCAATATCACAATCATTGGAGGTGTTTTCAAGAGTTTCTGGATTGAAACTTAATCACTCGAAATCCTCCATGTTCATATCCAAAGCTGTCAGCCAACAGGAGAAAATTTGGATCACTGAGAGACTTCAGATTGCGGTAGTAGAATCACTCGGCTCATATTTGGGGTTCTCTATGCTTATAGGAAGGAAAAAGGGAAGTGATTTTGCATTTATACTTGACAAAATTAGAGCCAAAATGGAGGGATGGGCGTGCAAACTTCTCAACAAAGCCGGACGTCTCACACTGTGTAGGGCGGTGTTGGCAGCGATTCCAACATATTTCATGCAATTGCATTGGTTGCCCGAATCTATATGCATTGCTATTGATAGAAAAATCAATCGGTTCCTTTGGAAGGATAAGGAAGGTAAAGGTCTTCACTTGGTGAAATGGGAAACCATCACCGCCCCCAAGAAGGAAGGGGGGCTGGGCATTCGGAAGGCACGCCTTATGAATATCGCTCTATTGGAAAAGATGGTGTGGAACTTCCTGCACTCTCCTGAGAAGCTGTGGGTCAAGCTGTTGAAAGCCATGACACCGGACACACCAGGATTTATGTTCATGGGAAAGAATTATACATCGAAACTCTTAAGATTGATACAAAAGGTGGTGCCTTACATCAATGGCTGCTACAGGTTTCAACTAGGTAATGGGGAGGCTTCCTTGTGGTTTTCGGAATGGTGGAAGGGTGTCTAAATTGGAGCCGCTATTCCATTTGTTGAAACTCAAGATTTGGAGCTCAAAGTGAAGAATATCATAGTTAATGGGAAGTGGAGGTGGGAGATCGCTGCTACTCAACTTCCTGCCACTGTGTTTAAGGAAATTTGTGAGCAGCCACCCCCTATGATTCATGAAGAGGTACCAGACATGTGGGTATGGACAGAGACCAAAACCGGCCGATACTCAGTATGTTCAGCTTACAAATTCATGGCCCAGATTGAGACTAAGAAGGAACGTTGGCGCTGGATATGGAAAACCACTATCCCAGAGAAGATTGGTTTTTTCCTATGGTTGATATGTTACAATTCTCTCCCGGTCAACTCTACAAGGTTCAGACGGAACCTTTGTACTTCACCACTGTGCAGTCTATGTGGTATCAGGGAAGAGGACTGGAGCCATTGCCTATTCTCTTGCCCATGGACTCAACCGGTTTGGAGGAGATTAAACATTTTGGTCCCTCAAGACTGCAACAGGATGCTAAAAGAAGATATCAGGGAGTGTCTTGAAGGGATGATCCATAAATTTGGCCATGTTCTAGTGGCAGCCTTGTGGATAATCTGGCTTGAACGGAATGCCAGAGTTTTCCGTGGTGAATCTAAGTCAGGATGGCTCATTCAGAGGGACATTACCCACCTCACTTTAGATCTGGTGAGAGCAGACCAGAGGAGGCCTCGACAGAGGCAGCACCCGCCTTTGACACATTGGAATCCAGTGGGGGGAAGTGATACCATTCTCCATGTAGATGGGAGTGCCTTTGGCGACCCGGGGCGAGCGGGGTTTGGGTTTGTGGCACGGGGGGAAGAGGGGCAGTGGCGTGGAGAAGGGTGTGGTTTCCTGGGCATCCATTCAATCCTCTATGCAGAACTGGCGGCCTTGGACACAGGACTCGAATTCATCTCTGGGCTTGGGGTTAAGAAGAAAGTCTGCTGCTACACTGATTCATTAGATGCCATTGCTGCAGTGGAAGATGATGTCCATCGATTTGGTCTGGCAGCGCTTATCCAACGCATTAAGGACAAGAAGGCAGCCTTTGAGGAATGTCAGATTCATCATATTAGGTGAGAAGGAAATATCGTGGCAGATAAACTAGCCAAATTTGGAGCTTCTTCCGAGGATTTCTACACCACGTGGGCGTTCCCTCCGGACATGGTGATTGGGGAACTAGCAAGGGACTCTACCAGTGCTTGATCCCCCTTGTGTCCAGATTACTGCTTTAGTTTACGTTTCATTGTATTTTTTTCTTTCTTTTTCTGCTTCGTATCTGACTTCGGCTAATCGAAAAAAAAAAAACTAATCTGAACCCGATGCCCACACACAAACTATAGGTCTACTCAATCTAATTTTTATAAAAATCATGACCTGACTCAAGTTCGGATCAAAATCAATTTTCAATTCTGATTATCATCCATATTATAAAATCAGACTAATTTTTCTTTTTTTTTAATTAAAAGAGAACTGATTTATATTTAAGGAACTAAAATATTAGTATTTTTTCCTAGTAAATATTGTTAAAACTTCATTCTTTCTTGTTTTATTTGTTTGTATATATATATTTTAAAGTTAGACAAAGTGAAAATGCTAGGAAAGGAAAGAAAAAATAAAAAAAGAGCAACAAATTAGACCCAATCAAAAGTGCCAGCCGCGTCTACTGTTGAGAGGGGTATCAAAGAATTCGGAGAAAAAATCCCAAGTCCTGAAGAACAATTCACTATGTGCACCCAGCTTATCTAGCACATCCGCCACCATGTTTCCTTCAGAAAGAACATGAACAAAGAAGCATAGTGAAAATCCAATCGCAGGTCATTAATAGTATCAAGCAGAGGAGATAGAGTACGCCTAGTGCGACCACGGTAGGTTATCAATCTCAAGGCTTCTTGAGAATCATTCCTGCAACCAAAGTTTTAAATATCGGTTTCGATGTCTATATCGGACATATAAATTTAGGAAAATTTTGAAGATATTTGAAATTTTGAGGGAAATTTCGGAGATATTTGTAATTTTTTGAGAAAACCACATCGAGTTTCTGAGATGATGAAAATGAAGATATTTCAAATTTCCTCCTCTATGTTACTACATAAATTAGTAATATACACTAACAATACTCATTCAATGATATACTATGTTAATAATATTGTTGATATCGTGCACCATGTTGATTGATAAGAGATTTAAAATCGATGAAAACAAGTTAATTAAATGACATAATCAATATGTGTCGAAACATAAATTTTAATTTTTAATTTTTTTTTAAAAACATAATTTTAGAATTTAGAAAAACTATTTTCTAAAAATAAAAAATAAAAAATTTTGGGAAATTTCGGTCAAATTTCGGGAAATATCGAGTTTCGGACGAAATTTCGATGGATATTTTGCGAAAGGATATTGTAGGTGAAATTTCCCTTCGGGTGTCCCGAAACTCGAAATTTCGACCGAAATTTTGGAAATTTAAAAAAATGCCTGCAACATAGAGACCGGACACCCATATCCTGCGCCATACGGAGGCCATGCATGATGCCAGTAAGTTCCGCATGAAGAGCATAAACGTTGCCCAAGTATTCCGAAACACCAAAACGCCACACACCATCATAATATCTCAATCCCGCAGCAAACCCGACTCTCTCGGTGGATGCAAGAAGAGAAGAGATTCATCCATGTGACTGTGAAGCAACCAATCGGTCCACGAACCCATATTCCAACTCACCAACGGGGGTTGGAATTTGGATGTTGATTTGGGAAGGAGATGGTTTATCCGCCGAACATGAGAGTGGATGTGGGAGGCCTTTCCCTAGCTTGGAAAACTCTAATTCAACCAAACATGAGATGGTTTATCAAGCCAAATCGACCAAAGCTCAGCCATGAAGCTCACATCATACTGAAGGAACATACCCAATTCAACCAGAGAAGAGCCGTCCAAGTTCCAACCACAATAAAATAGGCAATGATAAATATTTTTATAACTTCTTATTCGTTAGTTGATAAAGGCAATAAAAAGATAAACATGATCTAAATTGTTGTTTGACGGATGAAATCATCATTTTTATAACAATCATCTTACAGCCTTTTATCATTAGAGATGACTGGTAGGAGTTCATATCATCTAAGTTATAAAGGAAGAAGGGGGAGATGGATAGAGGATTGGGTGGAGAATCGAATCTCCAACCTAAAGATTGAAAAGTCAAGGGAAATCCCCATCCCTGAAATTGATATAGTTTAGACTAATTATATTTTATTTTATTCTTTTTTGGTAAAATTGACTAATGATATTTGATACTAAAATTTAAAATTAAATTTTAACTATTATATTCGAAAAAATAAAACTTTTTAAATAGCACATACATTGGACTTTAATTTGGGTTTTAGATAGTAAAGATCTCTATTTTTGTAGGATCGTAGTAACGTTTTCTCTAACACCAGGTTGTGGTTATTTTTGTTAAAATCGGGATCCTATATGAGATCATTCTTCTCTTTGCAAGATCAGGATTAAATTGGGATCCTAAGATCTTATGAAATTTGCAATAATGGATTAGCTCAATCATGCATACTAATAAGTAAAAGCATTATTCGGTGTGTTTATGAATCTTGCAAGTTAATTAATACAATACAATACAAAAACGTCACAATTAAACATAAAATATTTCCACACACATGCATATTATGTTTTTTTTACACAATTATACATAAGGAGTACAAATTCTTAAATTTAAAATTAAAGAAAGGAAGTTACTTTTGATCCCAAATCATAATATTCTACAAATTTTATGCGTTTAAGAGGGTACGTAAGATCGTAGAATTGCTTAAGGGAGTATGATCATAAGATCGTAACTTTCTACGATCAGGATCGGGATCTTATCCAGATCTTACTAATTTTAACAACATTACGTCCAACACCACCGATTCTTTTTACAAGATTAAGAAATAATACCAATTTGTGTATATATATATATATATATATATTCTATTTTGTAAATAATACCAACATTTATTATAAAAACATATTAATAAAATTATAAAATATAAATTTTAAAATTCAATTTGCAGTCTTGTATGAATCGCCCATCATAAAAAAATGTGTACGTAATCCAATTGTAACCAATGTTCTTAAAAATGTGCTCCCTATACGCATACAACATTCTATTACACAAAATGTACTATTAGCTTTTCCTTGTAAACTGAAGACATTTTTATATCACTTCTTGTTTCATGAATTTTGCCATTTCAGAATTCATACAAAAAAAACAAGCTAAGTGGATGTATATTCATCACTGTGGAGAAGAAACACACATGGATTCCAACCACCACTTGCTAGCAACTTTCATTAAGATTTTCCAGGTTAATTTTATTTCACATTCTTACACTTTTTTTTTTTTTTTTTTTTTTTTTAACTTCACTTAAAACTGATGATACATATTTTTTCCTAGTTTGTATAGGCTGTTCAGCAAAAAAAAAAACTGATGATACACATATATAATTCACCACCAATATACTAATATTCTTCAATTCAGATGCTTCTATGTGTCCTTACAATTCCTGCTGAAGCAACCCGCGATGACAAGTACGATGATTTGGAAAAGATGTATCGACGGAGGACACTGATTGCGCTCCTAGGTTACATTGTAATAATTATGGGATTCATGGCCTGTATCTGCATAAGGATAAAACACGATAGCCAGGTCGAGGAGGACAGTTCAGGACACGGTGAATCCACCATTGTGACCGTAAGGAAACTTGAGATGAGGTTAATAGAATCGTTTCCTGTCATCGTTTTTCCTACTTCAGGTGACCGCTCGTTTCGCTCCACGGATTGTCACATATGCTTGGAGGATTTCAAACAAGGGGAGACTATACTCAGCCTTCCAAGATGCAGTCATGCCTATCACAAGGAATGCATTGTCCAGTGGATTGGTTTCAGAGATTCGCGCTGTCCTGATTGTCGCCATGAGTATGGACTTGTCTGAAATTCGTTACCTTCAAAATGATCGACAACAATGTGGGCATCACTGTCACTTGTGTCATATTGTTATCATCAACTCAATCATGTCACATATGCAATGATTTGTTTGGTAGCTGATAACTAAGAGCATAATAGTTCATTCCTTACATATAGTTTGCTTTTTTGAGTTAACTGTAATGATGCCATCTTACAATGGATCTATTATTTCATTTTTAACTAGCATAAATTGGTGATCACTGCAATTTATTTGAGGATGAGGACAATCATAATTATCATACATCAACCAAATATAGTGATATTTGATAACTCTTATTAGACATTTTATTAGACTAAAAATCCTCATAGTGTTTGATAACTCCATTAGAGAATTTTCATCTAATATGAGGTCTCAGGGGCGGATGCACGGAGAAGACAATGGCATGTGATACCACTCAAATTGATAAAATTGAGCAACAATTGAATTTTTGTGGTGATGCCATATAATCAATTATAATTTAGTCTTTTTCAATAGTTTTCGTATTTTGACTATCCTCATTAATTTCAACATAATTTTCATTACTTTTGTAATACCACTGAAAAAAAAAAATTCGATCCGCGGTTGTGAGGTCTAACAAGAGTTATCAAACATGCATCATCTATTTTCTTCAATCTTATGTAAAACAAAAAACCAACACTTGGTGTATTTATTATAATTTGTATTTATTATTCTTTTATGTTTAAACTTAAATAAAATTATATCATAGTTAAAATTTGATTGGTATTGATACCTAATTTAGTACAAAGGACTGAGGTTTGATCTTCTGCATAGGTGATTGGGGAGGGAATAAAATCATTTTTATGTTAGAACCCACATCGTACTAAACTAATCGACCGCCAATGAGCCATACACAGGGCAACCGGGAAAGATCTGCTCCCTTCTTGAGCAGCTCATTCCTGAGATTATAGGGGCTCTTGAAAAAATAAAATAATAATAGGCCCTAATTAATTAATTTTTTCCTGAACAATTTATGCAATGAAATGGTAGTGGGAATCCATTCCACACAAATTATGATCAAGGGGAGGAATAGGGGGCTGTGTGGGGAATCGAACTCCCAACCTATAGATTGGGAGTTGGGGGTTTGACGCTAGGCGAAGTCTCCATCCCCATTTAATTTAAATAAGTATAATTTAAAAAATTATTAAAAGAAAGTATGTCCATACTAAACTTTTTTCCTTTTCGCTAATTTGAAATTATAAAAAAAAATCAAACTTATTACTCCCTCCGTCCCACTTAACTTGTCTTCTTTTATTTCTGCACACAATCCATTGCACATTTTCAATCGTTAATATCTCAAAATATGTATAACAAAAAATTATATAAAATATATATTATAAAACTACATGATTTTACGATTCTAACAAGACCCAACCCGACTATTTTTTTTCAAATATATACTTGCAATAACGTTGAGTCAAAGTTAAACAATAAATAGTACCAAAAAGTCAAACATGACAAGTATACTGGGACGGAGGGAGTACAATTTTAGAGAAGAAAAAATATAATGAAAAATTAATTATTAGTTTTATCATATTTAAAGAGAAACATAAAAAGTTGAATGAAACATTAATATATACTTCCTCTATTTTCTAATAGTTGCCCCATTCCTAATTTGATTACTATTCACACAATAAATTTGGTTTAAAGTTTTATCATAATTATACAAGTTAAAATATAGTCAAGTGAGATCTTGTTAGATTCGTCTCGTCTTGTAGTTTTTAAATATCGAATTTTTAGAATTTTTTCATGTATCAAACTTGAATTATTAATAGCTTAAAATGTGCATTGGACTGCGTGCTGGATGAGTCCGTAGCAAAAAATAAAAAAAGAAGAAGTACAATAGAAATAATAAAAAGTTATTAACACTTTAAAATAATTTTTGCTCCCCTTTTAACTATGGGCCCTAGACGATTGCATTTCTGGCCGCCCCCTCTAGACCTAAGACCGACCCTGTTCTTGAGGGTTTCTAGAATAAACTTGGATTTACGAGTCAACTTCAATTGTAATAAACCCTTTAAGCAAAAACCTTCTTTGCCTCGTTGTACAAAAAAAAAAAAAACAATTAAACCCTTTGTCTTCACATATTTTCGGGTTTAGGAATGAGGATTTGGTCTACTGGTCAAGTCCACTGAATTCACCCATTATGGTTTATGTTTGATTTTTCATCTAGCCCCTTATCCCTAAGCTCCATTTTATTTCTTTATAATTTGTGTGGTTTGAGCTACCACACACCTTTGCCGACACACATTCTCAATGTAAAAAAAAAATGTAATTTCCAATGCGCAATGAACTAATGAGTAGAAATTTCCTGATCCGGCAACAGCTTCAAGCCAACTTGAAAACAACACTAACAAGACATGTTCCAGATGTATACTCTTGTCATAATACTGAAAAACTTTTGTCTTAAAATGAGTACTCTTGTACAAATCGCCCACCATAAAAACTGTAATCAAATTGCCACCACTCCACTAAATTAAAAGTGTCGATGGTTTCAACCCAAAAGGCCAAAACGCACATACACAATGTTCTGTTTCTATGCTATCTACCCATACATATTCGACATTACCCAGAGAATGCCTTAGCTTCTTGTCATAAATTTCACACATTCTTACATCACATGTTTCGTCACAATCTATCCATTTCAACATTTCAGACAATGGATCGCAACAACCGAATGTTAGAAACATTCACTAACGAAGACTACAAATCAGAAGCAGAGGCATTAAGATACCGACAGAAGTTAGTTCTTGCAATCCTATGTCACTTGGTAATAGCCCTGGTAATTATCGTCTTTCTTAGCTATCTGAAGATAAAAATCGGGAGGCAGATGGCGGATCGCGCTCCCAGGCGGATTGAATCCGACATGAAAACGACGAGGAAACTTGAGGTTAGGTTAATAGATATGTTTCCTCTAATCATTTTTCCAACTTCTCCTGACAGATCAATTCGGTTCACCGATTGTCACATATGCTTAGAGGATTTTAAACAAGGGGAGACAATAGTGAGGCTGCCGGTGTGCAGCCATGCTTATCACAAGGACTGCATTGTCCTGTGGATGGGCTGTCGAGACTCACGTTGTCCTGATTGTCGCCACGAGTATGGTATCGTCTAAAATTCAGTTTGCTCCTCCCACAACAGAGAAACAGCTGTTATCCAACATCGTTAGTGAAACATCAGTAAAAATACAATTCGGCAAAATCCAAAATTTTGCTATTAGCAACGATGCCTTACAGTTACAGATATCGTCGCTAATGGCATTTTTTTGTTTTGTTTTGTTTTTTTTTTTTTTTTTTTTTTGTTTTTTTTTTTTTATTGTGTTCTTGGCAAGAATGTGGCTTGGTGGGATCTTCTGTTAGCAAAATTATCAGTCCGTAAATAAATTTATATAGGCCCTAATGGGATTACCAGAGTTTGTTTAACCTTTTTGATGCATTTCGATAAAATTAATATCTTAAATTCAACATATAATCTTACATATTTTGTAAAGTACTCCCTTCCTATCTTTTTTTCTTTTCTTTTTTTTTTATGTGTTACACTTCAGCATTTTTGCAATCCAAAACATATTTTAAATTATTAATAATTAAAACTATTATATACAAGTAAATTATTAAAAATTAATAATATAAAATTACATGATTATATGAATTCATTAACATCTCAATTGATTATGTTTTATTTTACATAAATGCATGGAAATTTTGAATCAAAGTTATTTAATATAAATATATAGTATCAACTATGCAAATGAAGTACATAAAAAAGAACGGAGAGAGTGTATAATATTGATTAATATATTTTAAAATTTCTAATTTTGTACTATCTATTTATCTATATTATACAATACTTGTTTAAAATTTTGAATTCCATGAAAGCATGATCATCGGCAAGTTCCCACAGGAAGCCAAGTTCTATCACTTCGTAAGGGTTGCAACTTGCAACAATTCTATCTTTCAATAGAGAACTTGTGACATCACTACAAGAAAAAATCTAGATTCAGTAGCTAAAATTATGGCAGTTAACAAATTCGTTCGCTAAAATGGTGGTCAATTTCAATCACAGATTCGGTCGCTATCCTCTTTAACGTCCAAATTTTACCAATTTTTTCGGTCGCTAAAATAGAAAATTTTTATAGTAAATTATATTTGTTGAAATTCATGATTGAGGCAAAGAGTTTCTCATTGTTGTGGGTAAACTCAAATTAGGGTGTTTGACTTCATAATCCATTACTGCTTAGTTTTAGTCAAAAGAAATCAACTACGCGATTACATCGTAGGGTACAACTAGCATGCATACATTTTGACTTGCAAGTAAGATTTGTGTGATGCCTATGATCAATATTGTGATGGATTCAAAATGTTGGTTCATTTAATAACTTACACATTCATGTAATGCATGCATGATGTTATGTGATGCATGTATGATACAGATATGCAGCATTTGTAAATGCTATAAATATCCAATATTATCCATCATAAAACACATTAACATCACAAAATGGATGGGTTGTACCCTATCTTAATATCAAAAAGACATAAATCATAAGCTAGACATGAAATGCAAGGATGGGAGTCCCTTTACCTTATCCTTCAACAAGGTAAATCAAATAGTATAACTATATATATTGTGCTTCAACTTTACAGTATAAGTTATTGAACTTGTACTCGACAAGTGAGATGGTAAAAAGTTCGAGTTGAACTCATTGGTTTTCGAGTTTGAGTTACTTGATTAAATTCATTTGATTAAGTTAAAATTATTAAATATTATAATGTATTTACAATGTTAAAAATTTATCTCAGGCTCAAGACTTGAGCTCTTGGGATAAGTTGAGCAAGATCAAGTACCATTTTTTAGAACTAGATCAACTACACATACCATATCGCAGATCTTAATTGAACTCGAATTATATAGAGCACATATCAATCCCCAACTCGAACTCACTTTATCATAACAAAAGCAATCTTTGAATGTAACATTTCCTTACGAGGAAGCTAGTTCCCTCAGGGTAAGGCTTGGGTGCAGTGACTGCACAATGCAGTCCTAGAGGAGATAGCATTTTTATGATGTCCACCGGATGTGGGATGTCAGTGTTTAATTTTATAATGATTGGTAGTTGGAGAGTAAATATTATGTTATTCACGTATCACAATTATAATCACATACATCACCAAACGCATTAAATGCATCACTAAAATATACTCAGACATCACAAAAATATATGAATTAAAATCAATTAGAAGACTTATATATAGTTCATCATCACTGCACATGCAGTTTAAAAATGGGTATGTACTCTAATTTTGTGGGTTCCCTCAAAAGGGATTACACAACAATGAGAGATCAATGCATACATTACCTTTATATGATTTCCAATTTTTCACCAAACAAAGCACAAAAAAACATACAAAAACATATAGTACTACAGTACTAATCAATCTCAATGTTCACCAGCTCAAACGACCTACTTACACTGCTAAAAATCAGTACAAGAAAGCTGCGGAAAGTTGCGGGTTATATAGCATTTCTTAGCTAAACTTGATCAGTTTATGAACAGTTCCAATCGAGGATCAAGAAGATTTTTCAGAACTCCAAAACCACTTCCCTATAAAGAATCACGAATCATCAATCAACTTGGCAGCAGCAAGGGAGGTTTCCCTTTTTCGCACTCCTCTCACACACTTCCTCAAGCGGCGGAACACACAATGCTGAAATGCAATTTACAAGAAAAATAGGACCAGAAGCAAGATTAGAAACCCTAGAATTCGCTAGGGATCAATTCAGCTAAACTAAGTGCAAGAATTACAGCCCTAATCAAGAAATGAAATTAGATATTACTGCCCATTTAAAATTTCAAGAATATAAGAAACGATGTCGTTGATATCCAGCTTCTTCAATACCCGGAAAGGCTTCTTCAAATTCGACAAATTAAGGAATTCCTCTCCACCTTCCTGGCGAATCAAGAAGCTGTTCTCCTTGGGACCTTCGGGGTTCACCGCAACCTTGATTCCGTTTACCTGTCTCTTGAACAACCTTTTTATTTCCTTAGCCTTCTTCCCAAATTCCCCGATCTCCGTTCCGTTTTCGATTATAATCTTCACAACTGTATCCCCGTTGGGGTTATGGCTGGGTTCGGGGGCACCATCAGGGTCGGGTTCGCGGTCGGAGTTGAGGAAGAGGTTGGGGTCGAAGCCGGGGGGAACGTTGGCGTCGGAGTTGAGGAAGATGCTGGGTTCGGTGTCAGGGTCGGGGGCACAGTAAGGGTCGAGGCAGGGTCGTAGTTGAGGTAGTCTTCGAAGTCGAGGAGGTCTATGTAACCAGGGTCTGGGAAGTGGAATCCTCGGGGGTCGGGGAATCGTCGCCGGGGGTGGGGGTCAGGGGATCGTCGCCAGTGGTGGGGGTCGGAGTTGGGGGCAGGTGCGGCAGTGGCGGTAGGTGCAGGGGTGGGGGTGGGGGTCTGGGTTGGGGGCGCCGTCGGGGTTAGGGTCGGAGTTGGGGGCGCCGTCGCGGTCGGGGTCGGAGTTGGGGGCGTCGCCGGGGTCGGGGTAGGTGCGGCGGTGGCGGTTTTGATGATACACTTGCGCTCAGGATTGTCAAAGGGTTGGAGAAGGGAGGCGCTGCCACGAGCGGGGGCGCTGCGGGTGGCCCTGGCATATTCCGGGATGGGTTGCGTTTAACCCTGGAGCGCCTGGAAGACCTATCGTAATCGTTTTCTCGTTTCCTCTTAGGCGCTATTCGAAACCCTTTTTTCAGAGCATAAACCCATTGACAGGCGGCCAAAGCTGATGTTGTGAAATGCAATTTAATTTGTGTAGGGTCAGCTCAATTAATGAGCTTGACAAATAAGGCCACAATGGCCTGGCAGCAAAGAAAATAAACAAAGAAAAGGGGGAGGTAGTGCATTCATTTATTACGGGTAGATGGAGCAATAATATTGAGGGCAGTGAGACAGATTCCAGAATTGAGAACAGAAGCAGCAAAGAAGTGAAGAGAACCAGAGAAAGAAAACAGAGAAAGAGAAGGAGGAAGAAGAAGGCCGATCCTTCAACCCGTCCGGCAGAAAAGTTCGCATCTTTGGTGAAATCCTTTCTCTTACACCTCTCTTGTTCTTAGCCTAGAATTGTGTTCTATAAGTATAAATATTTTTGGGGGAATCCACTGCCGACTGTGATTAGCCAAGCTTAGTGAAAATCTTGATGATTGTTGGTGAACCTCTAGGCATATGCTAGAGAGAAAACATTGGTGTACCCATTATTTGATAGAGTGGATATTTGAGATGGTGACGACTGGCCCGTGGTTTTTACCTTATTCTTGAAGGGTTTTCCACGTATAAATCTCGGTGTCGATTTACTGCTTTGATATTGTTTGGGTTGATTTGGTGTTGAATTGACTTGATTGGCTTGATTGCATCTGCTGGAAACTCATTTGGCACACTGGGGATATACTATTTTGGATATTGGTATTGTTTTGTTATTTCTGGTGATCCCACAGGTTCCGCACTATTTTTCCCAACAAACTGGTATCAGAGCGAAAGTTGGGTTGTGGAAGTTTTTGAAAGTATATTTGTGTGTGGAAATGGATGAGCAAAATTCCTTTGGAATGATGAAATTAAATTCAGGGATTATGCTATTTGGAAAAGAAAGTTGCTTGACTTGCTTTGTTGCAAAGATCTTTTTAAGTCGGTGTTAGGTAAAGAAAAGCCAAATGATGTGAGTGATGACGCTTGGGTAGTGTTGCATATGAAAGCTTATGCTACCATTAGACAATGGGTAGATCCCAATATATTCCATCACATTGCAGAGGAAACCCAAGCAGATTTATTGTGGAAAAAGTTAGAGGCACTTTATGAGAAAAATACTTTCAGGAACAAAGCATTGCTCATTAGAAGACTTGTGAATCTAAAGTTCAGGGATGGAAAAAGTATGACAGAGCATACCAGTGACTTTGTGGGATTGGCGAATCAGTTGGCTGGGATGAAATTAAATCTTGAGGATGAGTTACAGGCACTGCTACTTCTGGGGTCTCTACCGGATAATTGGGAAACTCTAGTGGTCTCGTTGAGTACTTCAGCACCAGGTGGAACACTAACCATGGAGATGTTTAAAGATAGTTTACTCAATGAAGATGCAAGAAGAAAAGAAAAAAGTGAATCTTCATCAGATGTTCTAGTTTCTCTAAAGCCAGTGAGACAGGGAAGAAGTAAGAGCAGAAATCCACAAGGACGTGATAAACATTATACACCAAGAGGAAGGTCTAAGAACAGAAAAGAGATTAGATGTTATCACTGCGAAAAGCCGGGTCACATGAAGAAAGAGTGCAGGATCTTGAAAAGGAAATTGCAGAAGGCAAGAAGAAAAAAAAAGAGACTAATGCAGTTAACCACAACAGTGATGTAGTTATTGTCTTAGATGACAGTTGTGTTAGTCTAGTGTATCAGGACAGTGATTGGGTGATTGATTTTGGCGCATCGTTCCATGTTACATCTCATGGTGATTTCTTCAGTTCGTACTCTTCTGGTGATTTTGGCAGTGTCAAGATGGGAAACAGTGGTGTTTCAAAGATTGTGGGAATTGGAAAGATTTGTTCGGAGACATGTTCCAGATAATCGTCTCAAATTGATCTCAGCTGGAAAGTTAAATGATGATGGTTTCTGCAACTACTTAGGTGAAAGTAAATGGAAGCTCACCAAAGGGTCTTTGATAGTTGCAAAAGGAAATAAAGTGAGCAAACTCTATGTTATGCAAGCAAAGTTATGCAAAGGCGAGACAAATATTATTCAGAAAGGTGTCAGCATTGACCTTTGGCACAAGAGACTTGGCCATGTGAGTGAGAAGAGCTTGCAGACTCTCTCATGGAAGCAATTTCTGCCGAATTTGCAAGGTACATCTCTGAAAACTTGTCTTGATTGTATTGCTGGTAAAACATATAGAGTTTCATTCCACACTTATCCCCCACATAGAAAGTCTGGTGTACTTGATTTGATTCATACTGATGTTTGTTTTATGCGAGATAAATCCCTTAGAGGTGCTGTCTACTTTGTTACATTTATTGATGACCACTCAACGAAAGTTTGGGCCACTGCTTTGAAAACCAAGGATCAGGTTTTTGATGTCTTCAAAGAGTTTCATGTCAGGATTGAAAGGGAAACAGGAAAGAAGCTGAAGGCAGTTAGAGCAGATAATGGTGGTGAATACAGAGGGCCGTTTGAAAGCTACTGTAGAACTTATGGTATCAGGCTTGAGAAGACTCCAGCTAAAACACCACGCTGAATGGTATTGCTGAAAGGATGAACATGACAATTGAAGAAAGGATCAGGTGTATGCTTTCGAATGCAAAGCTTCCCAAAAGCTTTTGGGGGGAGGCTATGCCGACTGCAGTTGATTTGATTAATCATTCTCCAAGCACTGCTCTTGATGGTGATGTTCCCAACAGAGTTTGGAGTGGAAAAGATGTCTTCTATGACTGTTGAGAGTGATTGGCTACAGAGCTTTTGTTCATGTTCCGAAAGATGAGAGGTCCAAGCTTGATGATAAGGCTAAAGAATGCATCTTCTTGGGTTATGGTCATGAAGAACTTGGTTACATGTTATGGGATCCAGTGAACAAGAAAATTTTGATAAGCAGAGATGTTATATTTCTTGAAGATCAATTTGGGCATGATGTCAGCAATGATAAGAGTCCAAGTACCTCTGCAAAGATTCCAGTCAGATTGGATCCAGTTCTTTCTCCCTTAGTAGATCATGATCACGGGGGAGACCCACAACAAGAAGGTGGTGATAATGTTGATGAAGAACCTACAGTTGACGATGTAGATCCCATTGGAGAAGTACCACAACCACCACTACCAGTTGAGCCAGTTTTGAGGAGATCCACCAGGGAGCGCCAACCATAAAAAAGATATAACTCCAATGAGTATGTGATGCTTACAGATGGAAATGAACATGAAAGCTATGAAGAAGCCGTTGGTCATGAAGCCAAGAATGAGTGGTTGAAAGCTATGCAAGATGAGATGAAATCTTTAAAAGATAATCAGACTTATGAGTTGATAAAACTACCAGAGGGTAAGAAAGCACTCAAGAACAGGTGGGTTTACAGGTTGAAGACTTCTGAAAATAGCTCACAACCAAGGTACAAAGCAACGTTGGTTTTGAAAGGTTTTGGTCAGAAGAAAGGTGTTGAATTTGAAGAAATATTTTCTCCAGTTGTGAAGATGAGCTCCATCAGAGTTGTTCTTGGTCTGGCGGCCTGTTTAAATTTGGAAATTGAGCAACTTGATGTGAAAACTGCATTCCTTCATGGTGATCTAGAGGAGAAAATCTACACGGAACAACCTCAAGGCTTTGAAGTCAAAGGGAAAAAGAAGTTGGTTTGTAAGCTTAAGAAGTGCTTGTATGGATTAAAACAAGCTCCAAGGCAATAGTACAAGAAGTTTGATTCATTCATGATGGGTCAATGGTATACCAGAACACTATCTGATCACTGTGTGTTCATGAAGAGGTATTCTGATGATGATTACATTATCCTACTGTTATATGTAGATGACATGCTGCTTGTTGGCCATGATGCGAGCAAAATTGAGAAGTTAAAGAGAGAATTGGATAAATCTTTTGCAATGAAAGACTTAGGCCTTACTAAACAGATACAAGGCATGAAGATAACCCGAGACAGGAAGAATGGTAAACTTTGGCTATCTCAGGAGCGCTATGTTGAGACTGTGCTTGAGAGGTTCAACATGAGCAAGGCAAAGGCAGTGTCTTCTCCACTTGCAAGTCACTTCAAACTTTCAGTTAAACTGTGTCCTACAAGTGAGAAAGAAAAAGAAGAGATGAGCAAAGTTCCTTATGCATCAGCAGCTGGCATCTTGATGTATGCTATGGTCTACACAAGACCAGATATAGCTCATGCAGTTAGAGTAGTGAGCCGGTTTCTCCCAAATCCAGGGAAAGAACATTGGGCTGCAGTGAAATGAATTATCAGATACTTAAGAGGTACTTCTGGTGTATGTTTATGCTTTGGTACTAATGAGCCTACTCTAGTTGGATATACAGATTCAGATATGGCAGGTAATGTCGATTCCAGGAAATCCACATCGGGGTTCTTGATGACTTTTGCAGGGGGGCCGTCTCTTGGCAATCAAGATTGCAAAAGCGTGTTGCTTTGTCTAGTACTGAAGCTGAATACATTGCCATCACAGAAGCTTGCAAAGAAGCTTTGTGGATGAAGAAATTGTTGGAAGAGCTTGGCATTGAACAAGAGAAGTGGATTGTTTACAGTGACAATCAGAGTGCAATCCACATATTTAAGAACTCGAGTTTCAATTCGAGATCCAAGCCTATTGATTACAAGTATCATTGGATTCGTGATGTGCTTGAGGACAAACAGTTGAGTTTGGAGAAGATCCACACAAGTGAGAATTCAGCAAATATGTTCACCAAGTCTCTGCCTAAAGAAAAGTTCGAAGCTTGTAGGCGAGGAACGGGCTTGGTAGAGCTCAGAAAATGAGATGACAGGGGAGAATTGTAGGGTCAGCTCAATTAATGAGCTTGACAAATAAAGCCACAATGGCCTGGCAGCAAAGAAAATAAACAAAAAAAAAGGGGTAGTGCATTCATTTATTACGGGTAGATGGAGCAATAATATTGAGGGCTGTGAGACAGATTCCAGAATTGAGAACAGAAGCTGCAAAGAAGTGAAGAGACCAGAGAAAGAAGACAGAGAAAGAGAAGGAGGAAGAAGAAGGCCGATCCTTCAACTCGTCCGGCAGAAAAGTTCACATCTTTGGTGAAATCCTTTCTCTTACACCTCTCTTGTTCTTAGCCTAGAATTGTGTTCTAGAAGTATAAATATTTTTGGGGGAATCCACTGCCGACTGTGATTTCTTCATTAGCCAAGATTAGTGAAAATCTTGATGATTGTTGGTGAACCTCTAGACATATGCTAGAGAGAAAACATTGGTGTACCCATTATTTGCTATAGTGGAGATTGAGATGGTGGCGACTGGCCCGTGGTTTTACCTTCTTTTTGAAGGGTTTTCCACATATAAATTTCGGTGTCGATTTACTACTTTGATATTGCTTTGGTTGATTTGGTGTTGAATTGACTTGATTGGCTTGATTGCATCTGCTGGAAACTCATTTGGCACATAGGGGATATACTGTTTTGGATATTGGTATTGTTTTGTTATTTCTGGTGATCCCACAGGTTCCGCACTATTTTTCCCAACAATTTGCAATATTGCTTGGCTTGGCCTTGCCAAACTGGTGATCAATATTTTGCGTCTGCTATGTTTTGTTTGTTTGTTTTTTTTTTCACTGTAAAATTATATGCCTGGTGGCCGTCGATTGGGTGTTTCCCCGCGCATTTGGACGCTGTAGATTTTGGCAGGTAACCTGATCTTGTGAGATGATTTTTTTGGGATCTTATGAGAAATCTTTGAGCATTAATTTACAGATTATATTTCTTCCGGTCCTTTTTAACTGACACGAATCCACATTTCAAGCAATCCAATATAAATTTTTAATTCCTAATAACTTAAATTCACTACAAGAAAATTAGGAGTTCCGACCGCAGCTCCCGACCCCAACCTTGCGGGTCGTTTCCAGGCGGGAGTTCCCGACCGCGCTACGGACCGCATATGCGGTCGGTAGCCTAGGGCATTTATCATGCCCAGCGGGCTGTAACTCAGTTACAACCCGCCGCCTCCCACCATTTTCACCACCTCCGATTCACCCTCTCCTTCCGACCACCAATACTCCCGACCACCACGAGCCTCCCCGCATCGAGCCAGCCGACCACGACTCTCCCCCGACACGAGCCACCCTACACCGAGTTGGGCACGCGACGGGGAACCCTTCTTCGAGCCACCCCCTACCGGCGAGCCACCTTCTACCCTCCACCGGATTGCCGCCCCCTTCTGCGAGCCACCACCGTGCCGGAATTGCCTCCGCCACTGTCCTCGAGTCCCCGGAGGAGCCGCTGCAACCGGAGGAGCCGCTGCCGCCGGAGGAGCCACTGCCGCCGGACCTCTGCCCTGCTGCCGGAGGACCCGCTGCCGCCGGAGGAGCCCCTGTCGCCGGACCTCTGCCCTGCTGCCGGACCACCGCTGCCATCGTCGATTTATAGGTTTGCGAATTCTATCTCTTTCTTTTCAATTGTTGTTTGCAATTTTGCAATAGTTTGATTGATTTGGTGCAATTGAAATATTATCGAATTAGGAATGGTTCACAGATTTATGGTTTGTCAATTTTGAACTTATGAATGTTTATGGTTTTACTGATTTGTATTGGTATTCTTAGTTGGTTTTAGCAATTTTGAGATTAGGAATGCCTTATGATATGACATTGTTATCGTTAGTTGGGTAATTTGTAGTGTTGCAATTCCACAATTGTTTGATTGATTGAGTGCAATTTAAATTCTTGTTATGTTGAAAGTAATGGTTTGATGAATTAAGCATTGGAAGTAGTTATGGTTTGATGAGCAATATAATGTATTCCGTTAGTTTGTGACTTATTTTCAGGGATTTAAACTGAATAATTTTTCATTTCAAAAATTAATTAAGTAGTGGTCATAACTGGTTTGATGAATGTAGGCTAAAACAATATGCATGTTATTTTGTGATTTATACTATATGGTTTGATTAATCCGTTTGGCAATACATACGTAATGCATATTTGTTTCATTTAATGCATATCTTGTGTAATTGATGTGGGAATAATCTAGTTATTATTGAAGAATGTGAGTAAGTTAATGAAATTGTCTACAATGTAAAAAAAAAAAAAACTCCATTGGTAAAAAAAAAAATACAACAATCAGGCAGGAAAGAAACCCAATAAGTGCAACACATAGTGACATTCAAACATTACTAAGTTAACACTAAAAATAATTTGTTTAAACAAGTCAGAGATCTTTTTAATAATAAGTGACTCATAATATTGAATTAAAAAACACCTACAAATATAGAAATGTAAAGGGTTCTGAACCCCAAATATAATTTTTAAATTAGTATAATAATAAATAAATAACTCTAATTGTAGGTGACATTTAGCAGAGATGGATAGAAACTGGATGTACCTGCCTAGCGGTACCTTGCTTGCACCCAAATTTAAAGCAGGAGTTCAATTCTTCATACGGGCTTCTCATGAAAACCCAGATACTGACGAGAATGCAAAAGGAGAAATTAGGTGTCCGTGTAAAAAATGCAAGAATAGATTTTACCTATCCGATCGGGACATCCAAGGACATCTTTATCGGGATGGATTTGTCCCAAATTATGAAAGATGGACGTGCCACGGAGAACCACACACCTTCCGTCCATACCACGATGATACAGATGTAGAGGGTTCATCTAGAAGTAGGATACAAATGGTAACAACTGATTTGTCAGACCGTTATCGAGAAATGGTGTGTGATGGAATGAGGTTTGGTATTCCTGATACATCGAGTGGTATGGATGATGATGAGCCTAGAGCGAATGAGGAGCCTAATCCCCAGGAGAAACTGTTCTACCGTATGTTGGAAGCAGCTGACAAGGATTTGTGGCCTGGATGTGAGAAAATGACATTATTGTCAACAGTTGCCAGGTTATTAAACATTAAATCCGAACATAACCTATCGGAGAGATGTTTTGATATGTTATGCCAACTTATAATTGATACACTCCCAGAACAAAACTCTATGGTGAAAAATTTCTACGAGGCGAAGAAACTTCTAGAGGGGTTGGGATTACCAGTAGAGAAAATTGATTGTTGTGATAGGGGATGTATGTTGTATTGGCGTGATGATGCGGCTCTGGAGAACTGTAAGTTTTGTGCCAGGCCTCGATTTAAAGAATCCAACAACAATTCACGTTTGGCACATAAGTATATGTTTTATTTTCCACTGAAAAATCGATTGAAACAGTTGTACGCATCAGAAGTGACTGCAAAACACATGACATGGCATGTAGGACATGATCATGGGGTGTCCGGCGAGATGTGTCATCCCTGCGACTCCAAGGCATGGAAGCACTTTGACACAGTTCATCCAGACTTTGGAGCAGAGGGACGAAATGTTCGTTTGGGGTTATGTACTGATGGTTTCCAACCATTCGGCCAGTCGGGCTCTCAATACTCATGTTGGCCAGTGATATTGACACCTTACAACCTACCTCCTGGAATGTGTATGAAGGATGAGTACATGTTCTTGACTTGCATAATCCCAGGGAAATCCAGCCCAAAACAGAGGATAGATGTGTATTTACAACCCCTGATTGAAGAGCTTATGGAGCTATGGGATGTGGGTATCACGACCTGGGACACATTTACGAGACAGAACTTTCAGATGAAAGCGGCATTGATGTGGACCATAGGAGATTTCCCAGCTTATGCAATGATGTCTGGTTGGAGTACATATGGGAAGACTGCATGTCCGGTTTGTATGGAAGGAACAGAATCTATGAGGTTAAAAGAGGGAGGGAAACAATCATGGTTTGACTGTCATCGTAGGTTCCTTGAGTCGGATCACCCGTTTAGGCGTGATAAGTCAAAATTCTCAAAGGACCGCGAAGAGCATGGTAATCCACCTTTATATAAAAGCGGGGAAGAGGTCTTAGCTGAACAAGAATTCCTTGGTCTCCGTCGTGTAATTGATGTGGGTGGTGAGGAGGCAAATACAACAATCAGTAAGACTTGTGGATGGAAAAAAAAGAGCATCTTTTGGGACTTACCGTATTGGAAGACACATTTGGTTCGCCACAATCTAGACGTTATGCACATTGAGAAGAATGTATTTGAAAAATTGTTCAATACTGTGATGGATGTACAAGGGAAAACAAAGGACAACGCAAAAGCCCGCGAGGATATCCGCATCTTATGTAACAGACCAGAATTGCATAAGGATCCTCGAACGGGCAAATACCCGAAGGCCGTGTACACAATGGATAAGGACAAGAGGGATGTGTTCTTGAATTGGGTTGCAAGTTTAAAGTTTCCGGACGGTTGTGTGTCGAACCTTGGGAGATGCATTGATATGAACAAACACAGAATGTTTGGGATGAAAAGTCACGATTGTCATGTTTTCATGCAACGTCTTCTGCCCATTGGATGGAGGGAACTGCTTCCGAAGCATGTTTGGGAGACCGTTACGGAGTTGAGCAATGTATTCCGTGCATTAACCGCGAAGACAATTACGTTGCAGGATATGGAGAGATTGGAAAAAGATGTTCCAATCGTGCTATGTAAACTGGAAACAATATTTCCACCTGCTTTCTTCGACTGTATGGAACATCTACCTGTCCACCTACCTCGCGAAGCTAGTGTGGCTGGTCCTGTACAATTTAGGTGGATGTACCCGTTTGAGAGGTAAGTTTAACAATGCTTGTGTTTTCATACTCAAAATTTTGTTGGTGACTATGTGACAACTGATTTGTGTTGCATTTTAGGTATCTGAATCGCTTGAAACGTACGGTGCGAAACAAGGCACACGTTGAGGGTTCTATATGCAATGCATACATGGTCCGTGAGGCATCGATATTTTGCTCTCATTATTTTGAGAAGCATGTTTTCACACGGGAGAGGAATGTGCCGAGAAACGATGACGGTGGTCTACCAGAAATGGACGATGGCCTTATTAGTGTTTTCAGATATGCAGGCCGTGGTCAAGGTAGAACTAAAAAAAGGCGGTTGTCCCAAGAAGAGTTGGAAGCCATCCACAAGTACCTACTATTAAATTGCACAGAGTTTGAGGAGTATATTGAGTTAGTATCATAATTAATTATCTTAATAATTTTCGCCTGATAGGGTCATATCATTTTATATGTTCGTGACCGCTTTACATTTGACAGGGTGTTCCAAGAACAACTGCACAAAGACAATCCTCGAATAACCGACAAAGAATGTGATGAAGCGATGGAAAATGTATTTCCGAAATGGTTGGAGACGTATTTGACTGATAATCCACCCGAAATCCCATGTCTCTTTCATGTCGCACAAGGGCCTCTTCCAATTGCAACCTCATATTCCATGTACTTTGTGAATGGAATGAAATTTCACACAGAGAGTCATGGAAATCATAGATCTACATACAATAGTGGAGTTTGCATTACTAGTCTGTCAGGAGATTACTACGGAATACTAGAGGAGGTTATTGTCGTAGAATATCCTGCATTGCCAATCAAACAGGTTACTTTCTTCAAATGTAGATGGTTTGATCCTCGCGAAGGGATTGGGTCCCGAACCCACAAGAACTACAAAATTGTTGAAGTGAACAAAACAAAGTCATTACCCGTTTACGAACCCTTCATCTTTGCGAATCAAGCAGAGCAGGTGTGTTATGTCCCATTCCCGACAACGAGGTCCACCTCTAGAGGGAGTGATTGGGTGGCTGTATGCAAAGTGAAACCTAGGGGTGTGATTACTGTGAAAACGGGGGAACAGACCAAAGCATTCCAGGTTGATTTGGCAGATCAACTTGGACTTGAGACTTCCATGATTACATCAAGTCGACAACGATTAACAGACGATGTGGTGCAATATGTAGACTTACCGCAAGATGAGGACAACGAGTCTTCATCATCATTGGATATGAGTGTTAGTGATGCGTTGGAGGATGATGATCTGGATGATCCTTCACAGGAGACTTCAGATGAAGATTTCCAAGTTTAAAATGTGAATATATATAATCATATGTATTTCCCATAACAATTTAATTCTAGCACAGATTTCATATTGTTATAACAATTTACGAGTCAGTTGTATCATAATTTGCCATCATATTTGCAGATGGATGCTCAGGGGGTGGCTCGTCTTCTAGATCTCCACATGGTAGCTCTTCCCAGACGGGAATGCCACGAAGACGACTTACTCGTGCTGAAACTCTAGCACTCTTGCGAGAAAAGGCGGGAGCGGAACCGTCGACAGGGAGCATGTATGTTTTTACTCGGTTTTGTACAACATAATATCATATTATTCTTGGTGTGTTTTAAACTTTTGCATGTAGTTGCTGCTTCAGGCTCGGAAGAACCACCACATGATGCCCCCGACGAGCCTGTACCAGAGACACCGCCACCACATGTACCAGGTATGCATGTTATCACTTTATGTTTTAGCTATATAATGTAATGTCATAAATTTTCTTTGTTAGCACCTGGAAATACTGCCATGAACGCGCCAGCACAACAGGGGCCAGCTAACAGGATAGAGATTGGACTGAACAAGAAGGGAGTGTAAGTTAATTATTGCAATGTTAAAATTTATCTTCAATAATTTTTTACTAAACTGGAATTACTACTGGCTGCAGAATTGACTTCCCCAACAAAGTCGTTAAGAAAATTACGGAGTGTTACAATTTGAAGACTGACAAGGAAGGGATAAGTTGGGGGAAGGTCTCACAAGAGACGAAGGATTTCTATTGGGGTGAATTTCAGGTTCGTTGAAGTTCTCTCAATTAAATTAGCTTATTCAATGTACGACAACTGACAGTAAAATTGTGTATGCATTGCAGAAGTTTGCCCGTTGGGATCCCCGACTTGAAGTAACGGTCAAGAAGGAATGGGAGAAGAAAAACATAGCACGGTATGTCTTTCTATTCGGACTTTTCTTAATGGTTTGTGACTAATTTTACAGCATGTTTAGGAGAAAATATTAATATGTTAGTCATTCATGAACTTGTAGGTACAAAGACTATACTCTGGATATTAGGAAGCACAAAAGGCCAATGCCATCTGATGCTGCAGTTGCTGCCAGATGGCAGGAAATTTGGGATTCAGAGGATTTCAAGAAGAAACAAGCGAGAGGAAAATTGAACCGGCGACGGGGTGATGAAAATGCGCCGGCCCTCCCCACTCACACATCCGGTTCCAGAACACATCTTGCTGCACACGATGCACTGGTATACACTTTCTATATTTTTAAAAAAACATAAGACACTTATATAAATAACTTATTACTTGTTAACAACAACAAAAAAAATATTTACTTCATAGGAAACTGAACAAGGCCGGACCATGTACTATCCCGAACTACACGAGCACACACATACAAGGAAGCACGAGAAGGAGCAGTGGATTACTCCACGGGATCAGGAGGTCCAGGTACAATAATAGAAACTCACATTACTGTAAAATATTGATTGTATTTGAAAGTTTTGACAGCATGATTATATTGCTTATGAATTAGTTTTCAAATGCATTTAAAACTTGCTACAAGTTTCGTATGTAGTATCTAAATTGTTTGTTAACTTTAAACAGGGGGATTACAATGCTATTGTGGAGACATTAACCCAAGATCCGGATACTCAGGTGGAATTTGATCCAAATCAACTTTTCGTCGACGTAGCAGGTGGGCGTGATAGGCGCAAATCCATATATGGTTTAGGTAAGAGTGCATTTCTTTTTTTTCTAGATGTCGCTCAATCGACCTTACTTAAATCGTTCACCCTCATCATCTTTGAAATTTGCATATATTGACACCTTATACATGTAGGTTCACTTGCTAAGGCTATTCCGACCACGTACGGGGATGACACCATTGATGAGTCAAGCATGTACAATGTCAGAAGGGACGAATTCGATGCTTTAAAGACAACTATGGAGGAATGGTCCCAGAGGCAGCAGACGATTCAGGAGGACGTGGAGAGATTGAAAGGACGCATACCTCCTTCTCCGGACGATGGTGATGATGATGATCTCGGGGGTGGCTTTGGCATGGCAGGTGATATTACTGCACATTGAGGACATTTGCATATTTGGACTTGTTTGATATTGGATGTTGAGTGAGGTTGGGATACGTAGATGGATGTTGGGTGATTTGTATTTTGGATTCACTTGTTTTTTTGAGTGATGTGTATTTTGGATAAACACTTAGTATGGATTTGTGGATTCATATTCCATATACTTTACGGAGTATGAAAACACTTAGTATGATTTTGTGGATTCATATTCCATATTAAATTATGTTGTTTTGAGGTTATGTCGGGATTACCTCTTTTTTTATGTTGTTTTGAGGATGTTTTCTAGTGTTATGGTATTGTTTACAGGATGTTTTGTATTGTTGGTGTTTTTGGATTTGGAATTTTTGGTTACACAGGTTGGTTTCCTGGAAAACAGGATGGCCTGATGGCCATATGGGAGTTTGCCGACCGCATATGCGGTCGGCAGGGGGGTCGGGAGCTTGTTTTTTTATTTTTTTTTACCGGAAGTTGCCGACCGCGTTTTCGGTCTGCTAGGCGGTCGGCCACATCTACCGACCGCATTGTCGGTCGGTAGAGGGGTCGGGAACGTTACCGACGACGCGGTAAGCGGTCGACGGCAAGTTGTCGACGAAGTCACTCCCGACCGACATCTGCGGTCGGGAGTGCGGTCGGGAACCCCCTCAGTCGACCCGTATAATGAAGTTACCGACCGCAATGTGCGGTCGGTAAAGGCTGTTTTTCTTGTAGTGATTGTATATGAGTAAAAATTATAAAAATTCGATATTCTAAATCTATGCGATTAGACGTATCCAACAAGATCTCAATTGACTATATTTTATCTTATATAATTGTATGAAAAAGTCGAATCAAAGTTACTCAATGAACAGTGACAAAACATCATCCATGTCAATTAATTAGAAAAGAGGAAGTACATGTTAGGAATAGGCGGTGGAAAAAAGAGTTACACATTTTATTTATACATTTCTCCCATTTTCTTCCATTTAATTAAAATAAGAACCATATATATACCATAAAAAGTAAAGAAAAGAAATTCTTATTGAACAGACTTTCATTTAAAGTTTTATCATAGTTATACAAGTTAAAATATAGCCAAGTGGGATATTGTTAGATTTGTTCATGTAGTTTTTAAATATTGAACTGATAAAATTTTTACTTATACCGAACTTGAGTTATTAATGATTTAAAATGTGTATTGGATTGCGTGAAAAGTGGATATGTAATAAACAATTGAATACGGAGGAAGTACATATAAGAATAGTGATCAATATAACCTATATGCTTCACCATTTATTCTCTGTGACAACTCTGTTTTCTAGAACTAGTTCATTGATTAAAGCACAACACCAATTCAATGTATTGTGTTTTGTGAGAATAATTATGAGCGTTCTTTTTAGTATGCAAGAGATAAGGGATTGTTATAGAAGAACACACAGAAAGAGTATTGTGAAGGCTCTTTCTATTCTCGATATCCTACATTGCAAATTTTGGACAATTTCTTCATCTTTACCGGTGTTTACCTTGTAACACACTGTTGATTATATACTAAATAGTAATTCGGTTATGGTATAACCCCCTCAAGAGCCTTTAGGTGCAAACATTACAAAAAAGGCATCTCGCATCAGAAAATACATCTATGAGCATCACATTTTTTGCATCACACAACTGACAACACATTTCTCCCAACTCACAAAATACACCATTTCATACATCACACAACACAATTTTCACATCACACATATGGTGGCTGCATGTGCAGCCACCTGCACACTAACCCCTTCCACTAAATAGGACAAAGGACATTAGATGAACTTTTGAAGAATATTTGAAACCGAACCAATCCCCCCTTCCCCGTTATGCCTAAGGGAATAGGATAATGTGCAATTATATGCATATGCATGTTACATATTTGTGATGATAGAAGTGTTTGGTATGATGAAAAAATGTTAAAAATGCGTGTGATGAGAGATGTGTATGATTGAAAAATATGTGATGGTAGAGATGTTTGGCATGATGCGAGATATAATTTTTATGATGTATGTGACTTTTCAATGGGTTGTACCATTGCCGTATTCATGCCTTTGTATTTGTATTTGTATTATGAAGAGGAACCACCGTAATCTCGGATAAAGTTGTGTAATCCAACAATAGAGTTGTTGTGCAGATTAAGATTGAAATTGCACATATAGTTATGATATTAAAGCTTTTTATTGAGATATTTATGAAGTGTTGTTACTTGCAAAAGTGATGTTACCATTTGCAAAAGTAATGTTACCTTTTTAAGGGAGTTGTGGGTGTGGTGAAATGTGGACAACTGACATCATTTTACACAACATACATTACTGCAGGTAGGGGTGAAAGCGGTACGGTAAATATCCGACTGATCCGATGCTGTATCTGATTATATTCGAATTTGAATCCGTATCCGACTATCCGGCAGGATACCGCATTCGTAATCTTAAAATCCGAATCCGTATTTTAATATCTGCATTCGTATTCGTATCCGAAAATATTTTACCGTATCCGAAAATATCCGACTGTATCCGAAAATTGAGAGGATATTATCCGGATTTTAAATATGAATATCCGAATATATTAATATATTATTATTTATTAATTAAAAATATCAATAATTATAAAAAATATCAAATTATCTGATAATTTTTATAAAATTATCAAATTTTCAAAAAAAAGTATAAAAAATTATCCGATAATCTATATCCGATTGAATCCGTATCCATCATATATCCGCCATGTATCCGTACCGTATCCGTAATCCGAAATATCTGAAACCGTATTCGTATCCGGCCTATCCGTATTCGATTCTGAATTCGGAGAAAAAATATGGATAATATCCGTATCCGACGCTATCCGACCGTATCCGTACCGTTTTCATCCCTAACTGCAGGTGCTGGCTAATGCTATGACTCTATTGATTGTGTCCGTCTCAAACTTTCTAGACATCACAAATCTTCTTCTGATCATCACAAAAATGATTGTACCCATTACAAAACTTTATAACATCACAAAAGAGGGTTTTGTCATGAAGCGGCTTCGGTAGTCTCCAGTGCCCTTGATCATTACACACTTGCTTCATAGAGTAACTGATTTTGTGCTTACATTTACATCCTTCCTCTTCCAAGAATTGGATAAAAGTGATGTTTCTATCTCTTGCACTGCTCTTGAAATTGCCATGAAGACAATCGTCCCCTCAATTTATATTGAATTACTCTGCAGTTGTATCTATTTTATATTCCTTGCTGAATGCTGAAGCAATTGAAATATGGAGTAATGCGAACACCAGAAAACGTCAAAGGATTAACAACGACTTTACACACCATAAGATTGCCGCTGTAAAGTAACACGGCACAGTAGACACGGGACAATGCAGGGAACCCGCAAACGAAAGCAATCCCACCGCCCATCTTCCGTCGAATCACCCCAAGCCGCCAAAGAAAACGGCTGCGACCCCAGTCAAACCCCATTCTCCGATTACCCCCGCCCCACGCCCCAAGAATGCGTATCTGTACGGGACGATCTCTTGTCCCTCCACGGATTTCCTCCGGAATTCCTCAAATACCGCAATCAGAGAATGCAGATAGAACCCCAACCCGCAAATCGTGGAGAGTTTCAGAAATTATTGGACGACGGTGAAATTGATGGCAAAGAGAGTGTCTTGGATGGTTTAGTGAGAACCATACTGTCCCAGAACACTACCGAGCATAACTCTGATAGGGCTTTTGCTTCACTTAAAAGGGCTTTCCCCACTTGGCAAGATGTATGGTGCATTTTTCTTTTAATCCTTTTGTATTCTTTTGCTTTTGATTGTTCAACGCTTTGCAGTGGTTTAGTGAAACATGAAAAGGTAGGAGAAACTTTAGTTATGTTATTTGAGTACATTTATAGTTTAGTGATGATTGGTTTTCACTTTCAAGCTGTGGGCATAGATTCATAGTGTTGATTTTTAGACTACATAGCTTAATTTTACGTTTGATTGATGGTTGGTTCTTCTAGGTCATTTTCGGGGTTCACTTCATCCAAATTGTCATTTTATGAACTAAAATTGAACTGCAGATATTAGGAAATTACAGGCAGTTTGATGTAAGTTGAAAAATTGGCCATTTGTATGTTACATTGGAATCAACTGAAAACCATATTTAAGTTATTTGTACTAGAGATTCAAAACAACTTATAAGTTTGTTGAGCATGGAAAGACTTCTTAGTAATGGCATTCTATCATTTGCTTATGATGCAAATTCTAAGCATAATTTGAATGTGGTTTTAAGTTTACAATGCGGGGTTCATGCCTAATGCCTCTATTGTTGAAGCAAGATGACTACACGAAGTAATTCTACTGAGTGTCATCTTTTTCTGATGGATATATGTATCTTTAAGGCCCTTGCAGCTGATTCCAAGTGTATTGAGGATGCTATAAGGTGTGGAGGCTTAGCACCAACCAAATCTTCTTGTATAAAGAATTTGTTGAGTTGGTTGCTTGAGAGAAAGGGGAAATTGTGTATGGAATACTTAAGAGATATGTCAATCAAGGAGGTCAAGGAAGAGTTCTCCCTTTTGAAAGGAATAGGTCCCAAAACGGTACTTCTCTGCTATTAATTCTACATTACTCTAAGTTAGAAGTACATTCTCTTTGACTCTTTCCATTAGCTTAGAGCCTTAGAGGGTATTTAGTCCGATTAGTTGGATTATTCCATTGTCTGAACTTCTCTGCGTGGTAATGGGTTTTTACACTAGGAGATGGAATAACTAATTGTTCCTTCTCCAGCAGTTTAGGTTATTTGTTGGACCGCTGAACATTTTTCTTTAGCCTGTCAGAGTGGAAACCCAAACATTTTTCGTAATATGAATCATTATCTTCATTATAGAGAAGAGCCACTGGGAGGAGGGTGGAATTAATTTTCTTGGGTTGTGGAATCTTCATTTTAGTGATGGACCGATTTCAATCGTTAAAAAATAGATCGCACAATCAATGACCTTGTTTTAATTAATTGAAAATTAGAAAGGAAACTTAAAAGATAGGATTGTGAAAAACCAAATAAGATTCTTGACCCAAAAAATGGATGATACAGCTAGTCAGCTAGAGTTGTTAAATGAATAGAACAATTAGAACATTTAGTTTGATTTAATTTGACTTGTTTGTGTTTGAGAATTCCAAAATTAAAGGATGAAACATACTTGAATAAGCAATTAATTAAATGCATTAAGAAAGGGTGAATGAATACAAAAGATAATCAGTGGCTCTAGATGTTGTACAATAACTTATTTTGTATTGACCGCTTGCATACAAAAGATAATCAGTGGCTCTAGATGCTTGCAAACAATCAGTGGCTCTTGCCTGGTCTTTGAATCTTTTATATAATGTTCCATTTAGAAGATATGTAGATCATATAGCCATATTGACCGACAATGAGCCATCATATTAGGATGTTTGTTTCAACTTTAACAATTAATCACTGGAATAATTATCTGAAATTACAAGGTTGACTGCATAGGCGCCAATTTACAAAACAAATAAGTTACCACTCCCTCCATTCAGAAGAGTAGATATATAAATAAATGTCATTTTACAAATCTCGTTATAAATTTTTCCATTAACTACTAATAAGGATATTTTACTTCGTTTATTATTTATCTTCACATGTGTGAATGTTTCTAGCGGCACAAATATTTGGAAACAGAGGGAGTATATTATTAGAGTTAACTGTTTTATCGAACACCTCTGATCATGTTCTTGTAATCTGTGAAAGGTTTAATCTACTCATATTAGCTGAATAGCTGACTTTGGACAATGCATCATCGTCAAGCTTAATGTATGCAACAATATATTATATGGAGGTGTGTACAGTGTACACAAATTTGAAAAATTTACTTTGCCAAACAATTATCTTAAGTTATTTGCAGGTATCCTGCGTGTTGATGTTTCAGTTGCAACTTGATGATTTCCCTGTGGACACTCATGTAAGTACTCTCTTTCATTTTTCATTCTAATAGAAATCATGCCCGTTCATCTTGAATGCTTTTCAATTGTATGTGCTTAGCATTTGAATATATATTGTTGTCATCACTGATACAGGTTTTTCAAATTGCCAAGACCATCGGTTGGGTGCCAGCCATTGCAGATATAAAAAAGACTTATCTGCATCTCAACCATCGTATTCCAGACGAACTAAAATTTGACCTGAATTGTCTTCTGTACACTCATGGTAAGGTTTGCCGAAAATGCTCTAATAGAAAAGTTGACAGGAAAAGTATGGAAACTGGAGATGTTAGATGCCCTTTATTGGCTTATTCAGGACATTCAAAGTGAAAAATGATACTTGAAACTGTGCCAAGCTGATCCAACTTGAAGGATGTTTTGTAATCTTATTAGGAGATCAAATCGTAAAATTCTAAGGGTTGGTACTTGGATCATTAAAGCCACCAAAACTATGATGGGCAATAGGATGGATAATATTTTCATGTGGATGCGCGACTGTCTTCTCCTTCAGATAAGTCATGGATTTTGTTAGATCAGTTTGTATATTTCTACATCATTTATTCCTTTCAAGAATGCACCACAAAATCATATACTAAATGAGAATGCATGGGTTATATAGTAGTACTTAAAGTTAAAGATTATAGAGATTGATACAGATTTACCTTCCAAGAATATAGGCTTCCTGAATAATGAAGAACTAATGCTCATCTTGAAAGGATCAAGCTCGAGATATATAAGGATTGAGCTCAACTTCAAGTTCTTACTTGCTTGGGCCAAAACTTTTCTGTTTGATGTATCTAGATGCTGAGAGCAGCGTGCTCGAACACTCACACACACACACAGACATACATTTCATTATTATTAATGAATTGATGATTTGTTTGATGGAAAAGTGTCTGTTTGAATCTTGAAGAGGAGGTTAGCATGTAGGGATTCTAACTATGAGCTTACTTGTATAGCATTTGGTTTATGTAGAGCTAGTATTTGTTAATTTGTTATGGTTCAAGTTCAGAAAATGTTCTTTAAGCCTATAGCTCAAGCGTTAGTACACATGCTCAGCTTAGCTCCACTTGATCCTCCTCGAGTAAAAGGTTTAATGCGGTCAGTTAATTATACTGTTGTCTTGTTCAATGACTAAAAAATGATTTAGCGTTAATACTGTTTGCTTGTAGTTGCAACGAAGTTGCTTGTTTGTACACTTACAGAAAGTTGGGATCCGAATCAAGCTCTTTATCATAAAGAACGCTACTTTTGGCCCTCTCGAATGCTCAAATTTTGTGCATGTGACTTAACCGACAACCTTCTTTGGCTTAGATTGAAAAATAATTAGAGTTTAGATATTCTAATCATTAAAGGTAAAAAAAAAAAAATCTTCTAGCTAGTTGTTGGAGTTAGACCGTAAAAGTAAACAAATGTTTGGTGTTTATATTTTCTAAGAATTTTTAGTATTTCAAAAACTAAAAGTTAAATGCTAATTCCTAAACGCAACCTTCCCAGTCAAGCTTTTTGGGGTCGAATTTAATACAAGTTGCCAAGTTGGTTTGAAGATTTAAAGTAATTCATATGGAAATTTGCCATACAATATAATACTGAAGTAACATAAAATTTGTCGTCAACTTTTTTATACAAATAAAAATAAATAAAATAAAATATTAAAAAATGTCTGATTGAAAATGTAATACTAAAAAGTAGTTTTTGAAAAAAGAATCTAATAAAATGTTCAACAAAAATCGAAAAAAAAACCTACATGCATTGATGCACATGCAAGACCTTACTCTAGATAGTTTATTGACACTTGAGTACTTGACATTAATACATAGTAGTAGTAAATTATTACATGCATTGATGCACATGCAAGACCTTCTCCGTGTGTCCAATCCCCCATGCAATAAGCAATAAGCAATAAGCATCTTCCTATATTTCCTGCCCATCGCACAAAAATCCGATCTATTTTCCTCCACTAGTGTGCCACAAAATGTGCCCTCCTAAATGATATGATGAATTCCATACATGCATATCCTTAACCTCTTGTGGACTTGCCGCTTTCTGAATTCGGATTCATGGGGGATTTCGCCAAAGAAATCCTCGTGAAGCCCATTCAGTACGCGGACGAGGTCGTCAAATTGGCCGACGGCGCCGTCTCCTTCCATCAGGATTGCCTCGAAATCAAGGCCAAGACCGAGAAGCTCGTTTCCCTCCTCCGCCAGGCCGCCCGCATCAGCGGCGACCTCTACGAGCGCCCCACCCGCCGCATCATCGACGATACCAACCAGGTCCTCGACAAAGCCCTCACTCTCATCCTCAAATGCCGCGCCAACGGCCTCAAGCGCGTCTTCACCATCATCCCCGCCACTGCTTGCCAGAAAATCATCCAGCAGCTCGATAACTCCATTGGCGACGTATCTTGGCTTCTCCGTGTGTCCAATCCCAGAGACGACCGCGATGATGATTGTTTCGGTGGATTGCCCCCGATTGCTGTGAACGAGCCGATCCTATGCTTGATATGGGAGCAACTTGCCATCTTGTGCTCCGGATCGATAGAGGACCGTTCGGATGCTGCAGCTTCCCTCGTCTCCCTTGCCAGGGACAATGATCGTCACGGGAAATTGATTATCGATGAAGGAGGGGCTGTGCCATTGCTGAAATTGGCCAAGGAAGGGAAAATGGAAGGGCAGGAGAACGCTGCTCGGGCGATCGGATTGCTCGGGAGGGATCCGGAAAGTGTTGATTCATTCATTAACGCCGGTGTAGGTCAGGTGTTTGCGAAAATTCTCAAAGAAGGGCACATGAAGGTTCAGGTTGTTGTGGCTTGGGCAATCTCAGAATTGGCTGCAAATCATCCAAAATGCCAGGACCATTTTGCTCAGAACAATAGTATTCAGTGTTTGATCAGCCATCTCGCTTTCGAAACGATTCCAGAGAGTGGCAAGTACATGATCGCGAAGAGAAAAGGCGAATCCGATGAACACAAGAGCAGTAGTACAGTTCAGCAGCATCCGATGGGGTTCGCGATCCCTAACCAAATGCACGATGTGGTGACGAACGCAACAGCTATGAAATCGAGCAATGTGGCCAACGGAAGCATTCAGCCAGTGGGAAAAACCTCGGGTCATAAGAAGAGTCCGAGTGGAAGAAAAAGCCATCATAAGAAAAAGAGCAGCAAGCGACAGCATCAGCCCAAACAATACCATTCACTAAGCGGGGACAGCATCAAGCGTCGGGAGCTTGAGGATCCCGCGACAAAGGCAGAGATGAAGATCATGACTGCACGAGCGCTGCGTTACCTATGTTCAGGAAACGTCGCAATATGCCGGAGCATAACCGAATCCAGAGCGCTCTTGTGCTTTTCCGTGTTGGTTGAGAAGGGCACCGAGGAAGTCCGGTACAATTCGGTCATGGCATTAATGGAGATCACGGCGGTGGCTGAGGAAGACGAAATGCTGAGGCGTGTAGCCTTCAAGCCTACTGCGCCAGCTGCCAAAGCGGTGGTTGATCAGTTTATGGCGATCATTTTGAAAGAAGATGCGGATCTGCTCATTCCCAGCATCCGTTCCATTGGGAATTTGGCAAGAATGTTCCGTGCAAGCGAGACAAGGTTCATTTCCCCATTGGTGAAGCTTCTGGAAGACAGGGAGCCGGAAGTGATGAGCGAGGCAGCACTGGCGCTCAACAAGTTTGCCTGCCCGAACAATTTCCTCAACGTGCAGCACTGCAAGAAAATAATAAGCGAAGGAGGGATCAAGCACCTCGTCCCGTTGGTCTACTTTGGCGAACAAATGGTGCAATTGCCGTGCTTTGTTTTGGTATGCTACCTGGCAATGCACGTCCCGGACAGCGAGGAGATCGCCAAGGAAGACATGCTGATCGCGATAGAATGGGGGTTGAAACAGCCGAATCTGATGCAGGACAGACACGTCGAAGCGTTGGCGTACGAAGGGAAGACGAGAGTGGAACTTTACCAATCGAGAAGGAAAGGATACTACTGATTTCATTTGTAGTGTGTTGTGTGTATTTTAGATAGCGTTTGTTCGTACATGAAAAACATTGTCTGCTGATGACATCAAACATTTAGCATTAGTTAAGGGTGGATTGTGTTAGCGCAGGACTAGCATTAACAGTACTGTAATATATATGTACTATATGCGATGCTAGATACTTCATGCTATTCTTCGATTATAATTTGCTTTTGGAGAACGTTTTCTATCAAAGTAATTGCAATGTATATGAAGCTGGAAATTATGTACGAAGAATTTCATACTCAGACAAGGAGATATATATGACCCTTTAGATATTTACCTGAAGATGGTAATGCACCAACGCGTGCATGTTTATTCTAAGTCATTGACATTGCCAGCAACAAATATGTACCGAACAGAAATTTTGGTGAGTCCAGAAAATTTCAATTATACATTAACAATAATGTGAATGCATTACGTGGAAACAAAAGGTAAGTACTCCCTCCGTTTTTTTAAGTATTACAATTTGACTTTTACTACTGTTCAGTCTAGCACTTTAACTTCGATTTTTATCATTATTATAATTATACAAGAAAAAATATAGCTAAGTGCGATCTTGTTTAATTCGACTTTTTTCAAATATCAAATGTTTACAACTTTTACTTATACCAAGTGTTGGGGCCATATGAAATAATGGGCCGCGAAGAGCTATTGGGCCATAAGATATGGGCCAGAAGAAAGGGAGAGTTCAAAAGAAAGATGGGTTTAAGATCAGTAAGGCCGATAGCCCAGAGTAAAAGTCGAAGGAAGGGAACCGAGATTGATAGAGATTTCGGCCGAAATGGGAGGGGAACAGCCGAAACCAAAACAACCGAAATGAAGAAAGAAAGAATTCGGCTCAGAAGGATTAGCCGGAGAGCGGTTACTCTAGCTCCGGCTATAAATAGGGGTCGACACACACAAAATCAGAGAGATCAATCCAACCCCCAAATTCCTTTTATCAAATTTAATTCCTTGTTATCTTTACTGCTTTCTTTACAGCTTTCCTTTATAGCTTTCCTTAGAATCTAGCCTAGTTTGTAGCGGTTACCATTTCCAAATCCACCGTTGCTCCTTAGCAGCTGGTAGTTTGGTTCCCTGTTTTTGGTGAATTCCGCCGTTGTTCCTTAACAACAGGCAGATTCTCCGTTGTATCTTATTATTTTTGATCAATTCAAAGAAGATTCAGTCAATTGTGGACGCATTATTGTTAATCCGGACCCGTAATCGGTTTGATCCTTTTCCGATAGCCTCCCTTGAGGAGAAAAAGGTCCTTGGCTACACCCAAGCCAAACAGTGGCACGCCCAGTGGGACACGAAATGGCATTCGAACAAGCAACTCTAGCAGTAAACACGGCGGCGAGGACTGATTTGCCGCCGATTCAGGAAGAACGTGCACCAGAAGCCGGAGAATTCCCCCCAGGGTTCCCCGGACCATCACACTTCCACAATCAGGAGTTTTCAAACGATGATTTAACCCCGCGATTCCAAGATCAGGTTCAATTTATGGTGGAAGCGGCGGTTACTAATTCGGTTCGCCAAATCGAAGGAAATATCCTGGCAGCGATGCCAGCAATGTTCAGAGCTGAAATAGCGAGGAATATGTATCCGATGGGAACGCAGCAAGCTCCAGTGGCGCAAAATCCACCACCTGCGATGCAAAATCCTCACAATTTCCAACAGCAGGCCTTTCGGCCGCCAGGAGGGCACGGAGCTCGGCCTTTTGTTCCTCCGCAGCAAAGGTACGATCAGCAACAGAATCAACCGCCTCAACCAGCTGTTCAACCGCCTGCTCCAGTGGTTCAACAACAATACGCACCACATCAGCAGAATCCACCACAACTGGTTGACAGAGAACGTATTGCTGAGATTATTCGTACACAGTTTGGGAATATCATCGGCCAGGAGAATAGGCCGATGTATCGGAAACCTTATCCAGATTACATTGAGGAGCAGTATCCGCTGCCTAGAGGGGTAAAGGTTCCAGATTTTAACACTTTTTCTGGAGAAGTCGGCCGCTCTACAATTGAGCATATTGGCCAATTTACAGCTCAATGCACCAGAATCGCGCAAAATGATTTTCACAAGCTGATATTATTCAGTTTGTCGTTGACTGGTCCAGCATTTGAGTGGTACATTAATTTGCCAGCGGGATCGGTCAATACTTGGGCCGAAATGGAGCGGTTATTCCATGACCGATTCTATAATACCAGTCCTGAAGTTTCGGTAGTTGATCTTACGTCAACCAAGCAGAAGGCGTCTGAATCGGTTACTGAATTCATTGAAAGGTTTTATGCAGTGAAGGCTCAGATGAAAACAATGCTACCTGAGCATGAATATATTCAAATCTTGAAGCAGAATTTAAAGTTTGCTATCAAGGATAGATTGATGGTAACAAGACCAAGGACTGTAGCCGAATTAACGGCTGAAGCCATAAGGATGGAGACTTATTTGGCAGAACAAGCGGCTTTCAAATCAAGCCGAAGTCAAATTGGAAGATCACAACCTATCCAGTCAGCTGCCTCATTTGCTGAATCTCTGGATAGATGTGAAGTCCAGGAAGAGTACAACACGGATGACGTTTCTGCATTAGCCGAAGTTGCAAGGGCAGAATTAATCATAAAAAAGCCTATGACTTGTCCAGCACTTCGGCCAGCCAGAGGCAAGGAGAAAGAAGGAGGAGATGAATCTCAAAGGTTTTACTCTTTCGACTTGTCACAAATGGACGAAATATTTGATTATTGCCAGAAGAACGGATTGCTAGAGTTTAAAGGAAACCATCCACAACCTACCAAGGATCAGTTGGAAGCCGGATGGTGCAGATTCCACGGATCGGCGACTCATTCCACGGCAGTTTGTGGACATTTTAGGAAGCTGATTCAGAAACATGTTGATGATGGGAAGCTGAAGTTCCCAGATAGACTTATGGCGATTGATAAGAATCCGTTCCCAGTTGCCAACATGGTGATGGTGCAGCCCGACCAGAATAGATCTGTGCATGACCGATTGGGGGATCAAACATCATCTAGCAAGAGTTCTGTACACGATCGGCTTGGGGATCGGCCATCGGTTCAGAAGTCGGGAGTATGGAAAAGATTAGGATCTCCGAAGGGAAAAGAGAAAGTTACAGATGTTTTTGACCGATTGGGGAATTATGAGGTAAAAGAATGGATCAAGCAATCGGAGAGACATCAGGAGATCGAGATCGGAGATAAGAGCGAGAGGCCAACGTTGAAAATCATAACTAACGGATGGGATTCAGAGATGAAGTTAACAGCTAACAAGCAGAATGGAAAAACCGTGATTCAGATCACAGTCCCCGAAGAAGCTGTGAGTCCCAAAATGAAGAAGCTCAGAAGGCCACCAGCAAATACTCAGGTAGGCCGATGGGTCCAAAATTCTCCAGAAAGAAGGCATTTCGGCCAACGCCGGTCTGACCATTCAGCCTGGAGCGCAGAGGAGAGAAAAGTCCCGAAAGGAAAGGGGTCATATCGTACTTTCAAACGAAGAATGCAACGGCTTAAAGCAGCTGCTGTTTCGGAGCAAGAGGAGTATGATATGATGCATATGGAAGAGGACTTCCCAGATGACTGTTCGTTTTCGGAAGGAAAAATACTCAATAGGGTATTTTCGGCTCGTTTGAAGTCCGAATCAAAACAAGACAGGAAGCCGAAAGAAGGACAGGATCGGCTAAAGAACAAAACTGAATTTCGGCCGAAAGTAATACAGCCGAAAATTGAAAGTGAGCAGCTGAAATCGAAAGAAGAATGGAAGCCTAGGCCAGTCCGGACCAGGGAATGGAAACCAAAGACAACTATCATTCCGAATAACGATTCACTCCCTATCGGGCAGTTTAAGTTCGACTTTGGATCTAGTGCGAATATGGTGACGGTAACCACCGAAGAGAAGGAGGAGTACTGGTCGGATTCTGAACCAGCTGTGGTTTTCTGTCAGAAGGAAGGGGAATATTATGGTGATGAAGAACCTATAGTGGATTTTTGTTTCGATAAACTTGAGGTATTTCGGCCGGAAGCTGAAATAGAGAAGTCATTTGACGAAGGATATAAAGCATTTGTTCCAGAAGCTCAACCAGGCACGATTTTGCCTCCAACAGCGAAAATGTCTCAGCATGTGAGGCCTTTATACGTAAAAGGTTGGGTCAATGGGAGACCTCTCAGAAGAATGTTTATCGACGGTGGAGCCACTGTTAATATCATGCCATTATCCACATTGACAAAGATAGGCCGTACGAAAGAAGATTTACTCCCTACGAGAATGAAGGTAATGAGTTTTGTGGGAGCTCAAACTACGGCTGAAGGATGTATTTTGGTGGATGTAACGGTCGGAACGATATCAATTCCGACTATGTTCTTTGTGGTAGATGCAGAAGTCCCGTATGCGGCCCTACTAGGCCGATGCTGGATTCATACATCCCGATGTTTGCCATCAACGCTTCACCAGAAAGTATGGTTCTGGAAAAAGGATGGCACAGTGGAAGAAGTAGATGGTGATCAGCCTCCGTTTCCAGTCAGCTCAGCCGCCCGAATTGATGCAGTGTTATACGAGGAACCCATACAACCATTCCTAGCGGTGGTAGGGGATCGGTACCCGCAGGTGGTCGAGTGTGATTGGACAGATTTGGGGTTTGAGATCAGATATCAGGCCGATGAACGGCCAGTCGAAAAAGAAAGTAAATGATGGATGTACAACCGAATCAAGCGATCGGGTTCGAATCGGCCGAACTCGGAGTTTCAGACGACAAAGCAGGATGGAGTGACTTAATAGACGCAATTCCAAAGCGAACGCCAGATTTCAAAGCTCAAGACCCCTTGAAAATGGTCAATGTTGGTACAGATGAGCACCCGAGGGAGATCCCATTAAGTGCAAATTTAGATCAGCAGATGACGAGCCGATTCAAGGAGGTCCTAGTCGAATTCAAGGATTGTTTCGCATGGGACTATACAGAAATGCCAGGATTGGAGCGATCGATTGTGGAGCACAGATTGCCTATCAAAGAAGGGTTCAGGCCGCATAAACAGCCGGCCAGGAGGGCAGCGCCCGAAATAGTCCCAAAAATAAAAGAAGAAATAGAGAAATTGTTAGCGGCCGGGTTTGTTAGGCCAGCTAAATATGTAGAATGGCTATCAAATATTGTTCCTGTAATAAAGAAGAATGGAAAATTGAGAGTTTGTATTGATTTCAGGAATCTTAATATAGCCACTCCAAAAGATGAGTATGTGATGCCTGTTGTTGACTTGTTGATTGATTCGGCCGCAAAACAGGGAATGTTATCCTTCATGGATGGATATTCGGGATACAACCAGATTTTTATGGCCGAAGAAGATATTCACAAGACTGCATTTCGGTGCCCTGGTGCTATAGGGATATACGAATGGGTGGTGATGCCGTTCGAACTGAAGAATGCAGGAGCTACATACCAGAGAGCCATGAACTATGTTTTCCATGACCTCATAGGGGATCGTGTTGAAGTGTATATCAACGACGTCATGGTCAGATCCAAAGATATCGAAAGCCACTTGAACGATTTGCGAAAGGTGTTCATAAGGATGAGGCTGCATGGAGTCAAGATGAATCCAGCCAAGTGTGCTTTCGGAGTACAGACAGGAAATTTTCTCGGGTTCTTGGTACATAACAAAGGAATAGAAGTTGATGCGAATAAGACCAGGGCTATCCAAGAAGCCAAACCTCCACATGATAAGAAGAGTCTACAGAAGTTTCTTGGAAAGATCGGTTTCCTGAGACGATTCTTAGCAAATGCGGCTGGAAAGTCGAAACCACTAACCGATTTATTGAGGTTGAAGAAGGAAGAGGAGTTCAAATGGGGAGTCGACCAACAAAAAGCCTTCGAACATTTGAAACAAGATTTGATGAATCCACCGGTGTTGGTTCCTCCGATTTTAGGACGGCCATTGAAGTTGTATATAGCAGCGGCCGAAGAATCTATTGGAGCATTACTGGCACAAGAAGACGATGAAGGAAGGGATCGGGCGATTTACTATCTTAGCCGAATCCTAAGGGACGCCGAAGTAAGGTACTCGCCGATTCATAAATTATGTTTAAGTCTTTATCATGCATGCCAGAAATTAGATTATTATATTCAACCGAGGCAAGTGATAGTGGTGGCTTCGGTTGACATAGTTAAGATTATGATGAATGATCCGGTCAGTAGCCGAAGAATGGCCAAATGGGCCATGAAATTAAATGCATACGATTTGAGATATCAACCTTTAAGGGCTATGAAAGGACAGATTGTAGCCGATTTTCTGGCTGATCATGTGATACATCCGATAACCGATGACATCGATCATCAAGATCGGCCGAAAGAAGTTGGTGAGATAGGAATTGTATACTTGCAACCATGGGTGATGACGTTTGATGGTTCTAAAGCCGCTTCAGGAGTCGGAGCAGGGTTTACCCTACAAACACCGGAGGGCAAGGTATACAAGTATTTCGTGCAATTGCCAGAGTCATATACGAATAACCAAGCTGAATATAAAGCGTTGACTTCGGGATTACAACGATTGATAGAAGAAGGAGTCAGAGCAATCATTATCAGAGGGGACTCACAAGTAGTTGTTCAGCAATTATTAGGCGATTTTTCGGTTAAGAGTTCTCAGTTGATTAGATTGTACGAAGAAGCGGTTAATTTGTTAGAAGAATTCGATGAGGTATACATTGAATATATCCCGAGAGAAAAGAACGAAGTAGCCAATGAATTGGCTCAACATGCAGCTAGATATCGGTTGATCCCGATAGCAGGAAATGTGGAAGTACATTTGGCCGAAACAGAGAAGGCCGAATGGATAAAGGAGATAGCACAGACATTAGAAGATCCTTCGGAGGCTAATCCAGCCGAAAAACGGAAAGCGATGGATTATGTCATAATAGGAGGATTATTATTCAAGCGTGCTATTGATGGAGTATTGCTCAGATGTGTCGGAGAAGAAGACGCCAGAAGGGTAATGGGAGAGGTTCATGAAGGAATATGTGGTGCACATCGGGCAGGAAAATCGATGAAGTGGAGTATTATTCGGCTGGGATATTATTGGCCGAATATGGGTCCTGATTGTGAAAAATATGCGAGAGGATGCAGCGAATGTCAAAAACATGGGCCGATTCAGAAGTTACCGGCCGAAGAATTACACATAATGATCAAACCATGGCCATTCAGAGGATGGGCCATGGACATCATAGGAAAAGTTCATCCCTCCTCGTCGAAAAGACATGAGTTCGTGCTAGTGGCAACAGATTACTTCACGAAATGGGCCGAAGCTCAGGCGTATGTCAGTATTTCACAAGAGGAGGTGATCGAGTTTATCAAGAGACAATTGATCTATAGATTCGGGATCCCACAGACGATTCTAACAGATAGAGGAACTGTATTTGTGGGAGAAAAAGTCAAGGCCTTTGCAGATGAATACGGAATAAAAATTGTACATTCGTCACCATATTACCCACAAGGAAATGGACAAGCAGAGGCCACAAACAAACAGCTGATAGGAATTATAAAGAAAATGATCGAAGACCAACCAAGAAAATGGCATGAGAAGTTATCTGAAGCATTGTGGGCTTATCGAAATGCTAAAACTTCAGCTACTGGGTTTACACCATTTCGGCTGACATATGGAATGGATGCAGTGTTGCCAGCCGAAATAACAGTGCCGACTTTGAGAACAAGCCAAGCGGATTCAATGTCGGCCGAACAGTATGATTGTGCGATGAAAGATGAGCTATTGGAAATTAATTCCAATCGGATGCAAGCCTTTGAGAATTTACAGAAAAACAAAGATATTGTGGCCGATTGGTACAATAAGCGAATTCGTCTTAAGCGGTTTGAAGTTGGAGATTTAGTTTGGAAAGTTATATGGCCACCTAAGCAGAAGGATGGCCGATTAGGTAAGTGGAGTCCCAATTGGGAGGGACCATTTATTGTTCATACCAAATTACCGAATGGAGCATACACTTTGGTGGACGAAGATGGTGAGCAGATGTCAAATCCAGTAAATGCAAGATACATGAAGAAATATTATCCATCAGCATGGGATTAAACATTAAGTGATGCGAAAAAGTAAAGATTTTATTGCATGAATGAATAAGTACAAAAAGGGCGCTACTTCGGCCGAAAGCGGCGTCGATAGCCCGAAATTACAATATACAAGGGAAACGTCCTATACTAAGCAGGCATATACAAGGGAAAGGTCCTCGAAAGACACTCAGCTTTGTAGAAATTCCGCTAAAACTATCGGCAAGACAGAAGCAGGGCACAGTTGCTTGCCCCAGAACAGTATTGCCGATTTAGGTCCGACCACCGAACTTCTACTCTTGGATACGATAGAACGAAGAGTACAACGCTCCAGAGGTAGAAGTCAAACTCGGGTACAGCATCCGCACGACCTCAGACAGAAGAAGGAGGAGTGCAGCGAGGCAGTCACCCAAAAACGGTGGAAGGGGGAAAGGAGGGAGGAATAACTAGGGGTAGTTATTCCCCCCATTAGATAAGGTCCGACAGGATATGCAACCGCAAAGTCGAAAAGGGACACACCAGCATAGCCGTCGAGACCTTCATTTGGAATAACAGATAAAGATCCTCGCCCACACGAACATGGTGAAAGGGGCATTAGTTGAACTCGTGTTGCACAAGCAAAAAATTTTCGTACCACGTCTGGAAATCCTTGCACAAGAATACTTGTCGAAGACCATGGAGGAACTGGAGACAGGAAGTCGAGCAAGGGAAAAGGGAGATCCATATTGTTATAGAAAAAAGAGAAAAAGGAAGTGATAGATAAGTATCAACAATGCCGGGTATTTATAGGAAGAGATAAGTGCTCGGCGAAAGAAACGGTCAATAGTAAATGTTATTTATGGGAAAACGTTACAGCTGATTTCCCGAAAAAAGCTGCTAACATTCAGAAATCAGCAATAAAGGAGACCGAAAATAGTGGGATTAACGGGATACGAATCGCATTGCAGAAGATACAAAAGATACGAATCCAAGTACAATGTATCGGCCAACATAGTCCAAAAAGGCCGATTACAGCTGTCAAGAGAAAAAGAGTGACCGAAATTTACACTTGACAAAAGATAAGTCAAAACACAGAATTGATATACAAAAGCAAATTAGTGGTCTTCCTGGTCATCAAACAGAACAGCATCATCTAAGCCTCGCGAAGCAGCGATAGTGGGATTAACCGAAGATGTCATCAGATTCGGACTTGCTGAAGAAGAAGGGCCAGCAACTTCACCAGGTGGGAGGCGAACGGTGGATGAACCCGCACCACAGGAAGCACCAGTTTTCCCTAGGGGAGAGGAAAAGAAGGGGGAATAATAAATAAGAGAGCATGAAAAAAGAATCACAGCAGGAAATGGAAGAGAACAGAGTACCTGAAGGAATGGTTGACAGAGGTGGTTATCGCCCGAAGGGGAGGACTCTATCTCGGAAGGATCCAAAGGAAATAAAACATGTGGAGAAGAGACATGAACAACACTTTGCCCACCAAGGCTTTTGATGGCCGAATCCAGCTGACCGACTAGAGACTGGGTTTCGGCCCATTTTTCTTGGAAAGTACCAAGAATGAAATCGTTGAAACTGATCCGCATGGCCAGATAAGAAGCATCCTCCTGAGAATCCAAGATTTTGGCCCTGGGAGCCTCGGCCGATTGACGAAGGGCTTTGATTGACTGTTTCAGATCGGCCGATTTTCGCTTAGTCTGAGCCAAAATTAATTCCAAATCCTTCTCTTGTCGTTGGAGCTTGGCTATCTCAGACCGAATCAGAGAAAGGTCCTCGGACTGTTTGTGTTCCTGAGATTCCACTTCGGACAACTTATTCATTTGAACACGATACTCTGCAGAATAATTGTCGAAGATGGCTCGTGAAGAAGCCGCAGCTTCACGCTCGGCGGTAAGCTTGTTCCGCATTTTTAAATGAGCCATGAGTTCCTGATCCATTGAGAGGACAGACTTCGTAATCATCTGAAGAGTGCCATTTAGATTCAGAGACACCATCTCGTCATGAAATTGTTGCTCAAGATGAGACAAGAGAATAAGGATCGGTTTAGGGTTGACGAATTCCACATCAGATTGCCGGCCGATTAGATTACACAGCTTGGCCAAACAATCGCCAAGGTGAACAGAAAGATCCGACGGACGAGAAACTAGAGAGACAGGAGAAAAGAAATCGTCCAAAACATGCCGATCAGGAAATGGCGATAAAGGGACCTGATTGGCAGGGGCTTCATCAGCAATCATACCACTAGATGGGGGGCTAGTCGGTTTCGGAACGACCGAAGACGAGGGTGTGACAGAATCCGTAATAGGTTGAGGAAGATCGACCGAAGGAGGGACGGAAGGGTCGGCCGGAGTAGAACTTTCAATCAAACCCTGAGGATTAACAGAAGAAGAACCAGCACAAACAACCAAATTACTGGTACTGGCCGATGTGCGAAATTCGGCTACAGGAGGGGCCGAAACCACAGTTGGAAGTGGGGGAACATCGGATAGTGGCAAAACAGGTGGGACCTGGCAAGAGTAAGAAAAAGAAATTAGTCGAAAGAAAGGAGCCTGGAAAAGAAAAAGAGTAGTGTAACAAACCGCAAAAAGAGAGGTAGGGATTCTGCCAAGCGGTGAATGAGATGAACGCCTTCTGGTCTGAGTAGGAGGGAGAAAGTCGATAAGGGAGGCCGAAGGCGAAGCTGGCCTCTTTCGACCAGGTTCCGAAGTAGAAGAGCGAGGAACATCTGAAGAAATCGAATGAGTGAGACGAAAAAAAAAAAAATAAAGGAACAAGCAATGACCAAAGGAGATGGAGAAAGAAAAGAAACGTACCTGAGCGAGAAGCGGAAGACGAACCGAGGATGCGCTGAGGAGTGGAGCCCGGAGATGATGAAGGGAAAGAAGAGAACGCCAGAATAGGAGAGAAACCACCCCTCCGCAGAACCGAATCAAGGTTAGCACTAAAAAAAGCTCCAGCAACAACATTCCACCAGGACTGAAAGCGTGAGGTAACGCATCCCGGACGAACAGCAAACTTCCAAACCTTAAAAGAGATTAAACGTTTATGATAGAGGGAGCATTGCTGACGGCTGGCAGAAGCAGAAAGGCGTTTGCCGGCTCTGAGAGCTTCCACTAAGTCTTGACCGAAGCCGAATTGACGGCTGACCAAATGGGGATTGTAGACTTCGAAAGGAATAGCAGACTTAGCAGACACAAATGTGGAACCATTGAAGATCGGACGGGGTAATATACAACTATTCCAGATTTGAGCAAGAGCTAAAGGAAGGGGAGCCCCGAAGGGGGAAGTAGCAATCTCCCTGACCCAAGCAAAGTCAGTTTTCCGGTAGTGATAATGGGAAAAGGATTGTTCGGCAGTACGACCCAAGAAATAGTTGATCCAATGAGGAATCGACAAGGGAGGAAGTGATGCTCTAAGAAGATCAGGAGCGATAAAATGATTAGGACGAATATCATGGGGAGGAAATTGAGAAATGTCGCGAAAGTGCCAAACCAACCACAAGTGGAGGAACCATAACGGACCACGGGCTTTATCAGACGAACCTTTTTCCCAACCCGACACAGTAGCCGAAATACCCGCATATAGATGAGCAAGGAAGAAATCGGCTGAGGGCAGAGTCACATGATTGAGAAGCGCCGAAGCCAGAGAGTGTGTTTCGAGGAGAACACCCTTAGAAGGAACACACCAGAAGAATTTCGTAAGAAAGTACATCATGAAAGCAAGAGGTTCTGAAGGATGTGGAGCAGGCGAAACAGGATCACTCTGATGGGAAATGATCCAATTGGCAAAGGAATCGCCAGAGGAAAAGCCGGTATTTTTCTCCTTGGGCAACGACATGATGGCAAGGTTATCCCCACGAACAGAGAGGCCTAGGAGGAGTTTCACATCCTGAATGGTGGGAGTCATCATCCCCCAAGGGAAACAAAAACAGTTCACGGAAGGATTCCAAAAACAAAGAAGGGCTTGAATAGGACGAAGATCCGTGGGAAGTGGCAAGGTACTAAGAGAAATCATACGATGAACATACGACTTATTCCAAGAGTCGCGACAGTGGGGTTCGAGATGATGATACCACGCCACATAATCGGGAGAGGCCGGAGACCAATTAGCGAAAGATGAGGGGAAAAGCTTGGAAGAGAAACAAGGTTCATACAGAAGAACAGAACGATTATCGAAAATCCGAGCAGTACATTCGTCAATATCCTCAGGATGCCCAACGGACCTAAGGAATAGAAGCCCTCAGGCAGGAGACGAACTGCGGAATGAGAAGCAAAAGAGTTCTCAACTCTGAGAAGATCAGCAGAAAGAGCAGTAACAGGGGCAGGGGAATCCTCCATTGGAGAAGGTGGAAAGAGAGAGAGAAAGAGGAGAAGTTGGAAAGGCAGTTCACTCCAAAGACGTGGAAGGCTACGTAAATAAGGGAGTGATGGAGAGTATCCTCGAGAAGAAGAAAATAACCGCCAAAAGAAAGAAGAAAGGGAGATTACTTGGGCTCCTTCTACTAGGAAAGAAATTCGCCCAAGTAAGGAGGGCATCTGTTGGGGCCATATGAAATAATGGGCCGCGAAGAGCTATTGGGCCATAAGATATGGGCCAGAAGAAAGGGAGAGTTCAAAAGAAAGATGGGCTTAAGATCAGTAAGGCCGATAGCCCAGAGTAAAAGTCGAAGGAAGGGAACCGAGATTGATAGAGATTTCGGCCGAAATGGGAGGGGAACAGCCGAAACCAAAACAACCGAAATGAAGAAAGAAAGAATTCGGCTCAGAAGGATTAGCCGGAGAGCGGTTACTCTAGCTCCGGCTATAAATAGGGGTCGACACACACAAAATCAGAGAGATCAATCCAACCCCCAAATTCCTTTTATCAAATTTAATTCCTTGTTATCTTTACTGCTTTCTTTACAGCTTTCCTTTACAGCTTTCCTTAGAATCTAGCCTAGTTTGTAGCGGTTACCATTTCCAAATCCACCGTTGCTCCTTAGCAGCTGGTAGTTTGGTTCCCTGTTTTTGGTGAATTCCGCCGTTGTTCCTTAACAACAGGCAGATTCTCCGTTGTATCTTGTTATTTTTGATCAATTCAAAGAAGATTCAGTTAATTGTGGGCGCATTATTGTTAACCCGGACCCGTAATCGGTTTGATCCTTTTCCGATAGCCTCCCTTGAGGAGAAAAAGGTCCTTGGCTACACCCAAGCCAAACACCAAGCTTATGTTATTAATAGTTTAAAATGTGCATTGAACTGTGTGAAAATGAGATATATTATAACATTTACAAAAGACGAAAACGAATGAAGTATATATGTGACCAATGATCATTAAGTAGGGGGGTGTGCAGACAGATCCATCAGATCCTAAATTTTTGGATAACTCAAAATCACTATCAGTATCCGATCGGCCAATGGGATATTTGATCCGAAAATCTTGCAATTTTGGGTAAATACTGGGTATCACCAGGCGTCATTGGATCTAAAACTAATCTCTTAAGAATCAAAAGGACAAAGAGGAGCGATATGGAGGCTTTACTAATTGGCCAAGCCCTCATCACCTACATAAAAGTTAATTAATTATATGTATCAACTTTTTTTTTAAAATACACGCCAAAAAAACTTTTTTTTTTAAAAAAAATATGACAAATAAAATAAAATTAATTTCCCACCAAAATTAAATAAATAACTCTTCCCATTTTTATGTCCAACCACCCACATATTAGTAGTACTGCAATCAAATGGGAAAAAAATCCATTTAGTCCCATAAATTTTTTCAATTTCTGAAATCATCCCACAAATATCGAGTTAGACGAATCCATTCCATAACTACCATAATTATTGCCGAACCCGTCCATGAATCGATTTTTTCGTTAATCATCGCCGAATCCATCCCATAACTTCCCTAATGGAGGGATGGGTTCGGCGATGATTAGGGTAGTTATGGGACGGGTTCGGCAAAGATTAGGTAGTTATGGGACGGGTTTGGCAATGATTAGCGAAAAAACCGGGTTCATGGACAGGTTCGGCTATATTTAGGATAGTTATGGAATGGATTCGTCTAATTCGATATTTGTGAGACTGTTTGGAAAAATTTTAAAATTATGGGACAATATTGGTTTTTTTTCCGCAATCATATATTTCAATATATTATACTCGCTCTACGTTTTTTTTTTTAACTTCACCGTTCCTACATTTCACGCAATCAATATACATTTTAATCATTAATAACTCAAATTGTATGCAAATATATATTATAAAAATTTGATATTTTAAAACTACGCAATTATACGAATCCAACAATATCTCACTTGACTATGTTTTATATCTTATATAAGTATACTAAAAAATTAAATTGAAATTACTCAATAAATAGTATCAACTATACAAAGGATAACGGAGGAGTAATATGTATAAAGTACACTTAGAACGGTATAAAAATCATATACTTCAAACTCTCTCCGTAATCAAAAGAAGTTATCATTGCTTATTTTCACGTAATGCAATACACATTTATAAAGGGTTTTATCTCACATTTTATAAAATCTCAGTAACAAAAATCACATTACATAGAACATATCTCCCGATTTAGGCCTTGTTTTCTACGCCTTATTTAAGCTGTTTTGATCTGAATTTTAGTATAAGATATGGTCTGATCTGATCGGAAAAAAAACACCATTGGTCCCATAAGTTTCCCCAATTTCGATTTCAGCCCCATATTAATTTCATTAACACAATCAATCCATTATTTTTGCTAATTTTTGCGTAATCCATCCCAAACCCCTTAATGACGCATTTCTGCTGATGTGGCACAACATTTTTTCCAATCTGATCTGAATTTGTCTGGTTTGGTCTGAATGTTTTTGGTCTGATCTGATTCAAGCTGGACTGATCTTAATTGGTCTGGTCTGGTCTAATATTATTTTATATAATCTTATTATAATGATTTGATCTGAATGTTTTTGGTCTGGTCTGATCTGATTTGATCTGGTCTGATCTAAATGTTTCTTATCTGAACTGATCTTAATAAAAAAGTAATAAGTCATGGAAAATATATCCTAGAGAACGGGGCCTTAGTACAATTGTGAATCCTAAAGGATAACCTTTTTAATCCCTATTTTAAAAGAACGGAGTAAATCAACGAAGGTACGCAGGGGTCTTAATGCGAATAAAGAGCATACTCATCACATACGAAATCACGACGAGCGCAACCCCAGATGTCGCATACGACACCTTCACACTCTTGGCCCGGTTCTTGTCCAACGCCAGATCTAACAACACGATCCCAATCCCATTGAGTGAACATGGACCTGGAACAGAGAACCTCAATAATGTACTGCCCCTTGAACCAACCGGGGCGAAAGACTATGGGTCGTGTTGGGTCCTCCCAACACGTGCACCAAATGTCTTTATTTTGGTCAAATAATTAATGCCTATTAAGTCTAGATCCCAGCTGCCAGTATTATTAATCAGAGTAGCTGTCAAAATTATTGAACCACAACACAGCAACCAAAAGAGAGAAAAGAGAGCAAAACGCAACAACAAAACCTCTCCGTTCAGTTTCTGATTTCTGACCAAACCGTGAACCAAATCTTGTCCGATCGGGCTGAAATTTTTACAGAAGGTGCAGACATCTTGTTCTTTGTTTTGTACGGTGGAGATTGAATTTCAACAGTTAGAAATTTTTGTATAATTTTCTATTCGGGGCTGCAGTTTGTGTTCTTATTTTTTAGATTTGGTGTTCTTGGTGGAGTTGAGATTGTGATGACTTTGTGTTGTTTAAGGCCACATCTTTGGTTGTGATTTGGCAGACTCGGTGTAATCCCCTTTGTTGATAGTGGATTTGAGATAGGCTCAAGAGCCTCGTGGTTTTTACCTTTCGAATTGTAAGGTTTTTCTACGTAAATTCTTGTGTTCTTACTTGCTTTGATTTTGTTAATGTTCCTGCGAAACTCTAACAACTTGGAAATTAAGTGTCCGCTATAAATTTTTTATCTAGTGAAGTTTCTTGGTGAATTCCCAACAGAGTGGTATCAGAGCTTTCGTTGTCGTTAGAATAATGGAAATTAACACAAGCAGGATGATTTCGTTGAATGGGATGAATTATCAAAAATGGCAGGGGAAGATGAAAGATCTTATATTTGTTAAAAGTTTGCATCTACCTTTGTTTGCTACTTCAAAGCCAGAATTTAAATCAGATGAGGATTGGGCTTTTGAGCATCAACAGGTGTGTGGTTTTATTTGACATTGGGTCGATGATAATGTGTTAAATTTGGTTGCTAATGAGACGCATGCCAAGAAGTTGTGGGATAAGCTTGAAAAGCTTTATGCTTCAAAGACTGGGAATAATTAGTTATTCTTGGTGAAACAATTGATACAATTGAGGTATAAGGAAGAAGTTCCTACCGCTGGCCATGTGAATGAGTTCCAGGGGTTGTTGGATCAATTGTCAAATGTTGGAGTGAAATTCAATGATGAGATTCTTGGATTATGGTTGCTGAATACTTTGCATGACAAGTGTGAGACATTCAGGGTGTCACACACTAATTCTGCTCCCGATGGTGCAATGACAATTGATAATGCCAAAAAGTGGAATCATGAACGAGGAGATGAGGAGAAAAACTCAAGGTTCAACATCTTCACAGAATGAGTTGTTTATTGTAGAGAATAGGGGGAGACAAAAAACGTGAAATATTGATAAGGGCGACAAAGGATAAATCCAAATCTCGATACAAGAATGTTGAGTGTCACTACTGTCACAAGAAAGGTCATATCCAAAAATATTGCTTCAAGTGGAAAAATGACAACAAGAATGCTGGTGCAGGAAAGTCTGAGGATATCAGTCATGTTACCACGACTAGAAATAATGATCTCGTTGTTGTCTTTGATGAAAATGCAGTGAAAACAATTTCCTCTGTTGTTAGTTGGCCTGCTAATACAGGTGCTGCAATCCATGTCACATCGAGAAGGTATTTTTTTTCTACTTACAATGCTGGTAAGTATGGTTCATTAAGGATGGGAAATAATGATGTATCTGAAGTTGTGGGCAGGTGATATTTGTTTGAAGATTGGCAATGGATCTATATCGCGGTTGAAAGATGTCAGACACGCACCAGATATTCGTATGAATCTAATTTCTATTGGGAGACTTGATGAAGATGGTTATGGAAATAGTTTCTGTGATGGTATATGGAAACTGAGTAAAGGATCTCTTGTGATTACTAAGGGTAAGAAAATGAGATCAAACTTATATTTGTTGCAAGCTTCGGTTTCCAATGATGCTGTAAACCTGGTGGAGAATCAGAGTTTCCCTGAATTATGGCACAGGAGATTGAGTCACATAAGTGCTAAAGGCCTTGAAACTTTGGTGAGAAAAAAGCCATTTCTGTGTTGAATCATGCAAATTTGGAGAAATGTCCACATTGTTTTGCAGGAAAGCAACACCGAGTGTCATTCAAGACTCACCAACCTCGACGAATGCAGAATTTACTAGACTTGGTGCATTCGGATGTCTTCGGTCCATTGAAGGTACACTCATTTAGTGGTGCATCTTATTTTGTGACATTTATTGATGATCATTCCAGGAAGTTATGCGTCTAGGTGTTGAGATCAAATGATCAAGTGCTTGATAAATTCAAGGATTTCCATGCTTTAGTTGAAAGACAAATTGGAAGAAAGTTCAATTGCATCCGTATGATAATGGGGGAGAGTATCGTGGACCATTTGAGGATTATTGCAGGAAACAGGGGATTCGACATCAAAAGACACCTCCAAAAACACCTCAGTTGAATGGGTTAGCTGAGAGAATGAATCTGACATTATTCTAGAGAGTTCGATGTCTTCTGGCAGAGTCAAAACTTCCTAAGTCCTTTTGGGGTGAAGCTTTATTGACAGCTATACATGTGACAAAATTTGACTCCTACAGTTTCTCTTAGTGGAGATGTTCCAGATGCAGTTTGGAAAGATAAAAATTCATTATATGATCATTTGAGAGTATTTGGTTGCAAAGCGTATGTTCATGTTCCTAAAGATGAAAGATCAAAGCTTGATGTCAAAAGCAAGCCATGCATCCTTTTGGGCTATGGTCAAGAAGAGTTTGGCTATAGATTGTATGATCCAGCTGCAAAGAAGCTTTTAAGGAGTTGTGATGTTGTGTTTATGGAAAATCAGACAATTGAAGATTTGAAGAAATCTGATTCTCGTGCTCAAGATGACTTTGTAGATGTTGAGCTAGTTCCTATAACAAGATCGCCCGCTGGGGATGATACAGAAGCTGATATGCAACAAGATCAGGTAGATGATGATCAGCATGCTGTAATGATGATTTTGATCATGCTCAACGGGTTCCTCTCAGGAGATCTACAAGATAAAGACAACAGTCTACTAGATATTCTCCTGGTGAATATGTCCTTTTGACTGATGACGGAGAACATGAATGCTTTGATGAAGCCATTGAGAGTGTGGATAAAGAGCATTGGTTGCATGCCATGAAAGATGAGATGAAGTCTCTTTATGATAATGATACCTTTGAGTTGGTGAAATTACCTAAAGAAAAAGGGCCTGAAAAAATAAATGGGTTGAAACTTTTGACAATTTCCTACACGAGTATTTTCTAAAAATAATAATCCTAGTTTTAATTTATTTAATGAAACCAAATTATGAAGATGGAGTTGGGATTATGGATATATTTATAGGTTGTCACGTTTTTATTACTCGTGTGAAGAAACTGTGGCCCGAAAGCGCACGGTGTCAAAAATTGCAGTAATTTATAGTAAGACCGGATCGTTCACTGGAGGATGTGCGATAGAAGCAAGTCCCACATCATTTTATAAGATATTCCACTTGTATTACTCGATTCAGATTTGGAGTTTTAACTATCAACTACTTGACATAATTTAAACTAAGCTAAAATTATTCTACAAAGCAGATAAAAACTATTCTAGGAAAGCAACTAAATTAATCTACGAAAGCAACTAAATTTAATCTAAGAAGGCAAAAAAATTAATCTAAGAAAGCAATTAAATTTATTTAGCTAACATCCTTTTTGGATGTTAAAATGAGACAGAAGGGACAGGAAGAAAAGAATAAAGATTGGACAAGATTCAGATAAAACACAATTAAACATCCTTTTTGTTACACAAATCTTTGTTTGGGGATAATTCTTTTAGTTAGCTAACTCTCATGCTTTCCGTACTATGTTCCCTTTAAAGATAGGTACTTACAGTCAGAATTTACATGCTCTTAAGAAAACAAAATCTAAGATACTACAGACTCATAACTACCTTTGCAATGCATTGCAAGGTATGTTAATCATCTGTGGTGGACAAGAAACACCTGACACATCATTAATTGAAATGTCAAGTACTCTCATCATTCCCCTGGTCATACCAAAAGTTTCAAATCAAGTCCTGAACTATTCTATAACTCTCAAACCTTATAATAGATCTAACATCTCTCAAAGCATCTGAGTGACCTCTGTAAAAGCATTTAAAAGAAAGTGGTAAAGAAAGCATTTAAAAGTCCTATCAATCGGAAGTTTCAAAAGCATAACACACTAATAGTATAAGAGAGCCCAATAGGATCTAAAAACGGTAGCTGGAAAGTAAAGAAATAGATAGTGGCTGTTTTTCTATTTGCTTAGCAATGGCCTGGGTGACACACTTGCTACAATGGCCGGGACAAAGGGTCGCGATCCCTCGAGGGTGAGCTAACCCCAAAAACCCGCCCTCAGTTCGGATTGTAGGCTGCAACTCGTCTGCATGAAGACGGAATCGCTAGTAATCGCCGGTCAGCCATACGACAGTGAATTCGATCCCGGGCCTTGTACACACCGCCCGTCACACTATGGGAGCTGGCCATGCCCAGTTTCTTCAGAACATTCAGTCGAGTCAAAATTTACGTATATGGGACAACCATTTTTTATGTGTATCCAAACCTATTCCAAATCTATGCAACTCAATTGAAACAAGTACGAAATTGAAGTACTAGATTCAATCCATTCATCTCATATATCAAACGATTTTGAAATAAAGAAATCTCTTCTTTTTTTTTTTTAACTTTTTGTTGCAAGCGATCCTTCAGATATGGATAGATCATATCTTGTAATTTAGTTCATTTTTGTGGAGATTCCATTAGCTTAGGCACTTGACCCAGATGGCTTGCGCTTTTTAGAGCTGGCACTTGACCCAGATGGCTTGCGATTTTTAGGCCAGTTCGATTCTCTTATCCATCGTTCCACAAATAGTGGTAGCATCTTGACTTCCTAAGTCTATTACAGAACTATGAGAGAAGCGGCTTTATTTAAAGAATGAAATGGAAGATATATGCAGAAACTTTCGGTAGAGCTCTTTAAACCTCTCCCCTTTGTCTATCCTATAAATAAAGGCTTTTTTTATCTATTAATAATGTGGACAACCCTTATTTGTTGAGAATGGTTCCAACATTAAAAATCTTTCTAGATAGAAAGGAATTTATTGCTCTCGCTTTGTTTAAGGAATGATCTTCGCTTCGCGGGAACAACAAAAACCACCCTATCTAACCGAACCCGGAACATGCCATTGGGAGAATTGATTAAACCAAATTTCTTTAAAATTTATTTGTTTATTATATAGGGTCTCTCCTCTTGGGGGGGGGGGGGGGTCTGCCGGGAACAAAGAAAGCTCATGATGACCGGATGCAGATCAAGAATTCCCGAACATCAGTGAACTGCTCGTAGTATTCACCGTCATCCGGGTGGTTATGAGATACAAAGTAAATGAAACAAATTAATGAATTAATTTGTTCTGGATGTATTCACTCAAGACTTGAATTTAGGCTTTGGCAGAAGAAGACAGCAGTTGAAAGAATACTCAACACTATCTTAGAAAATAATCAAGGCCTACATGTTGTTCCTCTAATATTATTCACACCTCTCTAGATTCCAAGTGGTCTTTGAACTAGTGCTGATATTTAATACCAGATTTCCAACACACAATAATTTTGAGAAAATAATTGGTATTTGAAAATCATTCCCTATAACAGGTACTAAACTCTCAATTAAAACACAAATCCTTCCAGTCTAGATGAGACCTAATCACTGACTCTGCTTCTAATTTCCCAAAATCAACCCCCAGTCGATATAAATTAGTCAAAACTGTGGAATTTATCCCTTACTCAGATCCGGATTTTATAAATGAGTTTTTTTTGGAAATTTATTATGAGACATCTGATTTAAATCAAGACTTCTATGTCCAAGTGAATGATCCAAAAATAATTGGACCACAATATTTACATACTAATATCATGCATAATTTAATATAAAAAGATAAAATGAATTATCCCAAAATATATAATGGAATTAGACAGAATTTGTTACACAACTGTGAAATAGCCTTGAGATGAGAGAAGTTCAAAAGAACATTTTATTTTTGGCTAAAAAGATGGCAAAATGATTAGGGGAAGCTGGATTTCAGTTATCTGTGGTGCAGTCCCTAACCACTTAGGTGTGATGATTATGGACAATAGAGCAACCGAGATGACGGTGACTGCCATCACTCAACCCTCCTTTATCTGTGAATGGATGAAAAACCCGCATATTTTCTTATTATAATATTTCTCAAACAATGTTAGTCGGCATCATTTGATAACATTACAATTTGAAATTCAGGTTTGAAATTAAGATAAAGAAGAGAACACTGTATCCCGATAGAAGTTGGTTGAGTAGCTATTTAATTTCCCCGTGAAGGGTTCATTCGCCAACATTAGTTTGTGATATCTCTTATTACTCACTTCACACAAACATGGGTAAAGACCAAAATAAACAACAGAAAATGTTTTTGGGTTTTAATAAAATAAAAATAAAAATCAAAATTACTTGTATGAGAGACATTAGTTTCTCATGCAAAATATAAAATTGAATCCATAATTACTCTTTATATTCTAAACAATCTCTCATTCCATAATTAACTAAAGTCGGATTGTATACTTAAAACATTAGAGTAGTTAATAGAAAAATATTTTAATGATGAATTGAACAAAATTCCTAAATTAGATTAATCATTGATCTCAATTACTGATAATTTTGATCTTTAATTAAGACATAAAGGTTCAATTAATTAAGTAAGAGATATGGAGAATGAAAAAAAAAAACAGAATTGGCAAGAGGATGCCATTCACGTCGCAAGGCAGATGTTACGTCGTGAACCATGGGTTCACGACATGAGGCTTGCGACGCATAGGTAGGCAGAGAAATTTTTTTAAAAATTTTGGGAATAAAAGGGTTCACCCAGTCGCAAGGCTAAAATTACGTTGTGAACCATGGGTTCACGACATGAGTTTTGCGATAGGCAGATCAAAACTTAGAAATTTATTTAGTATTGAAAAAGAGTAGGATACCCGTCGCTAGACATTAAATTACGTTGCAAACCTAAGTTTAGTGACGTGAGTCTTGCGACGGGGCAGTTTTATAAAATTTCTAAGGCATAATGTCTCACGTCGCTAGACTAAAAAATTATATCGTGAACCATGAGTTCACGACGTGAGGCTAGCGACATGAGTATTTTCCGAAATTTTTCCAAGTGTTTGATCTCACGTCGCTAGATTAAAATTTACGTCGTGAACCATGGGTTCACGACGTGAGTGTTTTATAAAATGTTGAAGTATTTGGGCATACTCCCGTCGTGAGAGTAGAAAAAATTACATTATGATCCATGGGATCATGACGTGAGACTCAAGACGTGAGCATGAAATTTTATGGGGTTCGAGACACCCACATCGTGAAGCTCTCACACGTCGCAAAACCTGGGTTAGCGACGTGTGAGTCTCACGACGGGACATGTCCAGAACCAATGTTCATGAACAAAATCATGCAGACATGCGATTTAAAACCCCATTTCAGATTTAATGACCTATTCTAGATATCGAAAGACAAATAGAATAGAAATTAAGTAAGAAAATTACAAGGAAAGTAAAGCTATACTAAGAACTGGTATTTAAAATCAAAGAACCTAATCTAGGGTTTTCAACCACCCATCACGCATGAAATCATTCAAGAAACATTAAATACTAACTTAACCACAAAAATAAATGACCAAAGGGTCAAAAGAAAAATAAAGCAATAATATCCATGGGCTGTAATGCCCATTTCATGATTTTGGGACACTGAGATGATTAACTTCTTATTTATTGATAATGGTTTGATAAAGTGTAACAAAGCTAAAAATAATGATAGTGGCTAACTAAGCTAAACAGTAGGCTAAAAACACTAATCTACACTATCTATTATCTAAACTACATTGCAAGAATTAAATAATACAAAGAAAAAGAAACTAAACTAAACTAACTATCTAGCTTAAGGACACCTTGCAATGCCTTCAAGTGTATTGTGTTGTCAACCCCTTGCACATTGGGATCACCTCCTATTTATAGGCGTGAAACTGTAGGCCCATGGGCCCATTAGGTCTGATTTTGGATTCTCGTCATGAGACTCCACGCACGTCGCAAGACACTTTGCACGTTGCAAGACTTCAAGCCCGTCGGGAGACTCTGGTTCGCGACGTGGGATCTTCAGTCCATAAGTTCTTCTTTCTTCTCTTCCGCGTCGTGAGACTCTTGCACCACGTCGCGAAACACCTTCACATTGCAAAGCTTGGATTGCGACGTGAATTTTCAGACTTCAAATCTTCTGCTTGTCCTCATGCACACCCATGTCGCAAGACTCTGCTTTGCGACGTGGGTCTTGGCTTGCGACGGGTTGGGCCAAATTTTGCAATTTTTGTGGGCTTGTCTATTCTTTTCCCATCTTTTATTTCCTTTTTCTTTTCTCTTCTTTTCTCATATTTTTGGATTTTTCTAACACATAATATAACAAAATTATATATGTAACACCCCGGATTTGGTAACCCAGGCCGGGACGCTACCGCCACACCCTTCCAAACAAGACCCGATTAAATCGAGTTTGTTTAAAAGGATGCTAAGGCTTAAGTTGCATCATTGACTTAAAAATATTTAAAACCATTCAAATAAGCCCGAATTTAATCAGAGTATACCACACATAATAATACTAAGCAGTGCGGAAGCAAAAATAAACAGGGCCAAAACATGCGGCCAAAACCAGAGTCTAAGTCCAATGCATAAATTAAAATAAATAAAATGCGACAGTCTTCTTTTTAAAAAAAATGGAAATCCCATCCCTCCATGCGATGCTTACTCTGCGAAATCTGAAAGGAAAATAAAACAACAATTTATCAGTACAAAGGTACTGCGTAAGTTAATATATAGCACAACGAATTTTAAAAGTTTTTAGGAGAATATACAAAGTAATATATTTATTTAAAAGACGAGTAAATAAATTAATTAAAAATTCTTACACATATGCCACGAACATTTACCAATGTTAGTTATGATCGAGGACACCCCATTAACATATCCTAGGGACGAACCCACAGGACCAACCTTTGGGACTTTATACCCACAAGGACTCAAATATATCCTAGGGACGAACCCTTGGGATCAACCTCTGGGACTCGTACCCACGAGGTAAGTGCATGCAGCGGACCCTATACAGACACACTCCGGAGCCCTAGATAACCCATACGGATACATCTAGGAGTATAGACTCATACATCACAATAATCAATGCCGTTTTGGCTATAAAAGAGGGGGCGACATAATTCACCACATTGGCATCCCACTCGATCAAAACTTACAAAGTTTTAAAACCACATTTTATCATTTCATAATATTCACAACATGTTCAGATTTCATATATATCCAAAACCGAGTAACAATCGACTCGTAGTTCATCGCATAATCAAAATAGCATTTACCGATTAAAAATGCCATTACAACAGTTTCTGAAATCGCATTTAAAAATGCAGTAAACGATTTTTAAAAATTCTGGAAAAATTACAGTAGCTAGAAAACATCAAAATAAGCATTTTTCATAGAAATAGCCATCTCAAAATTCGGACTCTAAGTAGGTCATTTTAATCGATTTCAGAAAGCTATTGAAATTCAAATTCTCTTACTTCAGTAAATTCGACCACAGTGAACTCAAAAATTCATAACAATTTCATTTGTGCTCCAAAAATCATGAAACTTTACAGGGACGTTCTAGACACATAATGGAACAAATTCCATGAAGACATCAAGCACTAAAAACGATCATAGGCAAGAGTGAATCGAACAACAAAACTGACTACAAACATACATTAAATCTGTTCACACATACGCAGAAAATACCAGATTGAATTTGAGTGACCAAAACTTGTCCAAAAATTATAAAAATTTACAGAGAGCATCTTTAGGACGTTAGGAACAAGTTTCATTTTGGAAGGTTCTCCTAGAAATGTAAGGATCATGGTCGAATTCACAGAACAATAAAATTGGTCACAAGAAAACCCTATTTGACAGATTTTATAAGGAATAGAGATGATCCAATATCTCGAGTTATACTCAACCAAAACTCCTAAAAATCGACGTGCACAATACTAACTTACATGAGATGAGTTTAGGATCGAAATTCCTCTTGATAGAATGCCTGAGATCGCCCGGATCGGCCTCAACAGTCCCCTCCTCCTTCGATGAATCCTATATTCGAACGGTTGGCAAAATCCTTCACTTAGGGGTCTGTATTACGAGTTTAGGACTAAGGAACAAGAATGAAATCCTCACTTACCAAAAGAATGATAGATTGGAAGTGCCCAACTTCGACAGAACCCTCTGCAATCCTATGAACAACACTCAACTCTCACAACACTCTAATGATCTCAGATTTTCCAAACAAATGAAATGGAGAGGGGTTGTGAGTTTAAATAGAAGTGAGAATCTGGAATGATTGGCATCCAATGATGGCATTAAGTCCCTAGGTGAGTGGTGAGTGCTTGGTGACTGAAAACTCCCGAAATTAAAGCTCCCATACCCCCACTACTCCACCTTGCTCAACCATGGTCCAAGTAATGCTCAATTATGCTAATGTATTGCCTTATCCAGAGTTTGTGGAGTGTTAACACACCCAAAAATCTATCCAAAACCATCCCCACACACCCTCCAACGTCTGAAAAATCAAATTAGAGTCGTTTGGGATCGCCCACCACCAATTCATGGCATGAAACGCATGGAGCGTTATGAATCCGCCATAACAGCAGAGTGGCGCGCTGGTGGCGCGCTCCGCGCGGCCACCGCGCGGCCACCTGCTGTCGAAATTTTTTTTTTTTTTTATTTATAAATATTATGATTTTAATCTCTTAAAAATCATAATATGAATTATCCGAGATTTTTGGGATAATTCGATACATCTATCCCGAGTCGCGATTATCCGAAATATTTAATTCCGCTCTCTCGGAATTAATTCGATTTCGATAAATAAATCAAATTCTGAAACTTCGGATTTTAAAACTTGATGTCGATTTCTCGGGTATTACAGTCTACCCTCCTTAGAAATCAACTTCGTCCTCGAAGTTGGGTCGCACTCGGATTGATAGAAATGCATGCAATAATTCGCACACATAAAATATTTGAGGTTTGAAAATTAAATTCTTACCTCGGCGTGCGATGTCTCTTTGCGGGGTATCACATCCTCCCCCCCTTAGGACTACAGTTATGTCCCCATAACTGCTCACGAGTCGTGTTGAAAAAGGTTGGGATACTTCTGCTTCATATCCACTTCCAACTCCCACGTCGCTTCTTCGGTACCATGATTAGACCATAACACCTTTACCATCCTCACGGTCTTGTTTCTTGTGACTCTTTCTTTGACGTCCAGTATCTCGATCGGATACTCCTCATACGTCAGGTCATCATCCAGCTCAATCACATCAGTTTGCAAGACATGAGTTGGATCGTGCACATATTTCTTCAGCTGAGAAACATGAAACACGTTGTGCACCCGTGATAATTCCGGTGGAAGAGCCAATCGGTAGGCCAAGGTACCTACACGGTCTAAAATCTCCTATGGACCAATGTAACGAGGACTCAGCTTCCCTCGTTTGCCAAATCGCATCACCCCCTTCATGGGTGACACCTTTAGCATAACCTTATCTCCCACTTGGAATTCCAACTCTTGTCGCCTCGTATCGGCATAGCTCTTTTGGCGATCTTGTGCGGCCTTCATCTTTTGTTGGACAATCTGGATCTGTTTACTCATATCTTCAATGAGCTGAGGTCCAACAACTACAGAATTTTCATCCTTTGTCCAGCAAATCGGACTGCGACACTTGCGTCCATAGAGAGCTTCGAACGGTGCCATGCCAATACTAGCATGGTAACTGTTGTTATACGAGAATTCTATTAGCGGTAAGTGGTTCTCCCAACTTCCCTTGAATTCAAGTACACACGCTCTAAGCATATCTTCAAGTGTTTGTATTGTCCGCTCAGTTTGACCGTCGGTCATCGGATGAAAAGCTGTGCTCATCTTGATTTGGGTTCCCAAGGCTTCTTGTAATTTTGTCCAAAAATTTGAGACAAATCTACTGTCTCGGTCCGAAATAATATCATGTGGTACACCATGCCTTCTGACCACATTCTCGATATATGCCTTGGCGAGTTGATCCATCGACCAATTGTCTTTCATTGGTATAAAGATGGCAGTCTTTGTTAATCGATCAACTATTACCCAAATTTTGTTCATCCCTCGAGGAGATCTTGGTAAGCCCGAGACAAAGTCCATGGAAATACTATCCCATTTCCAACTTGGGATCTCCAACGGTTTCACCAATCCCAATGGCTTTTGCCGTACTGCCTTTACCTTTTGGCAAGTTATACATTTAGCCACAAAATCTGCAACATCTTTCTTCATTCTCGGCCACCAATAGATTTTCTTCAAATCTTTGTACAACTTATCACCACCAGGGTGTACTGAATAAGGCGTACTGTGGCCTTCCTCCATCAATTTCTGCTTCAATTCCTCACACTTGTGAGGAACGCACCACCTCCCTTTAAAGCGAATACTCCCGTCATCGTGGACTGTGAATCCTACCGCTTTTCCCTCGTCCATCTTCTCCTTGATCCTCTTGAGATTCTCATCATCCGGCTGAGCTGTCATAATCTCGTCAAATACGGTAGATTCAATCGTCACGGCATTCACCCTTTCTACCACAGTCCCATAATGGACTAGTTCAGTTTCCAACCTTGCTAAGTCCATATATAGTCCTGACGGTAAAATAAGAGTGTTTGTCGTGTGCTTCGCCTTTCGGCTTAATGCGTCTGCCACGACGTTTGCCTTTCCTTCGTGATAGGCTATATCCAGGTCGTAGTCCTTGATTAATTCAAGCCATCTCCGCTGCCTCATATTTAACTCCTTTTGAGTAAATATGTACTTGAGGCTCTTGTGGTCCGTGAACATCCGACATGTTCGTCCGTATAAGTAGTGTCGCCAAATCTTGAGAGCGAACACCACCGCGGCTAATTCTAGATCGTGCGTCGGATAATTCTCCTCATGCGGCTTGAGCTGTCGCGATGCGTAGGAAATAACCCTCTGGTTCTGCATAAGTACACACCCGAGTCCTTCTTTTGAAGCGTCACTGTACACTTCAAAATCTTCCGTTTCTGATGGAAGTATCAGGACTGGCGCTGTTGTAAGTCTTTTCTTGAGTTCATGGAAAGACTTTTCGCACTCTGTAGTCCACTCAAACTTTAATCCCTTCTTCAGCAATTGGGTCATTGGCCTTGCAATCTTGGAAAAATCTTTCACGAACCTTCTGTAGTATCCGGCTAGTCCAAGAAAGCTTCTTACTTCTGTCTGACTCGTCGGTGCCGGCCAATCAATCACTGCCGATATTTTTGCCGGGTCAACCGACACTCCCTTGGCCGATACTATGTGCCCCAAGAATGCGACTTCCTTCATCCAAAACTCGCATTTCGACAGTTTTGCGTACAGCTGATTCCTCCTCAGAGTTTCGAGCACTTGATGCAAGTGTTTCGTATGCTCCTCATCGTCCCTTGAGTAAACTAGAATGTCATCGATGAATACGACGACACAAGAATCCAGCAACTCTCGGAAAACACTATTCATGAGGTTCATGAATACTGTGGGAGCGTTTGTGAGACCAAAGGACATTACGGTGAATTCGTAGTGCCCATATCTCGTACGAAACGCTGTCTTCGGTATATCCTTCTCGGCTATACGCAGTTGGTGGTATCCAGATCTCAGGTCGATCTTGGAAAATACCGAAGCTCCTCTCAGTTGATCGAAAAGGTCTTCGATCCTAGGTAGCGGGTACTTGTTCTTAATCGTGACTTGATTAAGACCTCTGTAGTCTATGCACAACCGAAGTCCACCGTCCTTCTTTTTAACGAATAGGACTGGCGCTCCCCAAGGTGACGTACTTGGTCGAATATAACCTTTTGATAACAACTCTTCTAGTTGTTCCCTCAACTCTTTCATTTCTGCTGGCGCCATGCGATATGGTGCCTTGGATACCGGTTCTGTTCCAGGTACCAGATCAATCGTGAACTCAATCTCTCGCTCAGGTGGCATCCCTGGAATATCTTCTGGGAAAACGTCAGGATATTCTTTTACGACCGGGATCTCGTCGATCTTGTTTCCCTCATCGTTGAGGTTATGCACATAGCATGCATATAAGTGATAGCCTTTCCGTATGAGATTGTAGAACCTCAAGGCATTCACTATCTTAGCGTTTTTCTTTCGAGGCTGCATGTAATACACAACCTTCCTCCCTCGACTCTTGGCTAAGGAAATCTTCTGCTTCTGGCACTCAATAACAGCTTTATATTGAGTCAGAAAATCCATGCCTAAGATGACGTCGAAATCCCCAAGATCAAACTCAATTAGATTCGCGAAAAATTCTAGATTCTTGATCACTATCGGGGTTCCATCGTATCGTTTCAAACACGATATCACCTTGCCCGATGGTAATTGAATTCCTAAGTTAATGTTCGTAGGCGCTGGTAGATCTAAGGTAGATATAATCCTTGTAGATATTAAAGAACAGCTCGCGCCTGAATCGAACAAAACTTTAACGGGTACGCTTAAAGCGGTAAACGTACCAGTGATCACTTCTCCTTAAGCGGCCAAATCCGCTTGGTTGATCACGTTCAAGCGTCCCACGGCTCCGCCTTGATTTCTCTGCTGGTTGTGATTCTGGGGTGGCCCTTGAGCTTGTTGGAACCTTTGTCCTTGATTGTTATGCTGATTCGGCCCAGTTGGGTGATTCCCAGTTGGACGAATCACTAAGTCCAGCCTCTTCTCGATTGCCTCCTCTCGAATTCTACAATCCCTTCTCAGGTGGCCATCTCTGCCACACCTATAACAAGACCCAGGTTTCGGGCATTCACGCACCAGATGCGGAATGTTGCATTGCGGGCATCGGGGTATGAAAGCACCCTGATTCCCAGGCCTCCGATTTCCATTCCCTCCTTGGTTGAACCCTTTGTTCTCAAATCTTCTCTGTCCTTCATTCTTCGCCAGGTCGTTCCCTCTCCTAAAGTTGTTACCACTGTTGTTGCTCCGGTTCCTCTTATCAAATTGATTCGAGCCCTTGCTCGACTCCCCATGGTCCTTGCGCTTCAGCTGTTGAACCCGTGCGATTGCCACTGCACGATCGTAAACAGCCTGCAGAGTTGTGTGCTGTCCGCCAACTAGAATCTCTCTGATGCTGAGGTTTAGCCCCATCTCAAATTTCTGGGCTTTGTCAGCATCAGTCGGCACCAATCTTGGAGCGAAACGGACGAGTTCCTTGAACCTCGTATAGTACTCCTGTACTGTCTGAGTACCCTGACGGAGGTTGATAAACTCTTCGTATTTAGCCGTTTTCGTGCTAAGAGGGTAAAATCTCTCTCTCATCATCTCCTTGAATTCTTCCCAAAAATAAACTTGCTCGCCATCCGCTAGTCCCCCTTGGTGGTTCTGCCACCATTCATCTGCCTCCCCACTTAAATAGTATGTAGCTACTCTCACCTTCTCATTCTCGGGACATCTGACGGCGTTCAAAAGCTTATCAAATGTCCTCATCCAGTCCTCTAGCTTTGCGGGATCCTCTTGTCCCTCGTAATGAGGCGGCTGGTATGGGTTTACCATTGCCAGATAGTTAATACGGGCTACCGGCGGAGGTACCGCCGCTTGGGCCCTATTAACTTCGGCGTTGCCCAGTGCTATGAGGACTTGCTCTACAGTCCTCAACCGTGCGTCTACAACATTGGGTACAGCGCCCGCCGGTCCTCCAACATTAGGTGGGTTTGCACCCACTGGCCCATTTGCCCCGTCCGGGTTCAGTGGTGCGCCACCTTCGGCTGGTACATTAGGGTGGGCGTTGTTAACAGCGGGGTTTTCCCTTCGCGGTCTTCCCCTTGGCGGCATTCTGTTAGATAAGCACGCAAGGGTAAGAATCAAATTCTACGGTAGGTTAGTAGTCAAGTTAGTAAGTTCCAACATCTCAAGTACGCAGAATTCTAAAAGAGACGACGCAACAAAGGAAAGGGGAAAATGCTTCACTAGATCATTTAGGAAAAATATTATAAAGCAGCTACAATGGAAGGCAAATCAAGGTAATATAAAATACGGAAAGCAATAGATACTCCAACGATATAATGCAATCAATCTAGTAGATAATCGGGAGAATAGCCGAGGAGTGCCCTGTCATGCTCATACTCCCCATCGGAGTCAAGAGGTATCGGTGGGTCCACTATCTCTGCCTCTGGTTCCTCCTCATCCACGCCCTCAATATCAATATACATGTCTGGGTCCTCCTCTTCTTCCTCTTCCTCCTCAGGTTCCGGTGCATTGAGTCTGTTTTGAAGGTCAACAATCTCATGCTCCAAAGTAAACACACGTCCCCTAAGCATGTGGTTGTTGTGTTGCTCCTCATGAAACAGAGTTTCAAGAGCAGCGATGCGGCCCAAATCCTCCTGTCGAGCATTCCTCAATTTCTCCAACTCTTTCTCGATATCTTTTACATGGTCCTTATATGCACTAACCTCATCACGGCTATGTCTTAACTCATGCATGATGCTAGTCATCGAACATAGCATATCGGTCATCATGTTAAAAAGCTTTGGGTCTGCCATCTATAAATAAATATTTAACGAATCAATATCTTGCACATTTCAAGCACATATGTTAATGCATATGCAACCCCCAGAAATAATATTTCGAGACTTGTCGAATTTTTGAGATATATTTTCCATGGGTTTTAAAATAAATTTCCTTTCCATGGAAATAATATTTAAAAAGCTTAAAAATAATATTTAATATTTTGGGCCTCTATATTGGGCCGAAAATAATAGCTTTAAAAAAATTCGGGCTCTGATACCACTTTGTAACACCCCGGATTTGGTAACCCAGGCCGGGACGCTACCGCCACACCCTTCCAAACAAGACCCGATTAAATCGAGTTTGTTTAAAAGGATGCTAAGGCTTAAGTTGCATCATTGACTTAAAAATATTTAAAACCATTCAAATAAGCCCGAATTTAATCAGAGTATACCACACATAATAATACTAAGCAGTGCGGAAGCAAAAATAAACAGGGCCAAAACATGCGGCCAAAACCAGAGTCTAAGTCCAATGCATAAATTAAAATAAATAAAATGCGACAGTCTTCTTTTTAAAAAAAATGGAAATCCCATCCCTCCATGCGATGCTTACTCTGCGAAATCTGAAAGGAAAATAAAACAACAATTTATCAGTACAAAGGTACTGCGTAAGTTAATATATAGCACAACGAATTTTAAAAGTTTTTAGGAGAATATACAAAGTAATATATTTATTTAAAAGACGAGTAAATAAATTAATTAAAAATTCTTACACATATGCCACGAACATTTACCAATGTTAGTTATGATCGAGGACACCCCATTAACATATCCTAGGGACGAACCCACAGGACCAACCTTTGGGACTTTATACCCACAAGGACTCAAATATATCCTAGGGACGAACCCTTGGGATCAACCTCTGGGACTCGTACCCACGAGGTAAGTGCATGCAGCGGACCCTATACAGACACACTCCGGAGCCCTAGATAACCCATACGGATACATCTAGGAGTATAGACTCATACATCACAATAATCAATGCCGTTTTGGCTATAAAAGAGGGGGCGACATAATTCACCACATTGGCATCCCACTCGATCAAAACTTACAAAGTTTTAAAACCACATTTTATCATTTCATAATATTCACAACATGTTCAGATTTCATATATATCCAAAACCGAGTAACAATCGACTCGTAGTTCATCGCATAATCAAAATAGCATTTACCGATTAAAAATGCCATTACAACAGTTTCTGAAATCGCATTTAAAAATGAAGTAAACGATTTTTAAAAATTCTGGAAAAATTACAGTAGCTAGAAAACATCAAAATAAGCATTTTTCATAGAAATAGCAATCTCAAAATTCGGACTCTAAGTAGGTCATTTTAATCGATTTCAGAAAGCTATTGAAATTCAAATTCTCTTACTTCAGTAAATTCGACCACAGTGAACTCAAAAATTCATAACAATTTCATTTGTGCTCCAAAAATCATGAAACTTTACAGGGACGTTCTAGACACATAATGGAACAAATTCCATGAAGACATCAAGCACTAAAAACGATCATAGGCAAGAGTGAATCGAACAACAAAACTGACTACAAACATACATTAAATCTGTTCACACATACGCAGAAAATACCAGATTGAATTTGAGTGACCAAAACTTGTCCAAAAATTATAAAAATTTACAGAGAGCATCTTTAGGACGTTAGGAACAAGTTTCATTTTGGAAGGTTCTCCTAGAAATGTAAGGATCATGGTCGAATTCACAGAACAATAAAATTGGTCACAAGAAAACCCTATTTGACAGATTTTATAAGGAATAGAGATGATCCAATATCTCGAGTTATACTCAACCAAAACTCCTAAAAATCGACGTGCACAATACTAACTTACATGAGATGAGTTTAGGATCGAAATTCCTCTTGATAGAATGCCTGAGATCGCCCGGATCGGCCTCAACAGTCCCCTCCTCCTTCGATGAATCCTATATTCGAACGGTTGGCAAAATCCTTCACTTAGGGGTCTGTATTACGAGTTTAGGACTAAGGAACAAGAATGAAATCCTCACTTACCTAAAGAATGATAGATTGGAAGTGCCCAACTTCGACAGAACCCTCTGCAATCCTATGAACAACACTCAACTCTCACAACACTCTAATGATCTCAGATTTTCCAAACAAATGAAATGGAGAGGGGTTGTGAGTTTAAATAGAAGTGAGAATCTGGAATGATTGGCATCCAATGATGGCATTAAGTCCCTAGGTGAGTGGTGAGTGCTTGGTGACTGAAAACTCCCGAAATTAAAGCTCCCATACCCCCACTACTCCACCTTGCTCAACCATGGTCCAAGTAATGCTCAATTATGCTAATGTATTGCCTTATCCAGAGTTTGTGGAGTGTTAACACACCCAAAAATCTATCCAAAACCATCCCCACACACCCTCCAACGTCTGAAAAATCAAATTAGAGTCGTTTGGGATCGCCCACCACCAATTCATGGCATGAAACGCATGGAGCGTTATGAATCCGCCATAACAGCAGAGTGGCGCGCTGGTGGCGCGCTCCGCGCGGCCACCGCGCGGCCACCTGCTGTCGAAATTTTTTTTTTTTTTTTATTTATAAATATTATGATTTTAATCTCTTAAAAATCATAATATGAATTATCCGAGATTTTTGGGATAATTCGATACATCTATCCCGAGTCGCGATTATCCGAAATATTTAATTCCGCTCTCTCGGAATTAATTCGATTTCGATAAATAAATCAAATTCTGAAACTTCGGATTTTAAAACTTGATGTCGATTTCTCGGGTATTACAATATATTTTTTATGTTTTTCAGTACCAGCTTATTATTTTTACAAGAATGCACCTTTCTGTCAAATTCAACTGCTTTCTTATTTAATATAGGACCGGAATGCGATCAAATGCCCGTATTAGACATGGAAATAGATTGTAAATTATGGTCAATTTTGGCCATTATCATGGGTTTACAGGCTGAAGCAAGAACAAGGTTCTTTGATACCAAAGTATAAAGCAAGGTTGGTCGTTAAAGGCTTTGAGCAGAGAAAATGAATCGATTTTGATGAAATCTTCTCTCCAGTAGTTAAATTGTCTTCTATTTGATCTGTGTTAGCGATGGCGTCATGTCTTGACCTGGAGATCGAACAAATGGATGTGAAGACAACATTTCTTCATGGTGATTTAGATGAAGATATCTATATGGAGCAGCTTGAGGGATTTCAAGTGCAGGGCAAAGAAGATTATGTCTGCAAATTGAAAAAGAGCTTGTATGGTTTGAAACAAGCTCCTCGACAATGGTACAAGAAGTTTGAGTCACTGATGCAACAACAGGATTATCGAAAGCCCAATTCTGATCATTGTGTATTTGTGCAGAGGTATTCTGAAAATGATTTCATTATCTTGCTGCTTTATGTTGATGACATGTTAATTGTTGGTCAGAGGGAGCTAAAGCAAGAGTTGAGCAAGTGCTTTTCTATGAAAGATTTGGGAGCTGCAAATCAAATTCATGGCATAAGAATTTTGAGAGATAGAAAAGTTGGTAAACTTTGGCTATTACAAGAGAATTATATTCAGAAGGTGTTTCAAAGGTTTCATATGGAAATGGCTAAACCTGTTAGTACTTCATTGGAAACACACATGCGATTGAGTGTTTCTCAATGCCCCTCTATTGAAGAAGTGAATAAAGATATGGAAAATGTTCCCTATTCATCAGCAATTGGAAGTGTGTACAAGGCCTGATATTGCCCATGGTGTGAGCAATGTAAGTCGTTTTCTCTTAAATCCTGGAAGGGAACATTGGAAAGCTGTAAAGTGGATCTTGAGATATCTTCATGGTATATCAGATTTGAAACTTTGCTTTGCAAGTGAGGATTTAGTCTTTCGTGGTTTCACTGATGCAGATATGGTGGGTGATATTCATACTCGCAAATCCACTTCACGTTATGTGATTGTCTTTGCAGGGGGAGCAATCTCTTGGCAGTCTAGAAGGCAGAAATGTGTTGCATTGTCAATAACTGAAGTTGAATTTATTGGAGTTACTGAAGCGCGCAAGGAGATGCTTTGGTTGAAGGAATTTCTCAAGGAGCTTGGCTATGCACTAGAGAGGTATGCCTTACTTTGTGATAATCAAAGTGCTATCCATCTTAGCAAATATCCTAGCTTTCATTCAAAGTCTAAACACATTGATACGAGATATCATTGGTTGCGTGATGTGTACGATGAGAAGTCGATATACATTGAGAAGGTGCATAACGATGAGATGGAGCTGATATGCTTACGAAATGTGTACCAAGATGGAAATTTAAATTTTATTGTTCACTTGTCGGGATGACAAGTTCATCCACATAGTCGGGAGGAGGGGGAGACTTGTTGGGTCCTCCCAACATGTGCACCAAAAGTCTTTGTTTTTGGTCAAATAATTAATGCCTATTAAGTCTAGCTCCCAGCTGTCACTATTATTAATCAAAGTAGCTGTCAAAATTATTGAACCACAACACAACAACCAAAAGAGAGAAAAGAGAGCAAAACACAACAACAAAACCTCTCCGTTCAGTTTCCGATTTCCGACCAAACGGTGAACCAAATCTTGTCCAATCGCGCTGAAATTTTTACAGCAGGTGTGGGACATCTTGTTCTTTGTTTGTACGGTGGAGATCGAATTTCAATGATTATAAATTTTAGCATAATTTTCTGTTCGGAGCTGTAGTTTGTGTTCTTTTTTTTTTTTTTTTTTTTTTTTTCAGATTTGGTGTTCTTAGTGGAGTTGAGATTGTGGTGACTTTATGTTGTTGTAAGACCACATCTTTGGTTTTGATTTGTCAGACTTGGTGTAATCTCCTTTGTTGATAGTGAATTTGAGATAGACTGAAGAGCCTCGTGGTTTTTACCTTTCGAATTGGAAGGGTTTTCCACGTAAATCATTGTGTTCTTACTTGCTTTGATTTTGTTAATGTTCCTGTGAAATTCTAACAACTTGGGAATAAAGTGTCTGCTATAATTTTTGATCTTGTGAAGTTGTTTGGTGAATTCCCAACAGGTCGAACTGCCCCGTGGTGTATGTTGGCTTCGCTGTTGCCTTCGGATCACCGCCATGTCCGTTTTACTTGCATTTCAGATATAGCTCTTTCTTTTCCATCGTGTCCCATAGACAGCCCAGCCCCATGACTCCCAGTGCTCATCACTTGTACTAGTGTATCTCATTTGTAATTTGGAGGCGCACTGTTGCATCACATACGGGTAGTACTGCAGATCAAAATGATTTGGCAGTGCATAAGTATAGAATAAAATGGCATTGGTTCCAAGCAATAGGCAATAAAATTTATAAGCATATACATTTGAAATACATTAAAGAGTAAAGCTGGTAAATATGTATGAATCACTCTAGAAAAGATCCACCTTATGATCACTCAGGCTAATGAAATTTGTCCCACTGCCATCAAAGAATTCTTTGGATTATCTTGTAAGGCAGAGTGTGGCCTTCTTGGACCACTCAATAATGTAAAAGAAATTGTGTTAACATAAATAATGACATAACCAATAACACCAACATTTACACTTAGTATTATTGTGACTCGTACGTGCCCTCCTTCATGGGAATACGCAAATGAGGAGGAGGCACTGCCCCATTGCTATCCGTCCGCACCTCGACAATTATCTGTTGCTATGGGGGACAACCATAGTTTTCTTTTTCTTTTTATTTTTCCTTTTTTTAGAAGTGTTCCGGAGTATAATTACCATAAGTAATAAAGAGAAGCAGAATGATCCAAATTTAGTTGTACTAACCTAGCAAATATAGCAACCAAAGTACAATAAGGGAACAACGATAATAAAATTCCAGCAGTGGAACCCATGCACTAAATTAAAGAAAAAGGAAAAAAAAGGCTTTATTACACCAATAAGTGATGAAAGCACGAAAATAATTTCACTTGTTTGTTCATGGAATCCATATTCTGCATTCAATTAATTAGTAGTAGTATGTATAATTATGATAAAATAATAGTATGCCATTATTGGTTTTAAATAAATGTGATTAGGGGCTAAGTACACACATACTAGTAGATTATTACATAGCTAGGTTAGGCCAGCTGATAAAAACTTAGCCTTCACTACAGCACAGTCTCTCTCACCTTCAACGTTAATAATGCAGACACAAATGAAAGAAGCTGTTTTTCCACACACAGACACCATAGTCCATAGCAAGGTACACGATGGGCGGCGGAATGGTGGTAGCAAAATCGATGTTGTTGGCCGCGGCGGTGATGATAATGGTGGTCTGGGGTGTCCCTGAATCGGAGGCGGCCGCGATATCGATTTCGTGTAGCACCGTGGTTTCATACCTGAGCCCATGCATACCTTATGTGGCCGGCAATGCTCCGAGACCGCCGGGCAGGTGCTGCAATGGGGTTAGGGGGCTCTATGGGGCTGCCCGTACAACGGCGGACAGACAAACTGTATGCCGGTGCCTCAAGTCCATTGCTGTTAGGTTCGGCGGGGCGGCCATCGCCAAGGCCAGTGGACTCCCCGGACAGTGCGGTGTTTCAATTCCTTACAAGATCAGCCCCAACACCGATTGCTCCAAGTAAGCATTAATTCCAAATAGTAGTATATAATAGTATTCTATTTTTTTAGATTCCTTAATTAGTTGATGATATGTAATAATTGTTTGGTCTGTAAATTTTCAGGGTCCGGTGAAGCATAATTGATGCTGATCAAATTAAAGACGTCTTCATTAATTTTTCACTTCAGTTTATATATATACTCTGATTCTAGCTACGTTTATCATCATTTTGTTGTAATTGTTTCTTACCTCGTTCTCGTTATTGTCTGTTGCGTTTTTTGGACTCTTCCCACATTTTACTTTAAAGAGGAAATCAAATCTGTTGCAGTCATCTGAGGATCACCTGACAAAATTTTCTGTTACTTTCATAGATTACGAAACGATTTTCCATATGAATTACTGTGGTATTTTCTTTTCGTCGTCCACTGAGAAGGTAAATAATAGGGACGAAGGTAGACGATATGGCATTTTCTTTGCATAGTGACGATATGGCATTTGAGAGGCCACAAGTATTACATTTTATGACAACAATTAAAGCGCTTGACTCGGATCTCAGCTTTCTATAATAAGTGTAATTGTGTAAAGACATGCAACTTTAATTTGTTCCAACGACAAGCAACCAAAATATTAATTCTAAATCAGTTCAACTTTACACATTGAACAAGACACAAAATAGATCCTTAATAATTAAATTAAACACATTTCACCATGTATCCGAGGACGATCAAGACCATGTTTGATAGCTCTTATTGTTACCTTCTTATAATCCTCTTATCAGAGGATTTGATAATAATAGGGTTTTGATAATAAGAGGGCTCTAATAATCTTAAGCTGAACATGTAATATGCATAGCAAATGGTCAATAAAATTAAGTTATAAGTACTAAAATATCGAAAGCCACAGATTATCTTTTGTATGAATTCACCCTTTCTTAATGCATTTTTTGGTTACTTATGCAATTTGGGTAGGGATGTAAACGGATAGGGTAGGGTACGGGTAGGCCACCTCCACTCACTACCCGAAATATAATTATTCTACCCTTACCCTACCCTATTACCCTAAAATTAAATATCGGGTAATACCCGTCGGGTATGCGGATTATCCGCGGGTAAACGGGTACCTGAAATCTTAAATATTACATAGTTAACCGACTCTACCCGACCCAACTTTAATAAAAAAAAAACTTATTTTTCACCATAAAAAATAAATAAAACCTTCATTATTGCACGAGAACCAAATTTAAAAGAATATTTAAAAGAAACCGCTAAAGCAACATAAATAAATACTGTAATATTCAGTAAAAAATTCATAAATCTTTTTACTGTCAAATCTCAACTGTTAATAAATTTAAAATATAAAAATAAATAAATAAATAAACAAACATATAAATATATCTCAATATATAATATAAATTAAATATCTATATAGTATATGTAGATAAATAAATATATATATATATATATATATTTAATCGGGTAATCGGGTAATATATGAAATCCGTACCCTACCCGCACCCGATATGATTTATTTCGGTTTCGGGTAATACCCTACCCGATTACCCGATTATCTCTACCCTACCCTACCCGATACCCGATTACCCGACGGATTACCCGATCCTACGGGTAAAGTTGACATCCCTAAATTTGGGAAAGAAATAGGAAAATGAATCGAGACAATTTCTTGATACGGAATACTATTCGTGAGTTTGGTATACGTCTACCGAATGAGTTTGTATCCATAGTATGGATATCCATACATGTTTTCTTGATGTATACAGTGTGATATTTTTTGGGTTTTCCCCAATATAGCAGTGAATTTTATTATATTATTTCCTTTTTAAAGACTTATCAATTTATGGTTAATTAGATGCTACAAATTAAATATTCCTGAAATTGTGGAAAGTCATGGGAGGAATTGTGGGCCATGAATGTTGTCCGAATTTGTTTAGATTGTGCGTATTTTGTTGTTTTTTTAGCAGATTGTGTGGGGTTTTCTTTTCCTTCTTATCCATTGGACCAAATTTTGACTTTATTTCAATCAGTGTGTTCTATATATGTTCAGGGTATGATATAGTAAATAGTTTGTCAATGTGTTCTGTATATGTTCAGGGTATGATATAGTAAATAGTTTGGGGATTTAGTGACTGGTTTGTGCTGCTCCACCGTTCATCTTGTGTTTTGTATTCGTTTAATTCATGCTATAGTCAACGGTTTTGGGTGACAGTCACTAGTTGATGCTGCCCAACCGTTCAGGTTATGCTACATAAATATTTCCATGATGATATATTGAACAGTGTGTTACGAGATTATATCGTTTGTGCTCTCAATCTGTTCTTAATGTGTTTTGTCACTGTTAACAGGATGATATAGTCAACAAGGGGGGAAATATGTAGTTGTATGTGATGTCGAACTGTTTAGCTTGTGTTCTGCGCATGTATAAAAGTTGTTGTGGAGATATCATAACATGTTCCAATGTCTAATTTCCATATATTCCCATACATGATTCCTAGATATTGTTGTCATAGTTTATAATCCTATTTTGAATAATCCCATACATGTTCCAATGTCTAATAACACTTTTGAATTCACATTTTTCAAAATCCTTTATATCTGCAATTGAGTTTGACGAAATCACCACTTCAATATTCAAGGAACAACATTCTCCCTATATTATCGATGGATTAATTAACCTTACCTGTCAAGATCGGTGCCACACGGCAACCTTCGGCGTACGGTACAAAACAATCGTCGGTGCTACAAATTGTTACCGGATCGGAGCATCTTTCAACTTCAACCATGCCAACCTCATCGTTCCCCTCGTCACAACATCCCGTTAGTTGTATGGCATCATTCTCAGAGGCTTGGACATCATTATCATCACCGCTAGCACGCAATCCACCAATGGTGCAGCATTGTCGGCATCACGATCGTTCTCGTGTGTGAAATCATCATCAGCGGTGTTGCCGTCCGGGGAAGAATTTAGGTCTATCATCTCCGACAACATTATGCTCGGTGTAATTGATTTTGGGGTGTAATTGGATTGACATCATCTATATTTGGGAGTTACAAATCATTCCCACAATTAGACAATTAATGAGAGTTTTTGATTGATCCTCTTTCCTTTTTATTTGATTTCATTTACTTGGTATGTTTGACACGCACAACACAATCTCATCGTTCTTGGAACACGTATTGATATCCATATTTTGAAGAGTATGGATAGTAACTCTACTGTACGCCTACCAAACTCACAAATTTTAGAATCCAAATCTTAGGTTGTCATAATCTAAAAAAGATTTTGTAAAATAAAATATTTCCATTTGAATTTAGCACACAATTCAAATTGTTTTCATATCTCAAGGGGAAAATAAAAAAACATAAGTTTGTTCTCGTGGTAATGAAACATTATGAGAATCAGCCCATCACCACGAGAATCACAAATCATAGCAAGAGAATGGAAATTTTGTGGCACCAGGCAACACAAGAACAGCACGATAATGTTTCATCACCACCAGAACATCAAGGGTCTGTTCTGCACACAGCTTTTGAGAGCTTTTGGGAGCTTTTGCTAGCTTTAGCTTTTATTTCAAAACAAAAGCTCCGTTCTGCACACTAGCTTTTGGCAGCTTTTGGAAGCTTCTTTTTAGAAGCTACCTGTAGTAGCTTTAAAAAATAAGCTGCTAGCTTATTGTTGAGCAATTATAATTTTATCCCAATAACCAACTCACTACCCAATAGTCTACATAAATATTTGTCCTTTTACGTCATTTCATACATTTTTTGACTGCTACAACTAGTTGTACAGAACACTTAAATAAAACTGACAGCTACAGCTCCCACAGCTCCCTACAGCTCCAGCTGGCAGTTGCAGCTCACAGCTACAACTCTGTGTGCAGAACAAACCCCAATATTGTTAGGTCCGTTTAGAGAGATAACCTGTGAACTTGTCCTGTAAACTAGTTCAAACAACTTACGTGGACACGTTATTCAGTTTAAAATTTATAAGCAGCAGAATGAAAATAGATTGAAATAAAGATAAACAAACTCAGAGATTTGTTGGCCCAGTTCAGCCTAAGCCTACGTCTCGGGGGATACCAATCTAGGAGGTTTCACTATGCGTTTAACTCGATCCATGATCCAAACAATAGTGAATTAATTTGCCATACTCCGATCTCCAAGCGGTTGAATCGTCGAACCAAAACTCTCACTAGTTTTGGTGAGGTCTCCCCGACCTTACTCCAATTCCTTGAAGGCTCCTCCTTCAAGTCACCCTCGGACGAAACCTGTTTGCAAATCCTCCTTCAGAGTTGTTTCGTTTTGGCTCGTGTGTAGACGACTCCTTGGAATCCTTTGATTGAATTCGTCAATCTCAACCAAAGTCACAGTGGCACAATCTCGACCAAGTCACCCAAGGTTGTGTTGGTCGAGTGGTTCCTTCAGTATGATTTATTCATGAACAAGGGAAGGAATGTTTCTTTCTCACTTCAAAGTTATCTCAATGGCACAAGAGAATCAATTAGAAGTCGTACTCGTGCAGTCCTTGGCCGCTCCTTTTGAAGTGATTCATATCTCCATTCTGAGGTAATAACATCTTGCCATAATAAACCTTCCTTAGAATGGAGTTGCCCGCAATACAATATTTAATTACCATTTCTCTCGAACAGAATTCGGGCGGGAGGGCACTCGCCGTTGGAGAATATATTTATGCAGATCCTCTAGTTGCACTTTCCTTAAATAGTTTTTCGGATAAGATCGCGGGAGGGGAACAGACTAAGTAGTTCAGACATCGATTGTGAACACATTTACTCAAAACTGGTTCACAACAATCTCCCCCTTTTTGGTAGAATGTGGGCCAGAAATGAGTTGATCAGACTGATGTCTAAAAATAACAATAACACATGAAAAACACAATACGTCCCTTAATTCCCCAACCACCAAGTACAATGGTTCCCAAAATGAGATAAACTATTCTAATGCTCCGTAGAAAAATTTTCCTATCACACTAGGAGCATGTACATCAAAACAACACATGGCAATAAATAATAAGCATAACAGAGCAGAGTTTAATTATTACAGGCCATAGTGCAACATTGAATAACAGTTCATATAAGTAGTCCAAACAGTTCATAAAAATTAGTAAAGATAAAACAAAGCAAACAAAGTTACCCCTTTCTCAGGAGCAACAAATTTCAACAAAATCCCCATCCTTCTTGTAGTGCATGCCAGAGGAACCGATCAACGCCAGAGGAACCGATCAACGGTTGCATCAACTTAACACCCCCTTTGGCGCACATTTTACTCAAAAAGAGCACTTCATTCAGATTCCCCAGAGGAATCTTCATCATCATCAGATGCAGCCTCATCTGACTCCTCGGGATTGGTATCCTCGTCCTTGTCCTCATCAGACCAGACATCAGGGAGCTGTCTGAACAACTTTTCAGCTTCTTGAGTTCTAGTCCAAACCTGCACTTCCAACACTTTCATATGATTGATATGATCAACAAGTTGCTCACGTACCAAAATGAAGGCGTCTTTTGCAGTGATCCTCCCTCCTCGTCCAAAGATGTCAAGCTTTTTCTTAGCAAGGGATGCAGACAACTTAAAATCAGAAATCTCATCAGGGTGGGCATGCTTGCTCCCAAGGATGTTGATATGCCTCAGGTACTCGGTGATTAGAGCTGGGAAGGCAACGTGGTGTTGTATTTCCTCTTGATTTTTCTAGCAAAGGCCAGCATTTGTTCAAGCACCAGCCATCCATAATTTATCTCATATTTTTGGTCTATGGCATACAACAACTTGCACATGTTCTTGGAAACAACTGAATGATTAGTAGTCGGCATGAAATTATGTGCACAAAATTTGTATAAAAGGGAAAACCTTTGAGTTAAAGAACCTGCACTCAACCCTTTTCCATTAATTCTTTTCCCTTCTTCTCCAGTGAGTTCTTAGGCAATCTTGACCATGTTAAACTTTGCTGATCGAGAGTAAAAAGACTTGAAGGATGGACGAGGTACCTGAAGAAATTTGTTGAGTGACTTTGCTTTTAGTTCGAACAGTTCAACGTGAACATAATTCAGCTCAAACCAGGGCGCCTTCTTATTTTGGACATCCTCGCTCAGGTTTGCATAAAAATGCATGACTAACTGTCCTTTGATTGCCTTGATCTCTGCAGCCCAGAATAGCAAAGATCTTTCCTCCAGGTATTGTTGCCATCCCATTTCTTCATATCGTTCTGCTGCAAATTTGATCTCAGGGTGCACCTTCAGTTTCTCTAACACTGTGATAAAATATTGTCCGGACACTTCATAGTAGAACTCGGTGCTCACTGCATTCTCAGCATCAATGACTTAAGGTTCATGGTCTTTAGACGGTGATTCAGCAATTTTTGTTTTCATTGAGGCGGTCGCCTTGGAGGATCCTGTTGGACCAGAACGTGTCCGTTTTTCAGTTCGGACAGGTTTGGTGAACGCCTTGGAGATGGAGCTGACTGGGCATGATGATGTCATAAGCTAAGGGTTCCTTGACCTCCATTCTGTCTTTTTCTCCTTCAACTTCCTCATCTGCTTCCTGTTCTTCTCCTTCTTGATCATCATGCTTGGATTCTGAATCACTTTCAATGTCTTTGGATCCCAGATCTTCGGACTTGTCCACATCAAGTTCTTCCTGTTTCTCCCCCTCAATCTAATCCTAAACTCCTTCAAAGACTTGTTCAGTGTCTCCTCCAGACTCCTTATTTCCTTTGGATTTCATCTGCAGACACCTCTTCCTCATCATTGGATTCTTCACCCTCCTCTACTTATTCAATATCAGTAGGTTCAGGCTCCTTTTCCTTTTCTTGGGCAGCGGTTCAGGTTCCTTTCTCAGAAAGTGCTTCCTTTTCAGACTAGCATTCCATGCTATCTCATCGGTCACTTCGTTTTCAGCATCCTTCTTTTCATCATCACTGATATCGATCATTGACTCTTCCCAAGAACTACCTTCATCTAATTCAGCAACATAGTTAGAGTCTAATTCGTCCTCATCAGCTGGTTCGGCAAGTGGTTCAGACGCCTTCAGAGGACTCTTTTGTACATCAGTGGGTACAATGGAAGTAGTTTTCTGTTGATCTTTGGAGATATCCTCACTTGGGGTTACTGGTTTTGATGCAGTCTCGGCAGTAGGTTGTTCACCACCCTTCTTGGCTGGAGTTTTCTTCTTGGGCTTTGTGGTGGACACATTAGGAGCGTTCTCTGGAGCAGTGGCAACAACATTAAGAGGAGATGAAATTTGAACTTCTTTACCTGAACCCATTGATAGAAGGCTCGCCAGAATGGTGTCCAAAGGTTTTAACGCCTGTGACAGATTGACTTCAACTCTTTCACAAATGGTGGCCCTTTTACTAGCAACCGCCTTTTCTCTCGGTTTTGAGGTTGATGTCGCTTTGCTCTTCGCCTTTTGAGACTCCACCTCCTTTTGTTTCATAGTGGTGGTTGCGGCTACTTCGGATTGAATGTTGAGAGGACCACGAATTACAACTTGAGTCTCAGCAGTGGACTTTCCTTTTTCACCCTTTTCTCCGGTAGTGGATGGAGATGAAGATTGAAATGGAACAGGTACAATAGTTGGAGTGTCCGAGACAGTTTGTTCAACAATAGCCTTTTGGACAGCTTTCGCACGACCCTTTGCACTGGATTCCTCTGGCGAGATTCCTTTCCTCTTCCTTTCGACGGAGTGGGGGCAGGATCCTATGATTTGGAGCTTTGACTTCCGCGTGTTTTCACCTTGGTTGATCTGAAAGGGAAATTTGGAAGAGAGTAAGTGTGCACGAGAGTTTGTTCAAGAGTTTTTTTTTTTAAGAAGTTTTTGGAGAAGATGAGAGAGTAACAGTATAAGTATTTGAGTAGGCAATAGAATTATGGAAGATATGAGAGGAGGTTTTAGGAAACTTCCCTTAATTTTAATTTGGAATGAATTTCACGGTTTCCAAAACTGTAATGATCACGTTTTTGAACTTCTTCACTTAGTTAACCGTTCCCGCCTCTGAATGCTCGTCAATTCTGGATGTCACATCACCAATTTGAATTTTGAATTTTTGATGATTTAGTAGCCTGAATTAAGAAAATCTGCAAAATAATACTTGTACAAGAATTTAAGAAAATAGGATTTTAAATAAAGATAATAGGTAAGTAAATAATGTAAAATGCATAAATTTAAAACTTATTCCATAATTGGTGAGATCTTAGATGACCGTGCATAGACCGAGATCTCTTCTCAAATTTTCAAATCTCTCCCGATCAAGTGCTTTAGTAAAGATGTCTTTATGTTGCTCAGAAGTTCCGACATGTTGTATGGATACAATACCATCCTCAACCAGTTCTCTAATGAAGTGATTTCGAAGCTCAATGTGCTTTGTTCTTCCATGTTGAACCGGATTTTTTGATATGTTAATAGCGCTCATGTTATCACACAAGATGGTTAACACTTCTTGTTCAATACATAGTCTTGCATCATTTGTTTCATCCATAGCATTTGAGCACAACAGCTTCCTGCAGCAATATATTCAGCCTCTGCAGTTGATAAAGAGATGAAACTTTGTTTCTTGCTATACCAACTGACAAGATTGGTTCCAATGTAGAAACATCCTCCAATTAGGCTTTTTCTATCATCAGCATCACCTGTCCAATCTGCATCATTATAAGCAAGCAATGAGAGATTAGATTCGTTATAATACCATAATCCAATATCACTTGTTCCCGAGACATATTTGATGTAACATCCCAAATTTTTAGTATACTCTACCTACAATTAGTATTATTATTTTTATGAGATTATATTCTCATTATTAATTTTGAGGAATTATTTTATTTGAAGTTGTTAAAATTTTACTAAAGGGTATTGTTATATTTTAAATTATTTATTACTTGGGAAGATTAAATTATACTGAGTGTATAAGTTCATCAATAAGTTATTACCATACTTTTTAAAGTTTATTAGTATTATTATTATTTGGATTAGATGTTTTAAAATATATTTTAAACTATATATATTACATATTATTAATATTGAGGAATGGGGATATGTACGTTTTACTTTTAAAAAAAAAAGAAAAAAAAAGAGAGATTCAACAAAAGGGTGGGAAGGACACGTAGCATTACATATATAATATTCTATATATTTGAATAATAAAATAATGGTAAATATTTTGTCCCACATCGAACAAAAAGTGAGTAGAATACCTTTCCGTCTTTTATAAATAGGGCACATTATATGTATTATTGCATCCAACTTTACTATGGAAAGCTTTCCTACACGGTAAGCTAGTTAAAATTTTATATTATTATTATTATTATTATTATTATTATTATTATTATTATTATTATTATTATTATTATTATTATTATTATTATTAATTAATTAATTAATTAATTAATTAATTAGTGAGGTGATGTCTTTGCGTCGCCCCAGTATATTAGGGCGATGCTTTTGCGTTCCCCGGTCTTTCTTTTCAAAGGGGGACCATAATAGTTTAATTTTGGTAGCAGAGTTGTATCTGGAAAGGCGCTGAGGCTCTGCTAGGCGAGTCGTGTTCGTTTAAAATTTTGCAGTAGAGTAAGTTTCCTATACTCTTCTGTAAGTTTTCTATGCTTTTCTGCCATTTTTATTTTTATTGGCTTTCCTTATTTATTTAATTTGTCTTTGCTTGGCTTTCCTTTTCCGCTTTCCTTATTTATTTAGTTTGTCTTTGCCTTAGTAGTAGGCCTTTATTTTTGTTCCTGCTTTAGTAGTTGGCATTATTTTCGTTCTTGCCCTACTAGTAGTAGGCTTTTATTGTTTCTGATTGGCCTACAATATTCGTTATCGCTTGTTCATTCATTGATCATTATTTTATTTGTTAGCCTTGTTGTTCCTGTTGCACTTGATTCCGTTGCATATTTCCTTTTGACTTCGTTCTGATTGCCTTTGATGTACGTAGACACTCGCTGTATAATTAGCCCTTTGACTATATGCCTTAAGTACGGCAACATAGGTTATAGCCATCCCGCCGAGGGGTTTAATGGCATATTATGAGTGAGACCAATTCATTATTGATCTTTGTTAAACCTGGTGAGGTAATCCATCTTGTTGTTGACTCTTTGGCCTGCGGGCGCCCTTAAAGGGTAATTAACTATTGATTAATCGATAACAAACACGATTACGGTTGACTGCCGTGTGACGGCCCGTGTTCAGTAGGCGCTGGAAAATGCCATATAGAGTGACCCCTGATCTAAATGAGATCGGGTGAGACCCGAGATTTAGTCAGGATACCGGTATTGTGAGGTTCATTCTGAATCCCTCTAACATGCATGTAACCATTGATATGGTTAATTATATCTGGGCAGTTGCCCCTGTTGACGATTTTGGGTTGCTCCCGAAATTAATATGTATATTGTTGAACTCCGCAATTGTTTAATTGCGAGTACCCTTATTATGATATTGATATTGTTGAACTCTTTGTTATTGATTTGGCTCCCCTATTGCGTTGTTCGAGCTTATGGTTATCCATCTGACAATGTCCTTATTGTGCCTATACTTTGTTGGTTGTTGTTGGTTCCGAGTACAGGGAACTTACCAGCGAATCCATCGCTGATAATCCTTCATTCTTTATTCCTTTTTCCTTCCTGGTTAAGATTAAAGATTTACATGGGAAGGGACACTACACCTGCATATTTTCTGCATAAAAATTTTCATTAGTTTTGGAAGATGTCGGACTTTTGTCAACGCGTCGTTGTGATTTTGGTATCTTTTGTATAAATCCAAAAAAAAAAATGATTACTCTCCCTACACTGTATATTGTTTTGAGAAACGATGTTCATTTTAATGAAATATTATATTTGTTATCTTTAAGTATTGTTGTTGAAAATGGATAATTGGTATAGTCGTTTTAGCCTTAGCATCTCCTGAATAAGCCCGATGTGTCAGATCGAGTCTTATTTGGGAGGTGTGGCGGTAACACCCGCGAGTCAGAAAAACCGGGGTGTTACAGAGTGGTATCAATGCATCCAACTATTTTTCAAAAAGTCAGTTCTAGAAAAAGAATTTTTAAACCACGACATCTTCCTAGGCATTCTATACTTTCAATCCTTGCATAAATTGTAATGCACGGCACTGCGGTTATTCGGGGACATATTTATTTCTCTCTAGGTAGGTAGATCTATCCTCATATTTAAGTATAGTAGAAAATGACCTCCCTAAATGATTCGTGCAAAACGATATTAGTACTGACTAGTTTGATTCCGAGAATGCGGAACTGCGATACGAAGTCTGGGAATTGACAGCCCGACACGAAGTTTGGAAAAAAGAAGAGAGTACGGATCCTGTTTGACTACGATAAATTATTTCCTGCCAAGCGTTCCTCCATAAGAAATGTTCAAAATTATGTTAAGACTATCCCTATCAAATTTGGTGATTTTTGGTTAAATCGTAAGTTATGGATTTTTGATCCACCATTGGTCGATTGTTCACTGTTAGTGAATTAGAAGTTAATTAGGATTTGCTGAAATCTCCATTTTTAGACGAGTTGTAGTGCTCAACTTAAAAAAAAAGGTTTCTTCTTCGAAAATGGTCATATACATGTTATCTAGTTGATGTAAAGATTTCAGTAATTTTTTTAGTATGATTTGGTATTTTTATCAACTATTGAAATGGAAGCATGACTTGTTGAAATCTTGTTGTAGTATGAATTGTCTCCTGTGCTAGAAAGATGTCGATTTTTGAACTGTTCCGGTCCTTATTTTAAAAACTGCAAAACACAAAATTTTTTCCTCTATGTGTTATGCATAGTCCAAATTTCATTGGATGGTGCGTGAATTTTTAAATCGATTGTGGCGTAAACTACAATATATTGTTTCGCAAAATGATTATCTTTTGAAATTGTTGAACTATGATCGGAAATCTTTTTTTTTCGGAAAAGAAATTTTTAAACCATTGTGCTAAAAGATCGCGAAGGACGCCTTGTTATAATTTTCTTGAGGGTAAGTGCACTTGGTGGAGCCTGCTGGGTCACCCCCTCTCGTAGCCAAAACGGCATTATGTTGTGGAATAACGTATGTGTCTATACTCCTAGATGTATCCGTGTGGGTCATCTGGGGCTCCGAAGTGGGTCTGTATAGAGGCCGATGCACTCATATCGATGTATGTGTCTATACTCTTAGATGTATCCTTATGGGTTGTCTGGGGCTTCGGAGTGGGTCTGTATAGAGGCCGCTGCAGTCATATTGATGTATGTGTCTATACTCCTAGACGTATCCGTATGGGTTATCTGGGGCTCCGGAGTGTGTCTGTATAGAGGTCGCTGCAATCATTAGTGAATGATGTATGTGTCTATACTCGTGGATGTATCTGTGTGAGTTATCTGGGGCTACAGAGTGTGTCTGTATAGAGGCCGCTGCAGTCATATTGTGGCTTGTGGACATAAGGGCCCAAGCGGAATGAGGAGTCCTCGGTCATAATATGCCAATGGTAAAAGAATGAATTCCGAAAACAAGTGTGAAAGCAAGTATTTTGAAACTGAAATAATCTTGCGTTTTTAAATCCATCTCTCATTTTCAAAACCAAACTTTTCATAAAATCCCTCTTTCTAAAATTTCAATGATTTAGTGTTGTGTGTTAACTTATTCAGTATATGAGTCATTGGGCCATATAAGTTTTGGAGTTTTTCGGTAATCTCGTCTATAAGCTTGATATACCACTAAATTGAGTGTAGTTCTTGATGTTTTACACATCTCACAACTGCGGAAGTACGATCACGATCGAAAGGACGTCCTCCACACGAACGATAATTTTGGTTGAAGATCTCATTTATGAACATAAACCCCTTCGGATCATCGACACTAAGGAGCGAAAAATAAGGAAGAAGGCGACACGACTAGTTAGAGTTATGTGGTCGAATCATGATACAGACGAGCAAAATTGGGAAACGGAAGCTGAGACGTGCAAAACTCTTCATCGAAAATGATATAGCTATGAGGACATAACTAGAATCCTAAGTGGGGGAGGATATAACACCACGTACTCTCACATGGCACGATTTTATTTTGGCTTTAGTGAATACTTACCTCACGTTTAAAGAGCAAAATACTGACTTCGGGGAAGAAGTCATTTCTTAAGGGGGGTAGATTGTAACATCCCAAATTTTTAGTATACTCTACCTACAATTAGTATTATTATTTTTATGAGATTATATTCTCATTATTAATTTTGAGGAATTATTTTATTTGAAGTTGTTAAAATTTTACTAAAGGGTATTGTTATATTTTAAATTATTTATTACTTGGGAAGATTAAATTATACTGGGTGTATAAGTTCATCAATAAGTTATTACCATACTTTTTAAAGTTTATTAGTATTATTATTATTTGGTTTAGATGTTTTAAAATTTATTTTAAACTATATATATTACATTTTATTAATATTGGGGAATGGGGATATGTACGTTTTACTTTTAAAAAAAAAGAAAAAAAAAAGAGAGATTCAACAAAAGGGTGGGAAGGACACGTAGCATTACATATATAATATTCTATATATTTGAATAATAAAATAATGGTAAATATTTTGTCCCACATCGAACAAAAAGTGAGTAGAATACCTTTCCGTCTTTTATAAATAGGGCACATTATATGTATTATTGCATCCAACTTTACTATGGAAAGCTTTCCTACACGGTAAGCTAGTTAAAATTTTATATTATTATTATTATTATTATTATTATTATTATTATTATTATTATTATTAATTAATTAATTAATTAATTAATTAATGAGGTGATGCCTTTGCGTCGCCCCAGTATATTAGGGCGATGCTTTTGCGTTCCCCGGTCTTTCTTTTCAAAGGGGGACCATAATAGTTTAATTTTGGTAGCAGAGTTGTATCTGGAAAGGCGCTGAGGCTCTGCTAGGCGAGTCGTGTTAGTTTAAAATTTTGCAGTAGAGTAAGTTTCCTATACTCTTCTGTAAGTTTTCTATGCTTTTCTGCCATTATTATTTTTATTGGCTTTCCTTATTTATTTAATTTGTCTTTGCTTGGCTTTCCTTTTCCGCTTTCCTTATTTATTTAGGTTGTCTTTGCCTTAGTAGTAGGCCTTTATTTTTGTTCCTGCTTTAGTAGTTGGCATTATTTTCATTCTTGCCCTACTAGTAGTAGGCTTTTATTGTTTCTGGTTGTAACACCCCGGTTTTTGGTCACCCAGGTCGGGATGTCACCGCCACATACCCCTAGTAAGACACGGTTTCTCCGAGCTTACTAAAGAGATGCAAGGCTAGGTACTACAGTATTTAAAAGTATTTAAATCATCCAAGATAGCCCGTACAATATAATTGGAAAATAATAATAGTATAGCGCAGCGGAAATAATTGTTTTAGTATAGTATCGCAGCGGAAAATTTAAATAGGGCCGACATGGCCAAAACACGGGTTAAACAAGCCCGTTCATAATATAGTCTAAAGTACGAATTTAAAAGCAAAACAAAGTTCCCAAAATCCCATGCATGATTCGTGCTCACACATGCTCATTCCACATATTCTGTAAGAAAAGGAATAAAAACGGTTTTGGTCAGCAAACTTGATGAGTAAGCTAACACATGCATGATCGTAGGGTTTAAAAGCCATTAATTTAATAAATAACTGAAAGCATGATAATAACATAATATTCACTTTAATCTAATCAACTATTCAATGGCATAATTTATTTCAGGGCTCTATTTAATAACACATATCACATGGTTTAGAATAATAGCCATAGTTTAAAGAAAGCATTTAAATAATTTAATTGGACATCAACATAATTTAATCTAATTTAATTTAGTTTAATGTCCCCATTACATTCCCGATTTGGTATCTCAAAGTTTCACGATAGCATCGCGATGTGAACAAGTTTAGCCGGTAGCCCGGCGGCCGCAACCGTATCAGCCATACCCAGTACCACTCCGGAGCTTCGGGAAACCCATACGGATATTCACGAGAGTGTAGGCTCTATATTTCGCTGTTTTGGCAATATCACATTTCAAGTTTAGCGCGCGGGGTCACCATCGTCCATTACGGCACGAAGTGAATCGTTAGGGGGCACCCTGCAGAGCACTCACCCCTAATTTTAATTTATCAAGTTTGTAAGGGGATTTAATTTTTAAAATCTGACTTCAATTGTATTTATTTAAAAATAATATCTCCACTCGTTTCAACCCTGAAGGTTAATTCCATGTTTCAACAAGATTTCAAGATTTTGTTTCCGGTAAACCACAGTTTACTCTAAAAATCGTCTAAAATCCGATTTAATTCCAAAAATTACAAAATTTTATATCTGACTCAGAAACGTCAAGATCTACAACTTTCGTGTTTTAACTTTTTCAATCCGAGTTACCTAAGTAGGTCAAAATCACCAATTTTCGCATAAGAATAATTCTGCCCGAGTTTAATGTATCACAGTTTAAAGATTTCGAATTCTACCATAGCAATGCAACTCCAAATTTGATGAAATTTTACAGAGATCATCTTAAGACAATTATCTACGACTTTCATGTTCGGCCAAAGATATAAAACAGTCTAGATCCTATGTCAAAAACGTGATCAAGATCATTCCTAAGTTCTGTCCAAGATTTCAAGATCTAGATTCAAATAGTTCGGTTTTGGTGGGTTTTACAGTAGCTAGATCTAAGTCTTAGGAATGTTTTTCGTGTTTTAAGTTTCTCCGTTTGAATTCGTTTTAAGGTTCGGAAAAATTCAACAAATCTGTTGCGTCGGTAGAAGTATAAATTGACAGATTTTCGATTTCTTGGTAATCTTTTAGTTTGAATGTTTTAATTCATCCCAAAACCATGTAAGTGTTAACTTACAGAGTTTATGAACGTCCGGGATCGTCTATTCGAAGGCGTGGCTTCCAGTCCACCGTTTCTCCTCTCCGTTCGTCGGGTTCTACGATCTAGATCCAATACGAGGTGTAGACGAGAAAAGAAGATGATTAGGATTCATTTTCGAATCGTTTATGGAACAAAGATTGGATCGAGACTTACCACGACTATGGAGATCTGTAGAAATTTCGTCCAACAGGTCTCGCCTTTGGTTTCGTGCCTCCGACGACTCCGGATTTAGGGTTTCGAATGTGTAGAAGGTTGTAGGGTTTCGTAAAAGTATTTGGAGCTCCTAGGAGGTCTTATTTATAGATTTCCAGGTCCTAGGGCGTCCAACATCTGACCTAAGGGTCTTGGGTCGAGAGACGTTCAACCGAAAGTCGAAAAATCCGCGTTCGGGCGAGAGATTCACGCAACGGGCGAATCTGTCGCTTGGCGCGGTCGTGGCGCGCCCTTCCCCTTGTGACCACGCGGCCACCACGCCGAACTCGCCTGGACTTCGGTCCGGGCGGGTCGTGCGATCCGTCGTGCTTTTCCGCCTCTCTTTCGGGTTTCTATCCCTCTATGCTCCCGAATTCCGATTTCCGGGGTATCTTCGGGTTTCTACTTTCTCTCTAAATTTATTCTCGGGTCTAATTGGATGTTTTGGACTCGAATCCTCGAGTTCATTAGTGTCGGGTTTCGGTGTATAATTTATTTACCTTTAATCCATCCTTTTATTTAATTAAATTCCTTTAATTCCTTTTTAAGTAAAAATCTCATTTCTCATTTCCTTATCTTTATTTATTTCTTTATTTGCTGGATTCAGTTATTTATTTATGGTATTTATTTTATTTATTATTTATTTATTTAATTATTGTTTTATTTTATGATGGAAAATTCACGGGTATTACAGTCTACCCTCCTTAAGAATCAACTTCGTCATCGAAGTTGTGTTTCGGCTTTTCTCGTGCTAAGGTCTTGTGTTTGTTTTATTATGTTGTGACTGAACTTAGAATTAAAACTTCTAAGCTGCCTACGTACCCGGTAAAGGGATCAAGCCATAATGTAGTTCAAAAGTTTACAAAAGTGCACGAAAAATAGGTGGTATGACATCCTCTCTCCCTTAAGATTGCAGTTATGTCCCCATAACTGTGTCGGTATCGGTTTGGAACAATGTCGGGTATCGTTCTCTCATATCGGATTCTACTTCCCAAGTTGCCGTTTCACTTTCGTGGTTTGACCAAAGAACCTTGATCATTTTGACGGTTTTGTTCCTCGTTACTCGTTCCTTAGTGTCAAAAATACGCACTGGGACTTCTTCGTAAGTCAAATCTTCATCGAGCTCAATTATCTCCGGTTGAAGTACATGTGTCGGGTCCGGCACATACTTCTTTAGTTGTGAGACATGGAAGACATTATGAACTCTATCTAAGTGTGGCGGTAAAGCCAATCGGTAGGCTAGAGTTCCGACTCGTTTTAGAATTTCGTAAGGTCCTATGTATCGAGGACTTAACTTTCCTCGCTTGCCAAAGCGCATCACCCCCTTCATGGGTGATATCTTTAGCATGACCCTATCTCCCACTTGAAATTCTAGGTCTCGTCGTCTCACGTCGGCATAACTCTTTTGACGGTCTTGTGCGGCTTTCATCTTCCCTTGAATCACTTTGATTTGTTGAGCCATGTCTTCGATAAGTTGTGGTCTCACTACCACGGACTTATCGTTTTCTTCCCAGCTCAATGGGCTTCGGCACTTTCGTCCATACAATGCCTCGAAAGGTGCCATGCCGATGCTAGCATGGTAGCTATTATTATAGGAGAACTCAATCAAGGGTAAATGAGATTCCCAATTTCCTTTCAATTCCAACACACATGCTCTCAGCATGTCTTCTAGTGTTTGGATTGTTCTCTCGGTTTGTCCATCCGTCATCGGGTGGAATGCGGTGCTCATTTTGATTTGAGTACCGAGAGCTTTTTGTAACTCCGTCCAGAAATGAGAGACAAATCTACTGTCTCTATCGGAAATGATATCATGTGGTACTCCATGTCGTCGTACCACATTATCAATGTAGGCTCGGGCCAATTGGTCCATAGTCCACGTGTCTTTCATTGGGATAAATATGGTTGTCTTTGTTAGCCTATCCACAATCACCCAAATCTTGTTCATGCCTTTAGGTGATCGGGGTAATCCCGAGACAAAGTCCATTGAGATGCTATCCCACTTCCAACTTGGAATCTCTAGTGGTTGCATCAATCCTAAGGGTTTATGTCGCACTGCCTTAACCTTTTGGCAGGTGAGACATCTCGCTACGAAGTTCGCCACTTCCTTCTTCATTCCAGGCCACCAATGGATCTTCTTCAGATCTTTGTATAGCTTGTCACCTCCGGGATGTACGGAATATGGCGTGTTGTGCCCTTCCTCCATCAACCTTTGTTTCAACTCGGCACATTTAAGGGGCACACACCATCTCCCTTTAAAACGGATGCTTCCATCCTCGTGGACAGCGAATCCTATTGCCTTTCCGTCGGCAATATACCCTTTCATCTTCTCGAGTTTCGGGTCGCCCGGTTGAGCGAGTCGAATCTCATCCAATATTGGAGTTTCTACGACCATGGCATTGACCGTTTCTCTCACTGTGCCAGGATGCACAAGTTCTAGCTCCAATCTTGCCAACTCCATGTACAATGCCGGCGGAATTACCAACGAGTTTGTAACGTGTTGGGTTTTCCGACTTAGGGCATCGACTACCACATTCGCCTTCCCCTCGTGGTATGCTATCTCTAAATCGTAGTCTTTAATAAGTTCCAACCACCTTCGCTGTCTCAAATTCAACTCCTTCTGAGTGAATATATATTTCAAGCTCTTGTGGTCGGTGAACATTCGACACTTCCGCCCATAAAAGGTAATGTCTCCATATCTTTAGAGCGAAAACGACCGCTGCCAACTCCAGGTCGTGTGTCGGATAATTTTCCTCGTGAGGTTTTAGTTGGCGTGATGCATAGGCTACGACTCTCGAGTCTTGCATCAAGACATAACCTAAGCCTTCCTTCGAAGCATCGCTATATACTTCGAAGTCACCATTCTCTGATGGTAATGTTAATACGGGTGTGGTTGTGAGTCGTTTCTTCAGCTCTTGAAACGCAGTCTCACACGCTTCGGTCCACTCGTATTTTGCTCCTTTCTTCAGTAGCTGGGTCAAAGGACGTGCAATCCTTGAAAAGTCCTTCACAAATCGTCTATAATACCCGGCTAATCCAAGGAAACTCCTTATTTCCGTTGGACTCTTCGGAGTTGCCCACTCCGTCACGGCAGAAACCTTTGCCGGATCCACTGATACTCCATCAGCGGATACTATGTGTCCGAGAAATGCCACTTCTTTCAACCAGAAATCGCATTTCGACAGCTTGCCGTATAGCTGATTTCTTCGCAAGATTTCTAACACTTGATGTAAGTGTTTTGCATGCTCTTCCTCGCTTTTTGAGTAGATCAGGATGTCGTCGATGAACACTACGACGCACTGATCTAACAATTCTCGGAACACGTTGTTCATGAGATTCATGAACATGGCCGGAGCATTTGTTAACCCGAAAGATAACACTGTGAACTCGTAATGGCCATATCGCGTTCGAAATGCCGTCTTCGGAATGTCCTTCTCGGCGATCCTCAATTGATGATACCCAGATCGCAAATCGATCTTCGAGAATACTGAAGCTCCCTTCAGTTGATCGAACAGATCCTCTATTCTCGGTAGGGGGTAATTATTCTTAATGGTCACTTGGTTTAGTCCTCGGTAATCTATGCAAAGACGTAGTCCTCCGTCTTTCTTCTTAACGAATAAAACCGGTGCTCCCCAAGGGGACGTACTCGGTCTTATGTAACCTTTTCCCAATAGTTCATCGAGTTGTTCCTTTAACTCCTTCATTTCCAGTGGTGCCATCCTGTATGGAGCTTTTGAGACAGGCTCTGTTCCCGGAATGAGATCTATAGTGAATTCAAGATCTCTCTCTGGTGGCATGCCCGGAACGTCTTCAGGGAACACGTCCGGGTATTCTCTTACCACTGGTATGCTATCAACCTTGTTCTCTTCCGCCTCAAGGTTGTGCACATAGCACGCATATAGTTCATACCCCTTACGCATCAAGTTACTTAGTTTAAGTGCACTAACGATTTTGTTACTTTTCTTAGGGAAAAAATGATAAATAGGTCCTTTTTCTTTTCAAAAAATTCAAATCAGTCCTTTTTCTATTTTATTACCAAAACAGTCCTCTACAAATGCTAATTATGTTCAAATCAGTCCTTTTTTCACTAATTATATTCTAATTGCTGACGTGGCAAGGGTTTTAATTTAAACCTGACACTTGTGTATAATATTAGTCCTTTTTCTTTTATCTTTTGCCAATTCAGTCCTAAACTTTTATTTTGTTCTATTTAGTCCTCTACCCTAATCACTCATTTTTATATTAATTGGCCTCAAACCTTTCAAATTATTTCATTTTAGGCCCAGAACCTTAAATTTTTTATTATTACTAATACATTTATCAAATAAATGCCCAACATACTTCCGTAAATAAAATTAAATACCAAACCTCATACATTGGGTTTGACCGCCTTGTTACCGGGTCTTCGAAGTTCCGAATTTTACGGACTCTCTCTAACCACCCGACCGTAACGATGGTTCATTGGTTCTGGTTTCCTTCAGCAACAATCAGCACAATCATACTTTGTGGACAATAAAATTCAGGCTATTTTTTTAATATTTTTAATAATAATAATATTCAATAAAACCAAGGCTTCCTGTATCCATAACCTTCCAAAAATTCAAGTTAAATCATTTACTCAAATATTGCTACATCCTAAGGTAGGACGCAAAGTAAGATTCTGTTGATTGTTACTGAAGGAAACCAAAACCAATGAACAATCGGTTGTGGTCGAGTGGTTATTAGAGAGAATCCGTAAAATTCTGGTACTTGAAAGACCCGATAACAAAGCAGTCGAACCCAATATATGAGGTTTGGTGTTTAATTTTATTTATGGAAGTATGTTGTGCATTTATTTGATAAATGGATTAGTAATAATAAAAAATTTAAGGTTCTGGGCCTAAAATGAAATAATTTGAAAGGTTTGAGGCCAATTAATATAAAAATGAGTGATTAGGGTAGAGGACTAAATAGAACAAAATAAAAGTTTAGGACTGAATTGGCAAAAGATAAAAGAAAAAGGACTAATATTATGCACACGTGTCAGGTTTAAATTAAAATCCTTGCCACGTCAGCAATTAGAATATAATTAGTGAAAAAAGGACTGATTTGAACATAATTAGCATTTGTAGAGGACTGTTTTGGTAATAAAATAGAAAAAGGACTGATTTGAATTTTTTGAAAAGAAAAAGGACCTATTTATCCTTTTTTCCCTTTTCTTAGGGGGCTAAGAGTAAAAGATAACTCTCTTTCCCCTACTTTTTGACAAGGTGATCTTTTGCTTTTGGCATTCGATCACCACTTTATACTGGGATAACCAATCGATCCCCAGTATGATGTCAAAGTCTCTTAAGTTAAATTCTACCAAGTTCGCGAAGAATTCTACGTTCTTTATCACTATAGGAATTCCGTTATATCGTTTAGAGCAAGACACTACTTCTCCAGAAGGCAGTTGAATTCCTAAGCTAATTCTCTCGCACTTAGGTAGATCTAACTCAGGCACTATTCTTGATGCTATAATTGAGCAACTAGCTCCAGAATCAAATAGAATTTTAAGGGGCGTATTCAACACATAAAATGTACCTGCCATCACTTCTCCTTGCGCAGGCACGTCCGCTTGGTTCACCACGTTCAGCCTCCCCATAGGGCGTCCCTGATTGCCCTGCTGATTCGCATTCGGCTGCTGATTTTGTTGCTGGTTTTGATTCTGAGGGGGCGGAGGTCGTTGGTTCTGGTTCTGGTTTTGCGGCCTATTTTGAGGGGGTCTGTACCCTTGGTTATTCCCGTTTCGCCCGTTTTGATTTTGAGGCTGTTCTTGCCCCGCGACCAAATCGTCCCTCTTCGTTATGTTCTCGAGCCTAGTCCGGCAAACCCGTCGAATGTGACCCATTCGACCGCATCGGTAACAGGCGCCTTGTTGCGGGCATCCCCTCGCCAGATGGGGTCGTCCACATCTCGGGCAAGGTGGAACCGGATCTTCCTGGTTGAACCTCCTGCCAGTGTTGTTTTGTTGGGGCCTATTCGACCCTCTGCGCTGCTCGTTCCTTCTAGTGTTGTTCTCTTTTCTTGAGTCTCGACTTCTCTTGTCTTGGGGACCCCTGCTGGACTCCCCACTCACCCTTCTTTTCAGCTGCTGCACACGTGTTACCGCCACAGCGCGGTCATACACAGCTTGCAAATCGGGGTAGTGTACCCCCGCGATCACCTCACGTACGGATAGGTTCAGTCCCATCTCGAACTTCTGTGCCTTTTCTGCATCAGTAGGCACTAGCCTTGGTGCGAACCTCACCAGCTCCTTGAAGCGTGTGTAGTATTCCTGCACCGTTTGGCCTCCTTGCTTCAGCGACAGGAACTCTTCGTACATGGCAGCTTTAGTACTCAAGGGATAGAATCGATCCCTGAGTAGTTCCATCATCTCCATCCACGAGTAGGGCTCGTCATCTTCCGTCAGTTTGGCTTGCGTCGCCTGCCACCAGTCGTCAGCTTCGCCTCCCAAGTAGTATGAGGCGACATGCACTCTTTCTCCTTCCGGACATTTAACTGCTCCCAGCAGCTTGTCGAAGGTCCGGATCCACTCTTCCAGTTTAGCTGGATCCTCCTCACCAGCATAGTGGGGCGGCTGGTAAGGATTCACCATCGCCAGGTAGTTAGGGCGAGCTTGGGGCGGAGGTACCGCCGCAGCTTGACCCTGGTTGACTTGCGCGTTTCCGAGCGCAATCAACACTTCCTCTATCGTCCTAAGACGATCGCCCACATTGTTCGGTGCGGGGGCGTCCTGCGCACCTTGGGGCTGTTCCATCTCAGGTTGAATTGGTTCAGTGACGTTCGGTGGTGTCTCAGTAGGTATCTCAGTGGTGGTTTGGGGAGCGGTTTGAGTCCTTCCTCTTCCTCTGGGTGCCATTCTGGTACAAATAGGATAGATTAGGACTTTGTGAATTTAGCATATAGTCTAAGCGATTTATATAATGTATATGTGTGTCGCACTTTAGCACGTGGTGCTTTGTTCAAACTAGGAAGCGTCGTACGCTTCGGGGTTTTATTTTATTTCAATTTTTTTTTTGGCTGTACGGACAGATCTGTCCGTTGAAACTTTTGACAATTTCATCCACACGAGCATTTTCTGAAATTATACCAGGTTAGATTTATTAAAAGAAAAGAGTTATGATTCACGGGAAAGGGTTTAGGGATATATATTAAGATTATTAGTCTTTTTATTACTCAAGTGGGGTGCTTTGGTTTCAAATGGCACTGTGGTCCTCTCTGTCATGAAATGTTGACAGATCTCATGGCATAGCCGGGATAGGTTGACCTTCAGCCTGTCACACTGAGGATCCCCGGCAGGTATGCCATGATACTTCTCATCAATTCTTGCCATAAGAGTTCCTGCCATGAAACTTTTGACAGATTCCCACTACATGAGTATTTTCCGAAAAATCATGATCCTGGTTTAGGTTTTATTTAATGAAACCAATTTATGATGGCGGGGTTGTGATTAGGGATATATTTATAAGTAGTCATATTTTTATTGCTCGTGTTTAAGAAACTGTGGCCCGAAAGCGCACGGTGTCAAAAATTGCAGTAATTTATAGTAAGACCGGATCGTTCACTGGAGGATGTGCGATAGAAGCAGGGCCCACGTCGTTTTACTAGATTTTCCATTCGTATTGCTCAATAGGTTTGAAAGGTGATTAATAACTACTGACATGAATTTAAACTAGGTTACAAAAGCAATTAAAGTTACTCTACAAAGCGAAGAAATCTATTCTAGAAAGCGGGTAAAGATTATTCTAAGAATGCGATAAACGTTATCTATGAAAGCAGGGAAAAATTACATTGTGCCAACCGTGAAGCTGGATCACAATGTAGACAGAAGGGACAGGAAGAAAAGAATGAAAATTGGACAAGATTGAGATATAGCCGTAATAAACTTCCATTTTTATACACAGATCTTTGTTTGGGATACTTCTATCAGATAGCTAATTCTCATGCTCTCAACTATGCTTTCCCTTTTACAGACAGGTACTTACAATATGAGTTTACATGTTCTTAAGACCACAAATTCTAAGATACCACAGATTTGTAACTGCCCTGGCATGGGTGTGTTACTTCATCTGTGGTGGAAAAGCAACACCCGACATATCATTTATTGAAATGCCAAGTACTACTATCATTCTCCCATGTCACACCCAAAGATTCTAATCAAGCCCCCGAACTATCCCTTAACTGTCAATCCTAGTAGCAGTTACACAACTCTCAATACAACCGAGTGACCTCTAATGAAAGCGGTTAAAAGAAAGCAGTAAAGAAAGCATTTAAAGTCTATCACTCGGAGGTTTTGAAAATCTGACCCTGGTAGTAAAAGACAGCACCCAGTCAAGATGACTGGGTGTGGATCAAGAATTCCCGGCTCTTGGTGAAATGCTCGCAGTGTTCACTTCCTTCCGGGTGATTATGAGATACAAACTAATGAAACGAACTAATGATTTAGTTTGTTCCGGATGCACTCACTCAGGACTCAAAAATAGGCTTTGGCAGAAGAGGATAGCAGTTGAAAGAAAACTCAACCCTATCTTAGAAAATAACCAAGGCCTGGATGATGTTCCTCTGAGATTATTTACTACACTGTATTTGAGTCCAAGTGGACCCCATCTCAGTGTAGTATTCAATCTTAGATTTCCAACAACCAGCATTTTTGGAAAATAATGGATTTGAAAATCATTCCCTATCAGGTACTAGACTCTCAGTTAAAACACAGACCCTTTCAGTCTAGGCGAGACCTAATCGCTGAATCTGTTTCTAATTTCCCAAAATACAACCCTTGACAGGATATGAATTAGTCATAACTGAGGAATTTATCCCTTACTCAGATCCGGATTTTATAAAGAGATTTTTGTTGGAAATTTATTAAGCGATATCTATTTAAGATCTAGACTTCTATTGTCCAAGGGAAGGATCCCAAAATAATTACAGACCACAATAGTACATAATATTATCATGCATAAAGATATAGGGAAGTGTAAAATCAATTGACCCAAAATATAGATGCGGGTCTAGACAGAAGGTGAAACACAGATATGAAATGGTCGAGGGACCAAAGTAATGGCAGAATAATCAGGTGGGCTGTAAACATCTACTGTCCATTTTCCCAATTACTCGGATGGAGTGAATTTAGACAGCTTAGACCCTATAATGGTAGTGTCAATACCAGTTGGGTCTCCACTGTCTGTGAATTCGGATGAAAACCTACATGCTTCCCTTCTATAATGATCGTCAGTTGGCATTGACTGATGCCAACTGACTCCCATTACAGATTGGAATTTGGGTTTGGAAATTAAGATAAGAAAAATAAAACTGTATCCGGATTGAAGTCAGCCGAGCAGCTATTATAACCCCGGATGGGCGAACCGCCAAGGCTTCCACTGACAGTCATCCAGACCATGCAAAATAACACTTAGTAACTAATACTCAGATTACGAGCTAGTTATCCATGAGGGAATACCCGCCAACATTAATCTGATGTATTCTTTACTACTTGTTACACACAACACGCAAAGACAAAATCAATAAGAAATAAAAGGAGATTCCTTGTATGAGAGACATTGGTTTCTCATGCAAGGTTGTGGATTGGGTCCACAACTGATGGTCTTAAATAATCCTTCCTACCATAATTAATTACAGTCCGGATTATCTGTTTAAGCCATCAAGATTTTGTTTATAGAGGAGTGTTTTAATGGCAATTGAACAAAGGTCTTTTAATCATGATGATTATTGATGTTTGATTATTACTAATCTCACTCTTTAATCATTAATGACTCGAGGGTTCAATTAATTAAGTGATGCAAATGGAGAATCAAAATTTGGGCAGCATAACACCCTATATTGCAATTCCAGAATGTTACACCTTAACCTGTGGGGTTATGATGTGAGTGTTGCAATATAATACAGGAAGAGAATGAGGATTGTTTGAGATTAAATAGAGAGAAGTGAATCTTTGTCGCGATGCCATAAATTTTGTCGCGGTCCGAGGTCCACGACATGGGTATCCCGACAAGTTTTTGGAATTTTTGGCAGCATAACGCCTCTTTGTCGCTATGCAAGATTTTGTCGCGGAACGTGGTTCCGCGACAAGAGTGTTTCGCGACAAAGCGTTTTTAGAAAATTCCTAAGGCTTTTGAACCTTTGTCGCTATGCATGGAAATTTTGTCGCGGAACGTGGCTCCGCGACAAGGTGATTCCGCGACAAAGTGTTCAAGGAATAAGGAACATGGCATAATTTTCCTGTCTCGGAATGAGATTTTGTCGCGGAACGTGGTTCCGCGACAAGATGATTCCGCGACAAAAAGCCATGCAGACAAAATGCAAGAGTTTGGCTCCTTTGTCGCTATGCATGGAAAGTTTTGTCGCGGAACGTGGCTCCGCGACAAGGTGTTCCGCGACAAAGGGTTTTAAGTTATGGAGACAAGTGTCTTGAAACACCTTGGTCGCGGAACAACCATTTTGTCGCGGAACGTGGTTCCGCGCCAAAAGGCGGTTGGCGCCCAAGGTGGTTCAGGACAAAAGTCAGAAAAAGCAGAAATGAACAGTGGCATGCAAACAGCGTGATCTCACCCTATTTCAGATCAAAAAGCTATTCTAAGCTAAAAATAAGCAAGAAACATTCAAAATAAGGAAGAACATGCTTAAACAAAAATAAACAAAGCTGGGCAGAATATTAAAATAAAGCAAGAGTCCTAATCTAGGGTTTGATCACACATACACACAACATTATCCATAAAATGCTTAACAGTAAACATAAAAATAGCATAATGGGGGTTAAGAGACCCCAAAATGAAAAAGAAAGCATAAATCCATGGGGTGTGAGACCCATTTCATGATTTGGGACACAAATGATGATGTTTTCCCATATTATTGAAGGGGTGTTGTTAATACCCATGTTTGGGTATTACAAACCCTAAAAATAAGAGTTTAGAAACCAAAACATGGTGTAAAAGTGGCTATCTAGTTCACTGTGAACAGTAAAAACACTAAACTAAACTAAGCTAAGAGCAAAAATTAAAAAATACATGAAAATAAACCTAAACTACACTACCTAAGGGAGAACTCCTACTGCTTGCCTTCAAGAACTTCTAATCAACAAAATTCCAACCAACCCTCAGCTCATGGGAAACACCTCATATTTATAGAGGGGAAACCCTAAGCCCATGGGCCTTGATTCCAGCCCATTGTGTCTTAAGACATCACACACATCACAGCTTTGTCTCGGAGCATCAGATTGGTCGCGGAACACACTGCATGTGGCAAGGCTTCTCGACTGGGTCTTGTGTCTCTAATTGGGTGTCTTGGTCGCGGAGTCATGCCTTTGTCGCGGAGCATGCCATCGCGACAAAGGTCATGGCTGGTCTCCTCTTCATCTGAGCTGCTTGGTCGCGGAACCCTCCTTTGTCGCGGAACACTGCATCGCGCCAAAGGGCTTCCGCGACAGAGGTCTTCCTGGGCCTGCTGAATTGGGCCAGATGGACCAAAAATATTCTTTTTGCGGGCTTCTCTCTCTTTTTCCCATCTTTTTGTTTCCTTTTCTTTTTTCTCATGTTTTTGGATTTTTCTAACATAAATATGTAATAAAATTACATATTTGTGTCTTTTTCACACCAGCTTATTATTTTTACAATTATGCATAAATCAGTCCAATTCGACTGCTTTCTTACTTAATGTAAGACCGGAATGCGATCAAATGCCCGTTTAAGACACGGAAATGGATTGAAAATAATGGTCATTTCTGGCCATTATCATCCGTTTTCTTCTTTTTTTTTCGATTTATTACAAATAAATCGGGCATTTTATTTCCTCAAAAGAAATTTTAGTACAAAAGCCGAAATATTTCCCTAGCAAAATAGTATTTAACAGTAGAATCTCTAGTGTCTCATGATGTCCTCCGGTGGAGTAGCAGGATCTTCCTCCGGATCTTCCTCCTCCGAACTCGGCGGCAGTAGCTCGTCAAAGATAGTGTTTAAGTCTTGCCCGTGGGCATCGATGTATTCCTTTAGTATTAAGTTTTGTGTAGTGAGGGTTTGGACTTGGCGTTCGAGTTGGTTTATGCGGTGATGATCCGCCTCTCTCAAGTTGCCCATGTGATGTAAATTGGCCTCCAATTGAGCCATACGGTACTTCATTTGCTCTAAGGTTTGGTGGGAATCGAGATGAACGCTCATCATCCTGACCATCAACTGCATCACGTCTTGACTAGCCATCTAGCGAAAGCAATAGATCTAAGTTAATATTCGCCAAGATTCCAGGTTCAATTCGCCAAGATTCTAGGTTCAATTCACCAAGATTCTAAGTTCAGGTTTCGCCAAGATTCTAAGTTCAAGTTTCGCCCAGATTCTAAGTTCAAGTTTCGCCAAGATTCTAAGTTCATAACAGAGATGCAACATGCAAATGCAAATGATATTTCCCCCCAATAATAATTTAATGCACCACATATATATATTTTCCATGGGTTTTAAAATAAAAATTTTCCATGGAAATCATACTTTAAAATTTAAAATAAAATATTAATAATAGTTTAAAAATAATAATGGTTTAAAAATAATAGTTTAAAAATAGCCGGGCTCTGATACCAAATTGTAACACCCGGTTTTTGGTCACCCAGGTCGGGATGTCACCGCCACATCCCCCTAGTAAGACACGGTTTCTCCGTGCTTACTAAAGAGATGCAAGGCTAGGTACTGCAGTATTTAAAAGTATTTAAATCATCCAAGATAGCCCATACAATATAATTGGAAAATAATAATAGTATAGTGCAGCGGAAATAATTGTTTTAGTATAGTATCGCAACGGAAAATTTAAATAGGGCCGACATGGCCAAAACACGGGTTAAACAGGCCCGTTCATAATATAGTCTAAAGTACGAATTTAAAAGCAAAACAAAGTTCCCAAAATCCCATGCATGATTCGTGCTCACACATGCTCATTCCACATATTCTGTAAGAAAAGGAATAAAAACGGTTTTGGTCAGCAAACTTGCTGAGTAAGCTAACACATGCATGATCGTAGGGTTTAAAAGCCATTAATTTAATAAATAACTGAAAGCATGATAATAACATAATATTCACTTTAATCTAATCAACTATTCAATGGCATAATTTATTTCAGGGCTCTATTTAATAACACATATCACATGGTTTAGAATAATAGCCATAGTTTAAAGAAAGCATTTAAATAATTTAATTGGACATCAACATAATTTAATCTAATTTAATTTAGTTTAATGTCCCCATTACATTCCCGATTTGGTATCTCAAAGTTTCACGATAGCATCGCGATGTCAACAAGTTTAGCCGGTAGCCCGGCGGCCGCAACCGTATCAGCCATACCCAGTACCACTCCGGAGCCTCGGAAAACCCATACGGATATTCACAAGAGTGTAGGCTCTATATTTCGCTGTTTTGGCAATATCACATTTCAAGTTTAGCGCGCGGGGTCACCATCGTCCATTACGGCACGAAGTGAATCGTTAGGGGGCACCCTGCAGAGCACTCACCCCTAATTTTAATTTATCAAGTTTGTAAGGGGATTTAATTTTTAAAATCTGACTTCAATTGTATTTATTTAAAAATAATATCTCCACTCGTTTCAACCCTAAGGTTAATTCCATGTTTCAACAAGATTTCAAGATTTTGTTTCCGGTAAACCACAGTTTACTCTAAAATTCGTCTAAAATCAGATTTAATTCCAAAAATTCCAAAATTTCATAGACTCAGAAACGTCAAGATCTACAACTTTCGTGTTTTAACTTTTTCAATCCGAGTTACCTAAGTAGGTCAAAATCACCAATTTTCGCATAAGAATAATTCTGCCCGAGTTTAATGTATCACAGTTTAAAAATTTCGAATTCTACCATAGCAATTCAACTCCAAATTTGATGAAATTTTACAGAGATCATTTTAAGACAATTATCTACGACTTTCATGTTCGGCCAAAGATCTAAAACAGTCTAGATCCTATGTGAAAAACGTGATCAAGATCATTCCTAAGTTCTGTCCAAGATTTCAAGATCTAGATCCAAACAGTTCGGTTTCGGTGGGTTTTCACATATCAAATCGACTCCAAAAATTCTCAAAAATTTACAGTAGCTAAATCTAAGTCTTAAGAACGTTTTTAGCGTTTTAAGTTTCTCCGTTTGAATTTGTTTTAAGGTTCGGAAAAATTCAACAAATCTGTTGCGTCGGTAGAAAGTATAAATTGATAGATTTTCGATTTCTTGGTAATCTTTTAGTTTGAATGTTTTAATTCATCCCAAAACTATGTAAGAGTTAACTTACAGAGTTTATGAATGTCCGGGATCATCTATTCGAAGGCGTGGCTTCCAGTCCCCCGTTTCTCCTCTCCGTTCGTCGGGTTCTACGATCTAGATCCAATACGAGGTGTAGACGAGAAAAGAAGATGATTAGGATTCGTTTTCGAATCGTTTATGGAACAAAGATTGGATCGAGACTTACCACGACTATGGAGATCTGTAGAAATTTCGTCCAACAGGTCTCGCCTTTGGTTTCATGCCTCCGACGACTCCGGATTTAGGGTTTCGAATGTGTAGAAGGTTGTAGGGTTTCGTAAAAGTATTTGGAGCTCCTAGGAGGTCTTATTTATAGATTTCCAGGTCCTAGGGCGTCCAACATCTGACCTAAGGGTCTTGGGTCGAGAGACGTTCAACCGAAAGTCGAAAAATCCGCGTTCGGGCGAGAGATTCACGCAACGGGCGAATCTGTCGCTTGGCGCGGTCGTGGCACGCCCTTCCCCTTGTGACCACGCGGCCACCGCGCCGAACTCGCGTGGACTTCGGTCCGGGTGGGTCGTGCGATCCGTCGTGCTTTTCCGCCTCTCTTTCGGGTTTCTATCCCTCTATGCTCCCGAATTCCGATTTCCGGGGTATCTTCGGGTTTCTACTTTCTCTCTAAATTTATTCTCGGGTCTAATTGGATGTTTTGGACTCGAATCCTCGAGTTCATTAGTGTCGGGTTTCGGTGTATAATTTATTTACCTTTAATCCATCCTTTTATTTAATTAAATTCCTTTAATTCCTTTTTAAGTAAAAATCTCATTTCTCATTTCCTTATCTTTATTTATTTCTTTATTTGCTGGATTCATTTATTTATTTATGGTATTTATTTTATTTATTATTTATTTATTTAAATATTTTTTTATTTTATGATGGAAAATTCACGGGTATTACACTGGTTGGCCTACAATATTCGTTATCGCTTGTTCATTCATTGATCATTATTTTATTTGTTAGCCTTGTTGTTCCTGTTGCACTTGATTCCGTTGCATATTTCCTTTTGACTTCATTCTGATTGCCTTTGATGTACGTAGACACTCGCTGTATAATTAACCCTTTGACTATATGCCTTAAGTACGGCAACATATGTTATAGCCATCTCGCCGATTGGTTTAATGGCATATTATGAGTGAGACCAATTCATTGTTGATCTTTGTTGAACCTGGTGAGGTAATCCATCTTGTTGTTGACTCTTTGGCCTGCGGGCGTCCTTAAAAGGTAATTATCTATTGATTAATAGATAACAAGCACGATTAAGGTTGACTGCCGTGTGACGGCCCGTGTTCAGTAGGCGCTGGAAAATGCCATATAGAGTGACCCCTGATCTAAATGAGATGGGGTGAGACCCGAGATTTAGTCAGGATACCGGTATTGTGAGGTTCATTCTGAATCCTCTAACATGCATGTAACCATTGATATGGTTAATTATATCTGGGCAGTTGCCCCTGTTGAAGATTTTGGGTTGCTCCCGAAATTAATATGTATATTGTTGAACTCTGGAATTGTTTAATTGAGAGTACCCTTATTATGATATTGATATTGTTGAACTCTTTGTTATTGATTTGGCTCCCCTATTGCGTTGTTCGAGCTTATGGTTATCTATTTGTTGGTTGTTGTTGGTTCCGAGTATAGGGAACTTACCAGCGAATCCGTCGCTGATAGTCCTTCTTTCTTTATTCATTTTTCCTTCCAGGTTAAGATTAAAGATTTACATGGGAAGGGAGCACTACACCTGCATATTTTCTGCATAAAAATTTTCATTATTTTTGGAAGATGTCGGACTTTTGTCAACGCGGCGTTGTGATTTTGGTTTTGTATAAATCCAAAAAAAAAAATGATTACTCTCCCTACACTGTATATTGTTTTGAGAAACGATGTTCATTTTAATGAAATATTATATTTGTTATCTTTAAGTATTGTTGTTGAAAATGGATAATTGGTATAGTCGTTTTAGCCTTAGCATCTCCTGAATAAGCCCGATGTGTCAGATCGAGTCTTATTTGGGAGGTGTGGCGGTAACACCCGCGAGTCAGAAAAACCGAGATGTTACATTTGATCACTCTTTTTGCTGCTTTAAGGTGAGATTCCTTTGGATCGGCTTGATAACGAGCGCAAACAACAACAGCATAGCTGATATCTGGTCTACTTGCAGCTAAGTATAGCAAACTTCCGATGATGCTTCTAAGAGTTATTGATCCACAATCCGTCCACCGGGATCTTTGCTTAGTCTGTCATTGGTCCCTATAGGTGTCCAGACAAGTTTGCTGGACTCCATTCCGAACTTTTTCACAATGTTTCGAGCATATTTGGTTTGGCTAAGAAATAGACCGTCTTTTTTTTTAGTGACCTGCAATCCAACAAAGTATGTTAATTCACCAACCATGCTCATTTCAATTTCCTTACCCATGAGTTCGATGAATTTGTCCTTGAGACCGTGAGATGTGGAATCGAACACAATGTCATCCACGTAGACTTGAGCAATTGTGATTCCTTTGTTCTCCCTCTTTATGAACAATGTTTTTTAAAGACTTCCTCTTTCGAAGCCGTGCTCCAGCAAGTATTTCAAGAGTCTTCCATACCATGCTCTTGGGGCTTGCTTCAACCCGTAGAAGGCTTTGTTGAGTTTGTAAACATGATCGGGGTGATGTGAATCTTCAAATCGTTTAGGTTGCTCCACATATACTTCTTCCTTGCGCCATCCATTGAAGAATGCACTTTTGACATCCATTTGATATAGCTTGAACCCTAGGCAACATGCAATGGATAACAAAAGCCTCACTGCCTCCAATCTGGCCACATGAGCAAAAGTTTCACTGAAGTCCACTCTTTCGACTTGAGTGTAGCATTGAGCAACGAAACGAGCCTTGTTCCTGGTGATCTTTCCTTTTTCATCACTTTTGTTGCGAGATATCCATTTGGTGCCAATGACATTAGTATCCTTTGGTCTTTCAAGAAGTGTCCAAACTTTATTTCTTTTGAATTGAAGTAGCTTTTCTTGCATGGCATTAATCCAGTGTTCGTCCTGAAGAGCTTCTTCTACCTTTGAGGGCTCAATTTTGGAGGTGAAATAATGTAATCCAGCTAATTCTTTGTAGTCCTGCCTCTTGCCTCTGGTCCTCCTTTTATCATTCACGTTGCCAATAATGTCTGTAGGATTATGATACTTGTGAATGCGTCTGATTGGATCTTCTTATGGTTCAACCTGATTTGTCGAGGCAGTCTGATCTGGTGTCTGAACTAGTTCTGTGGACTCCTTGTCCTCTGTGGTCAGTTCCTCTTGGTCAATGTTTGATGAAGCATTGGTTTGAGTGCTTGAGGAGGTGACTGGATTCTCATTTGCTTTAGGAATGTCTTTGCACGGAATATCTTCAATGATGACATTTGAGGATTCTAGCACCTTCCTAGTCCTGGGATTGTAATCTTGTAAGCTTTGCTTGATGTTGAATATCCCATGAATTTCTCTTGGAATTTTCCAACATGCTCCTTGTCATTCAACACAAAAAATTTGTGGCAAAAAATATAAAAATAAGTAATGGTTGTCTTTTTACTGTTCCATATTTCATATGGTGTCATTAGAGAGTTAGGTCTCAAATAGACACGATTTATGATGTAGCACGCAATATTGATTGCTACAGCCAACAAGAATTCAGCAACATTTTTGGCATTAAGCATCACCGTTGACATTTCTTGCAATGTTTGTTTTCTCCTTTCTACAACTCCATTTTGTTGAGGCGTTTTAGGAGCGAAAAATACATGCTTGATTCTCAAATGACTGATTTTCAAACTTACGACCATGATCACTTCGAATCCGTTTGACTTTGGTGTTCTTCTCAGTCATGATTCGATTGCATAGATTTTCGAAGGCTTTGGACGCATCACTTTTCTCCTTGAGAATGTCAACCCAAGTATACCTAGAAAAATCATCAAGGCAAACGAATATATACTTTTTACCTCCCAAGCTTGTTCTTGGCACATTCTTCACAGAAATCAGCGTTTGATGTCTTTAGATGAGGCAGCCCTCGAACTACATCTGTTCTGCTTAGTTGATAAGATCTTTAAAATTCAAGTGTCCAAGCTTTTCATGCCATAGCATGGTATGATATTCACCTGTAGCTAAAATGCACGATTGAATAAGCTGATAACAGTTGTTTCTAGAATGCAAACCTCTAATGACACAGTCATTATTATCGTTGTAGACTTTGCAATGTTCCTTTATGAATTGTACTATGAGATTTTCATCATATAGTTGACTGATAGTTGACTGATACTGATCAAATTTGCTTGAAGTCCTTCAACAATGAACACTGGGTTGAGCTTTGGAGCATCTTCACCTTTCAAGGAACCTTGACCTGTTAAGGCACCCTTTTCCCATCTCCAAACACTACAAATCCACCATCGATTTCTTTATAGTGTTTGATCAACTTTTTGTTCCCGGTCATGTGTCTGGAGGATCCACTGTCAAAGTACCATATGATGCTTTTAGCATCATGTGATAGAAAGGCGGCATGACATCGATTTTCGCCTTTGGGTACCTATTCTCGCTTAAGATAGACTAGCTTCATCTTGATCTTGTCACTTGGCCAGAAATTGGGTCTTCCTTCTTGTAGATCCTTGACAATTATTCCACAATTCATTGTCTTGTGACCTTCAAGTTTGCAGTAGTCACATCTGAGAGGAATGGGAGGAGACGGCCTTCCTGTCCATTTGTTTCTTCTTGATTGATGGAAGGGCTTCTTAGTTTCCTTGTTGTCATTCAGCATTCCTCCGGATACAAATTTCTTACTAATTTCTCCTTTTGAGGTAGATCCTTGATATCCTATGCCTTGTTTGTTCCACTCGGTCTCCCCATGGCAATGGCATCATTTAATTTGGCTTTCCCTTTGTTTAGAGCCATGAGGGTTCCTTCAGCTTTGGTAAGTTTTTCTTGAACTTCAGTTAACTCAGTTTCAAGTGCATCTCTTTGACCTTGCATCTTGGCATATGAAACTTTTGACAAGTTTCGTTAACCCGAGCTTTTGCTAAAATTGTACCAGGTTAGATTTTATTAAATGAAAAGCGTTATGATTCACGGGAAGGGGTTTAGGGATATGTTAAGAATATTAATCTTTTTATTACTCAAGTATGGTGCTTCGGTTTCGAATGGCGCTGTGGTCCTCTCTGTCATGAAAAGTTGACAAGTCTCATGGCATAGCCGGGTTAGGTTGACCTTCAGCCTGTCACACTGAGGATCCCCGGCAAATATGCCATGATACCTCTCATCAATTCTTGCCATATGATTTCCTGCCATGAAACTTTTGACTAATTCCCACTACATGAGTATTTTCTGAAAATTCGTGATCCTGGTTTAGGTTTTATTTAATGAAACCAATTTATGATGGCGGTGTTGTGATTAAGGATATATTTATGCGTAGTCATGTTTTTATTGCTCGTAGTTAAGAAACTGTGCTCCCGAAAGCGCACGGTGTCAAAAATTGCAGTAATTTATAGTAAGACCGGATCGTTCACTGGAGGATGTGCGATAGAAGCAGGTCCCACGTCATTTACTAAGATTTTCCACTCGGTTACTCGAATCAAGTGTGCGAAATGACTAACAACTACTTGACAGGATTTAAACTAAGCTATGAAAGCAATCAAAAGAAAACAGATAAAATTATTCTAGAAAGCGAATTAAATTTAATCTAAGAAAGCAATAAAATTAATTCTAAGAAAGCGATTAAGATCATTCTAAGAAAGCAGATTTAAAATGAGACAGAAGGGACAGGAAGAAAAGAATAAAGATTGGACAAGATTCAGATAAAACACTATTAAACTTCCATTTTGTTACACAGATCTTAGTTTGGGATAAATCTTTAGTTAGCTAACTCTCATGCTCTCTATACCACGTTCCCTTTAACAGACAGGTACTTACAGTAAGAGTTTACATGCTCTTAAGACAGCAAAATCTAAGATACCACAGACTCACAACTGCCCTCACACGGCCGTGTGGAGGCATGTTATTCATCTGTGGTGGACAAGCAACACCTGACAAATCATTTATTGAAGTGGCAAGTACCGCTATCCTTCCCCCATGTCACACCCGAAGATTCTAATCAAGCCCTGAACTATCCCTTAACTCTCAATTCTAGTAGCAGTTACACAACTCTCAATACAACCGAGTGACCTCTAAAGAAAGCAGTTAAAAGAAAGCGATAAAGAAAGCATTTAAAATCCTATCACTCGGAGGTTTTTGAAAGTCTGACACTGGTAGTAACAGAAAGCCTCCAGTCAGAATGACCGGATGTGGATCAAGAATTCCCTATCTCAGTGAACCGCTCGCAGTGTTCACTTCCCTTTGGGTGGTTATGAGATACAAACTAATGAAACGAACTAATAAATTATTTCGTTTCGGATGCACTCACTCAGGACTCAGAAATAGGCTTTGGCTGAGGAGGATAGCAGTTGAAAGAATACTCAACCCTACCTTAGAAAGTAACCAAGGCCTGAATGTTGTTCCTCTAGTATTATCTGTCACACCTTATCGGAATCCAAGTGGAATCTGACCCAGTGTAATATTTAATACAAGATTTCCAACAAACAGCAATTTTGGAAAATAATAAATCTGAAAATCATTCCCTATCAGGTACTAGACTCTCAATAAGAACACAGACCCTTTCAGTCTAGATGAGACCTAATTGCTGACTCTGCTTCTAATTTCCCAAAATCAACCCCCAGTCGGATATGAATTAGTCATAACTGTCGAATTTATCCCTTACTCAGATCCGGATTTTATAAAGGAATTTTTGTTGGAAATTTATTATGAAACATCTGATTTAAATCGAGACTTCTATGTCCAAGGGAAGGATCCCAAAATAATATGACCACAATATCTACATAGTAATATCATGCATAAATTTATAGAGAAGTGTAAAATTAAATAACCCAAAATATAAGATGGGTTTAGACAGAAGTTGACACACAGAGATGAAATAGCTGGGGATGAGAAGAATTTATTTGGCTAAAAAGATGACAAAAATAATCAGGATGATCCGGACTGCAAGCATCTGCTATCCAGGTCCTGATCATTTCAGGTGGGATGACTTTTAGACAGTGGGATGCCTCAAATGACAGTTGCCGCCGTCATCTCAGACTCCACTATCTGTGAATTTGGATAAAAACCCACATGTTCTATTACTGCAATAATGATTAGATGACATTGGCATATATCATCTAAAATTACTACAGCTCCAGATTCAGGTTTGAAATTAAAGTAAGAAAAGAAAACTGTATCCGGATGGGAGTCAGCTGAGCAGCTATTATAATCCCGGAGGGATGAACCGCCAAGGCTTCCACTGACCACTATCTGGATCATGCAAAATAACAACTATTAATTAATATACAGATCACGAGCTAGTTATCCGTGTGGGAATACCTGCCAACATTAATCTGATATATTCCTTATTAGATGTTTCACGCATCACGGAAAAGACAGAATAAAATAAAAGAAAATATTTTTGGGTCATCTTGCATGAGAGACATTGGTTTCTCATGCAAGGATATGGGACTAAATCCATAATTACTCTTCATGTCTAAATAATCGCTCATTCCATAATTAATTAATTAATTACAGTCCAGATTATATACTTAGATCATTAGAGTTTAGTCATTTGTAGAAGAATCTTTTAATGGGAAATTGAACAAAGTTCTTTATATCAAATTAATCATGGGTTGAGATCATTGGATTTCAACCTCAAAATATTAATATAAAGGTTCAATTAATTAATGGGGTCAGGTGAAGAATGAAAACTTGGCAAAAGGTGCCACCTTGTCGCGATACAGGGTTCGTGTCGCGGAGCATGGCTCCGCGACAAAGATTTCGCGACAAAGGGGTGGGAAATAAGAGAAATGGAATTTTGAAAGTTTAGGGTTTGTTTTGTCGCTAAGTAAAGAAAATTTTGTCGCGGAACGTGGTTCCGCGACAAGGGCATAGCGACAAAAAGGTTGAAAATTGGACAAGGCATAATTCTTGTCGCGGAACAAGAGATTTTGGCGCGGAACGTGGTTCCGCGACAAGGTTGCTTCGCGACAAAGCCCTTCCAGAATAAAATCACAAGTATTTGGGTCCTTGGTCGCTAATCAAGATTTTGTCGCGGAACGTGGTTCCGCGCCAAGGGGTGTTTCGCGACCAAGGGTTTTAAAATAATGGTCAACAAATGTTCTTTGGCACCTTTGTCGCCAAAGCACCATTTTGTCGCGGAACGTGGTTCCGCGACAAGAGTTGTTCCGCGACAGAGGTGTGTCCAGTACACATGTCAGAAAAGTAAAGTGGAACAGTGGCATGCATTATGTGTGATCTCACCCATTTCAGATTCAAAAGCTAGACTAAGCTCAAAATAACAAAACAGAATTTGAATCTAGCTAGAACATGCTTGCACAAAATAGAAATAAAGCAAACTTAAAACTTAAGAAATCCTAATCTAAGCTTGATCATCCATAAGCATGCAACATTATCCCAAGAAAAAGTCACCAAGCAGTGACATTAAAATGCAAAAACAAGGGTCAAATGACCCAAGGAAAATGAAAACAGTAAGATCCATGGGGTGTGAGACCCATTTCATGATTTTGGGACACAAATGGAGAATGTTTTCCCATTTTATTAAACGGTGTTGTTCATACTCATGGTTTGAGTACCACAAACCCTTAAACAAAAGTTTAGAACAAAAACAAGGTGTAAAACTGGCTATCTAACCAAAGTGCAGTAAACTACTTCTAACTAGTGCATAAGTTAAATAATACAAGAAAAATCTAACTAAACTACCCTAACTAAACTAAGCTACTGAACTCCCCAACTTGTCTTCAAGAAGGTGTAGTTTTTTTCTAAGATTCTTCCAACCTCTAGCTCAAAGGAAACACCTCATATTTATAGAGGGGAAACCCTAAGCTCATGGGCCTTGGTTTGAGCCCATTGTGTCTCAAGACATCACACACATCACAGCCTTGTCTCGGAGCACCAAGTTTGGTCGCGGAACACACTGCATGTGGCAAAGCTTCTCGACTGGGTCTTGTGTCTCTAAAAATGTATCTTGGTCGCGGAATGGACATTTGTCGCGGAACAGGGCATCGCGACAACGGTATCGCGCCAAGGGGCTTTGGCTGGTCTCTTCTTCATTTGGTCCACTTGGTCGCGGAACCCCTCCTTTGTCGCGGAACACTGTATCGCGCCAAGGGCTTCCGCGACAAAGGTCTTCCTGGGCCTGCTGGATTGGGCCAGATGGGCCGAAAATATTCTTTTTGTGGGCATTTCTCTCTTTTTCCCATCTTTTTCATTCCTTTTTCTTTTTCTCATGTTTTTGGATTTTTCTAACATAAATATGTAATAAAATTACATATTTATGCCTTTTTCACACCAGCTTATTATTTTTACAATTATGCATAAATTAGTCCAATTCGACTGCTTTCTTACTTAATGTAAGACCGGAATGCGATCAAATGCCCGTTTAAGACACGGAAATGGATTGAAAATAATGGTCATTTTTGGCCATTATCAACATCCTCACATTTAATACTGATCGTCCCCGAGCAGTCAGAGTCAATGTTCGTAAGAACACGGACTCTACATATTCAATTCATTTTCGTGGCTTCATAAATCACGTCCTTTTTGGATTGGGATAAGACAATCAAAAATTACAAGTATTGAATTCCCTTGATTGCAGTGTTTAATGAAATGATACTTGCTCACTATATCGGGCCTACAAATCAAACATTGTTATCAATCCTTCATGAACATCATGTTTGAAAGATGCAAAGATTAAAAATTAGAATTAAGGTATGACATGAACATTCTTAATGAAACAGAGCCTCACTTATAAGAGAATCGGAAAGATCACTCACTCTCAATTGGGGTTCAGTCAGTAAACGCTCATAATCAGTTTTAATTAAATTCTCCCATATGCTTGCAATCAGACCAACTCGCCACCAGCTCATTTCTTCAAATCGAGATCACGAGGTCTTATTTTGAGGGTTATAACGGGGCATACGGTGGTAACATTAGGTGGGAAAGGGAAATTATTGGGCTAGGAAGTGGCAAGGATTAATTCTATCATAACTTGGCATTTTTATTTAAACTTTATGATCATCACTATTTCTCTTTCTTTGCGATTTTCTTTTTCCATTGCATGACATTAGACTATTGTCTAATTGCTTGTCATTTGCAATTTATTTGTGTTGAATGGCATTCAACTTTTTTTTTTTTTTTTTTGAATCGGTTTATAATATACCGATTAATATGGATTGATGATCATAAGTTCAATGCCTTGTTAGAGTTCATCCTTGCACACTTTGGGTTTGATTTTCCTGGTCTTTTTATAAGGCTAAGAATAATATAGAGGGCTTCAAAGAAAAATTAGGCTTATAGGCTCAAGTTGGTTAATCCTAAAGGGAAATATTTTTGGGTTTGGATTTCAAACAAAGGCCAAAAATTTGGGTTTTCTAGGTGCCTCGATCATATGCTCGATTTTTGGAATATGGCATGGTCTTGAATCGGTCCCAATTGCAAGTTCTAGTTTCCTTTAATCAAAATGATTCACACATCAAAGAAAATGAATGAGTAAAAGTGACTCATGGCTCAAATCTCACATGGAATGGTTCATTCATGTCATACATTATTCTTAAATTTAATCGAAGCTTAATTCTAACAATTCATTCAATCAAAATCTCTAACATGCAGATTTATTACCCAATAAGCTGATCGCATCATTAAATTTTTATAGCTCAAAACCTTAGGAATTCATGTCATGCATGTTCTCAATTATATTATCCCAATTTAAAAGTTTGAAAATTTAATCATAAGCCTAAATTCAACATGTGAATTTAGAGCAATTTTATGCATACTTTTGCTGGTTATTTAATTTAAAGCAGTAAAGAGGCACTGCTGACATACTGAGTATGTCAACAGCATATTTTTGGCCTGACAGTCACTTATTCATCTTGGACTGTCAGACATCTTTTTAGAAATAAAAGAACCAAATAAAAACAAGGATTGTTGTTGGGACTGCAAAATCCCAATCTGAAAGCAGTAATTATATCAATTACAAGAGATTTCATTTGCAATCAAATCTATCTTGCATGGATGAATTGAAATTCTCTTATATGATATTTACAATTAAGCTCAGAAATGATGGAGTCAGGGATCGCCATCTTTCTTCTCGTCTGATTTCTTGGAGGAGCCAGCTTCATCAGGGATCTTCTTGAGTAAGGTTTGCAGGAGCTGATTTTGACTAAGGATCAGTGATTCCACCATTTTTCGATTCTTCTCTTCTTTTTCCAGCATCATCATTCTGAATTCCTCGTCTCTCCTTTCCTTCTCCAACTTCTCCTTCCGTTTCTCTTCCTTTTCTCTCCTACGCTCTTCGCGTTCTTACTCTCTCTCCATTCTTCGCTCTTCACGCTCCTCTTCTGCCCTTTTCTGCTGTCCCTCTTGGCTTGCCAAAATTACATCGGTCATGGATTTCATTCCCTCGAGCATCGATTGACTCATTCTGCTCACCATCTCAATCGTTTGGGAATCAGCAGGGAACTGAGATACGTTCTGGCTTTGAGGAGGTATCTGAGGTTGAGGTTGGGTCGGAGGTGGAATTGGAATCTCAGTCCGTTCTTGGTCCGCAGGAGGCTCCTCTTGAACATTCGAAGGTCCTGCATCAGCACAGGTGTTCTGTGTTCCCTTCTTTGTCTTTGGCTGCCTCTTTCGTTTTCTTGATGCCTGCTCACCCGATATGAAAGAGGATTGAGCGTCTGAATCTCCTCTGACGGACAGTTGGGGGAGAGAGTATCTGATACTCTCACTCAAGGGAAGTCTTGGCACACTGATAGGTGGGTTCACTTTCACCACTGTGTCACCCTCAAAAGCGCTCAAACCAACTCCCTGAGCTATGCAGATTCTCCTAATCAAATTCGGATAGCACAGCACCTGTCTATCCTTTATCCGGGTTATCATTACCTCGAATACATGCCTTCCTACATTTAGTTTTGCTCCGCTCCACATTCTTGCAAATCCCATTAGCACATTTCCGGATGTGGTATGCGGATGCGAGTTGGGCCGGATCTTGGACATGTAGAACTCATAAGTTGGCATGAACTGTATCCGCAGCCATTTTGCATTGAATGTGTGTCCAGGGGCGGTCACGCTTGTCATGCTGTTAGCCAAGGTTGCATACTTCGCATATTCAGTCGTTTTGGCTCTCTTTGTCATGATCTCATCAGGGGGGAACTCACTTTGGATCTCTGGAGTCCCGAAGAACTGATTCAGCCAGTCAGGTGCAATGTTAATCACTTGTCCACGAATCCATGTTGTTCTGGCATCTTTATCAATGTTGCAGAAGAATTCCTTTGTTAGTTCCACAAAGCCATCTTCGTCGTGATGCAGCATGAAGTTACCCCACTCTTGATTTCTGTAGAAAGTCTCAACAGTGGGATGCGACAACGCATCGGGTCTGAACCCTTTGTCTGGCACTATCATCTTCTGCAACTTCTTATACTTCTCTGCATTCTCCTTGTTGCCATTGAACTTGATCTGAATCTGTTCTTCACTCAGCTTTTTCTTTCCATATTCCTTTGAAACGCCCATTCTTTGCCTTACAGTATTTTCAGACCAAAACTCGACTGGTCGAATGGATCCGACAGACTCGTCGTCGCTCGTGTGCCAGTCTGTTTGATCGTCTCCCTCCTGTGGCTGGTCATCCCTTGGTTCAGCCTCATCTCCCCTCTGACTTGGCTCTTGCTCTCCATGAGCTGCTTCATCTCCGAATTCCTCCTCAACCTGTTTAATTACATGTTTCATCGTATTGAGTTCACAATTTACAGGCAAGGAAGATGTAGTTACATGAAAATTACGGCCATCAACATCAGTTGATACCTCCTCCTCCTCCCTAATTCTGGCAGCTCGTCCAACTGGACGTTGGAAAATAGGCGCCATTTGGTCCATGAATTCCTGCTCCTCTTGCTGAGCTTCTTCTTCCGAATCATTCCCATCTGCAGCTTCAGTCAGAATTCCTTGCACTTTTTCTTTAAGCGCAGAGGTCATAAGATGGTCGTCTGGCTGCTTTTCCAAGGTTTTGGCCAGTGCTACCGGATCTATGGAGTCTTGCGGTCCTTCTGACTGTTCAGGTTGGTGCGATGGGTCTCCTTGAGTGATGAATTCTTCAATTCTGGCCGTGCCCACGAGAGGATCAATCACTTGACCCACTTTTGTCTGATATTTGATTTGATGTGGCTTTTCTCCAGCATCGATTCTTGTTTCGATCTGCTCGTTAAGCCTTTTCCTTATATCCCCTCGGATGGTCTCAGCATCATGTGCAGTGGGGCCAGTCCGTGCAGGAGGTTGTTCTTCTTTGATTTTCAAACCACGCCCCTGCACTTCTCCAGTGATCTTTAGTTCGAAATCTTCCTCATCACCCCGCTCAACCTCTGCAGATTTTCTGCTTTCCAGCTCAGCCTGCATCTTTCTGGCAGTTTCTTCATCCCTGGTCTGCTGGATATTCTTTCTAATCTGCTCTTCCTCTGCAGCTTTCTTTTCCATTTCCAGGCGTTCTTCCTCAGTCAATTTCTCTATTCCCGAACCACCTGTTACTTGATCCAGCAAACCAGCTAATGCAAGCTCTTCATTGTGCATCTTCATGGCTAGCTCAGCATCGGATATCACTTGGTGCTTCTTTTTCGGGGGTGGCGGCGGCATCGGCTTTTTACCTCTGTCCTTGGGATCTGTGGGCTCTACCACTTTCCTGACAGTTGGCTCAGGTTCCTTGATCTCCACTTTCTTTTCCGGAGCTCTTGCTGGCTTATCCTTGTCAGCGGACTTTATCAACCTTCTCCTCGTTCCCGGTTGAGGTGCTGGCTGATGACCTTCAGATGTAACAACAGTAGTGGAGGTTTTCTCGGGCTGTATGGGTGCCTTAGTGGTGGCAGGTGCTACAGCAGATGTTGTCATTTCAGTCTGAGCTGTCTGTACTGGAGTCCGGACTGCTTCTTGCTGCACCACTGGCTCGGATGTAGCAACTTCTTGCACGTCAGTCTGCCCTCTAGGCGGCAAAGCTGAAGCTTGTACTGCTGGCTGGGTAGGCTGTGGGTTGGCCTCAGGAGGGGTGGAGAAGTATGCATCAATCTCAGCATCAGGGTCCTCTGGATTTTCCTGGGCTTCTTGAGTTCCAAACAGTTTGTGTGCAAATCTCAGATAATCATGCACGAATGTCTGACTTGTTACCCGAACCAGTTTAAATTCCCAAGCCTCCTTAATCCGTGTGCAAAACAGGCGCCTGACTTTGTGGTCATAGTGCATGACCTTTGTCTTGTTTCCTTCCTTCCCATACCTCAAAGCTTCTCTATCCATCTCCATGAGGAGTTCAAGATATGAGGTCCTATATTGCTCCATCATGGTGTTGATCATGTCTCTTTCTAACTCTTCTGTCACATAGGTCATCATCTGTGCTTTGTCAAACGTCAGATATTCCTTTGCTTCAGCCTCGGTCATTAATCTGAGCTGCACCTTCTTTTTGGTCAGTACTGACCAATTGTGGTGCTGTACCTCATAAAGGGCTTTTTCCCTTAGTTCTCTGATGTGCTCGGGAAATCCAGGGTCCACTTGAGTTCCTTTTTCCGCTGGTCTTGTCTGGCCAAACCGCTTGTTTATGAAAATTGTCTCAAAATTATCCTCATCTGGCAAGGTCAATCCTTCATCCAATCTTTCTTGTGTTATGAAACCCTTGCCCTGCCCCCACAGACGTGTCATTTCGTGCCATTCTTTTCGAGCTGCATTGATTGCTTCTCTAAACTGGTTTATCATGGTGGAGTTCCTTTCTGTGTTGAACTCCTCAATTCTCCTCAGCTTGTGGCGCAGGTTGTAACTCATCTCCCGATGCCTTAGCTTAGCCTGCCTGGCCACCCATTGCTGCTCTTCTCTTCCCATGTTATCAAATAACCTCGGGCTCCAAATGCAAGGGAAAGCTTCATGCATTGAAATGGCTCCCTTTGACAGTATCAGACTTACCGGTAAAGGTCTTTCCACGAACTGCAATCGCACTTGTGGGTCTATGGGCTGGTCGGGAATGAGTATATCATAGTTTGAGATATCGATTCCCACTGTTCCATCTTCTAGATGACGTTGCCAGACAGCTGTATGTATTTGGAATTTCAGCGTGATTCTTTCCAAATGCACTTCGGGTGTCATTATGGAATCATGCGGAGCATGGTCTGTCATTAGTTCCCAAAACTTCAGCATGTGATGGGAGAAATCCCTTTCTATGTTTGTCAGAGCGGTTGATCTATCTTCACGGGGGATTCTTACGTCCCATCCGGGCCTCAATGACAGCTCAGCTTCAGTACCCTGGTCCAGTGGAACACTGTACACGCTTATCAAAGCTTCCCTGAGCTTCTTAATCTGAGTCCTGTTTGCAGATGCCTCTATTGCTGCCTGATGCAGAGTGCAATCGGGCAATCCAATAGCTGACTTAATCACCAGTTTATTCCTGAAAAATATAGGAAGTATTAATTCCAAAAAAAAAAAATTTTATCTATTTTTGAGTTTCAAGCCAAAAATCAACATCCTCACATTTTGAGCTTTGCTCGAAATGTGATTTATTTGATTAGTACCCAAAACATTATCATAAGGCATATGCCATTAATTAATTTTAAAAAAGTCTAAGTTATTGGACTTAGAGAATTTTTTTTGTAGGCTATTGAGCCCAAAAAGGTTGCTTTTCCAATTTTATTAAACAAGCTCGAGGCACTTGTTGAAAATGGAATGAGATGATGATGATGGAATGGATAGCTCGAAAATGGAATGTGCAATGGAGGCATGGCGGGATGGATTCGCTATTTCCGGATTGTTTGGACTGTCATTGGACAGTTAAAACATTCAAGAAAATGCAAACACCATTTTTAATTTTGAAAGGGTTGACTTGATTTTATTTAATGAAAAGTGGGATGTGTGTGGTCCCATTTTTTGGATTTTTGTAAAAAGGTAGCAGTTGAGGTGGCAAAATACTGCTACTTAACTCACACTCTTTAGTTCCATTGGGAACAAAAACACATTGTCAACCAAAATTCCTAGTACTATTTTGTCTTTTTGTGAAAAAGTGCACTGGTGAGAGGGGATTGGTGTGCACTGACATGCCAAAAATAATACCAACACTCACTTTCCTCAATGTGCTACACACATACACAGACACACCAAAACAGGAAACGGCATTAAATGATCATCTCAGCATGCAATACTCATGAACATAGCAAGTTAAAAACACAAGATCATGCCTCTACTTAAACAAGAACATAAGATTAATCACACCACTCATGCTCAATGAGGAGGACATTCATAAGCAAGAAAATTAATAACATAATGACACTCTCACCGTATCCTTATGTTCATCAACTCTCACTTTTTCAAGATTTTTCAACAGTCCAGGAGGAATCAAGATCAAGAAGACAAAACATGATCATATAGACTAGAACAAACAAAAGCAAAAGAACCTTAAAAACTCAAAACCCACAACCATGGCGGAATCTACCACTGCCAAACCCTAGCCATCATGCCCGTATCCTCTAGACAACCGAGGTTCATGGAATCAAAATTTCTACAACCCCTAACACTTCTATCTGTGCCCCTGCATCAACCAACCAAAGTACCAAACTCCAACACCACACTCGGCCATTAATGATAAAAACAGGGAATCGAAATCCATACATGCCCAATACACAGAATCACTCAAATTGAAAATCAACTAAGTGAAAACAACCATGAGGAGGCCCATTCACATAATATCGAGAATTCAAACACCAAAAATCCCTAGGTTCGCGAAAACAGGGGCAATGGGTGCGCGAGAGTAGAATGGAGAAAGGCTTACCATGGTTCGGTCTGCTCAGGGGATGAAGACGAGGGTTGTAGTTCCATGGCAAAAATCGGGCAGAGTTTCCCTTGGAAATGGTCGGAAAAGTTGCGAAGAACACGGTGGTGTGCTTCGGGAGAAATTTCGTGTGTGCGAGAGTGTTTTTCGAAAATTTTCTAAGTCCGAATGCGTGAGGAAGAAGAGGGAGGCGGAGAGGTTTAAATAGTAATGGGCCGGTCGCGGAACCCTAGCCCATGGTCGCGGAACAGGATTACGCGACCAGGCTTGGCGACATTAGAGGTGTCGCGGAGTGTGGGACTTTGTCGCGGAGTCACGCACCGCGACAAAGTGTACCGCGACAAAATGGCGAGGAAGAATGGAATGGTGTGCCCGTGTCACGGAATAGGAACTCTGTCGCGGAGTCATGCTCCGCGACAAAATGTTCCGCGACAAAGACAAGCAGAGTTTAGGGATGAGTATAACTTTGTCGCGGAGTTTGCACATGGGCGCGATGCTGGGCATCGCGACAAAATGATCACTCCGCGACAAGGACAAACAAGGGTTGATGATATGGAGAACCTTGTCGCGGAGTTGCACTTGGTCGCGGAATGGTGTTCCGCGCCAAAATGGTCATTCCGCGACAAACTTTTTGAATTTTCAAATTTTCAACGGATTGGGCCCGAGTGTGATATTGGGCCTGCATCCATTTTATTTGAGTTGGACCTGAATGAATTCAGTCCAAGTAAATTCAAATCATTGGGCCATTATTTAAAATAATCTACTTGCATAAAATTAGGTTGGGTCAGTTCCATTTATCTGCAAGATTTATTCCGGATCTTAAATTTCTTTAAATTCCGAAAATAATTTCTCAGATTTATGGAATTTTCCCAACCAAGAACCTGGTTTTCCTTGCTTTTTCTGCTCCTTCTTTTTGGTTGGTTCCGAATTTCCTGCAAGACAGATAAATACCCTTTAGGTTAGGTTTTCTCCTCAGTTCAACATCCTCACATTTAGAGTCTTGGTACTCTAAATGTTCAATTAATCTTGAGGGTACTTTTTCTGTTCTGGATTAGATATATTACACTAAACTAGACTAATCTAAGCTAATCTAGGAGTAATCAGGAGTGTAATCCTCTTAATAAACGACGCTGCATCCTCCCCGGCAACGGCGCCATGAAACTTTTGACAAGTTTCGTTAACCCGAGCTTTTGCTAAAATTGTACCAGGTTAGATTTTATTAAATGAAAAGCGTTATGATTCACGGGAAAGGGTTTAGGGATATGTTAAGATTATTAATCTTTTTATTACTCAAGTATGGTGCTTCGGTTTCGAATGGCGCTGTGGTCCTCTCTGTCATGAAAAGTTGACAAGTCTCATGGCATAGCCGGGTTAGGTTGACCTTCAGCCTGTCACACTGAGGATCCCCGGCAAATATGCCATGATACCTCTCATCAATTCTTGCCATATGATTTCCTGCCATGAAACTTTTGACTAATTCCCACTACATGAGTATTTTCTGAAAATTCGTGATCCTGGTTTAGGTTTTATTTAATGAAACCAATTTATGATGGCGGTGTTGTGATTAAGGATATATTTATGCGTAGTCATGTTTTTATTGCTCGTAGTTAAGAAACTGTGCTCCCGAAAGCGCACGGTGTCAAAAATTGCAGTAATTTATAGTAAGACCGGATCGTTCACTGGAGGATGTGCGATAGAAGCAGGTCCCACGTCATTTACTAAGATTTTCCACTCGGTTACTCGAATCAAGTGTGCGAAATGACTAACAACTACTTGACAGGATTTAAACTAAGCTATGAAAGCAATCAAAAGAAAACAGATAAAATTATTCTAGAAAGCGAATTAAATTTAATCTAAGAAAGCAATAAAATTAATTCTAAGAAAGCGATTAAGATCATTCTAAGAAAGCAGATTTAAAATGAGACAGAAGGGACAGGAAGAAAAGAATAAAGATTGGACAAGATTCAGATAAAACACTATTAAACTTCCATTTTGTTACACAGATCTTAGTTTGGTATAAATCTTTAGTTAGCTAACTCTCATGCTCTCTATACCACGTTCCCTTTAACAGACAGGTACTTACAGTAAGAGTTTACATGCTCTTAAGACAGCAAAATCTAAGATACCACAGACTCACAACTGCCCTCACACGGCCGTGTGGAGGCATGTTATTCATCTGTGGTGGACAAGCAACACCTGACAAATCATTTATTGAAGTGGCAAGTACCGCTATCCTTCCCCCATGTCACACCCGAAGATTCTAATCAAGCCCTGAACTATCCCTTAACTCTCAATTCTAGTAGCAGTTACACAACTCTCAATACAACCGAGTGACCTCTAAAGAAAGCAGTTAAAAGAAAGCGATAAAGAAAGCATTTAAAATCCTATCACTCGGAGGTTTTTGAAAGTCTGACACTGGTAGTAACAGAAAGCCTCCAGTCAGAATGACCGGATGTGGATCAAGAATTCCCTATCTCAGTGAACCGCTCGCAGTGTTCACTTCCCTTTGGGTGGTTATGAGATACAAACTAATGAAACGAACTAATAAATTATTTCGTTTCGGATGCACTCACTCAGGACTCAGAAATAGGCTTTGGCTGAGGAGGATAGCAGTTGAAAGAATACTCAACCCTACCTTAGAAAGTAACCAAGGCCTGAATGTTGTTCCTCTAGTATTATCTGTCACACCTTATCGGAATCCAAGTGGAATCTGACCCAGTGTAATATTTAATACAAGATTTCCAACAAACAGCAATTTTGGAAAATAATAAATCTGAAAATCATTCCCTATCAGGTACTAGACTCTCAATAAGAACACAGACCCTTTCAGTCTAGATGAGACCTAATTGCTGACTCTGCTTCTAATTTCCCAAAATCAACCCCCAGTCGGATATGAATTAGTCATAACTGTCGAATTTATCCCTTACTCAGATCCGGATTTTATAAAGGAATTTTTGTTGGAAATTTATTATGAAACATCTGATTTAAATCGAGACTTCTATGTCCAAGGGAAGGATCCCAAAATAATATGACCACAATATCTACATAGTAATATCATGCATAAATTTATAGAGAAGTGTAAAATTAAATAACCCAAAATATAAGATGGGTTTAGACAGAAGTTGACACACAGAGATGAAATAGCTGGGGATGAGAAGAATTTATTTGGCTAAAAAGATGACAAAAATAATCAGGATGATCCGGACTGCAAGCATCTGCTATCCAGGTCCTGATCATTTCAGGTGGGATGACTTTTAGACAGTGGGATGCCTCAAATGACAGTTGCCGCCGTCATCTCAGACTCCACTATCTGTGAATTTGGATAAAAACCCACATGTTCTATTACTGCAATAATGATTAGATGACATTGGCATATATCATCTAAAATTACTACAGCTCCAGATTCAGGTTTGAAATTAAAGTAAGAAAAGAAAACTGTATCCGGATGGGAGTCAGCTGAGCAGCTATTATAATCCCGGAGGGATGAACCGCCAAGGCTTCCACTGACCACTATCTGGATCATGCAAAATAACAACTATTAATTAATATACAGATCACGAGCTAGTTATCCGTGTGGGAATACCTGCCAACATTAATCTGATATATTCCTTATTAGATGTTTCACGCATCACGGAAAAGACAGAATAAAATAAAAGAAAATATTTTTGGGTCATCTTGCATGAGAGACATTGGTTTCTCATGCAAGGATATGGGACTAAATCCATAATTACTCTTCATGTCTAAATAATCGCTCATTCCATAATTAATTAATTAATTACAGTCCAGATTATATACTTAGATCATTAGAGTTTAGTCATTTGTAGAAGAATCTTTTAATGGGAAATTGAACAAAGTTCTTTATATCAAATTAATCATGGGTTGAGATCATTGGATTTCAACCTCAAAATATTAATATAAAGGTTCAATTAATTAATGGGGTGAGGTGAAGAATGAAAACTTGGCAAAAGGTGCCACCTTGTCGCGATACAGGGTTCGTGTCGCGGAGCATGGCTCCGCGACAAAGATTTCGCGACAAAGGGGTGGGAAATAAGAGAAATGGAATTTTGAAAGTTTAGGGTTTGTTTTGTCGCTAAGTAAAGAAAATTTTGTCGCGGAACCACGTTCCGCGACAAGGGCATAGCGACAAAAAGGTTGAAAATTGGACAAGGCATAATTCTTGTCGCGGAACAAGAGATTTTGGCGCGGAACGTGGTTCCGCGACAAGGTTGCTTCGCGACAAAGCCCTTCCAGAATAAAATCACAAGTATTTGGGTCCTTGGTCGCTAATCAAGATTTTGTCGCGGAACGTGGTTCCGCGCCAAGGGGTGTTTCGCGACCAAGGGTTTTAAAATAATGGTCAACAAATGTTCTTTGGCACCTTTGTCGCCAAAGCACCATTTTGTCGCGGAACGTGGTTCCGCGACAAGAGTTGTTCCGCGACAGAGGTGTGTCCAGTACACATGTCAGAAAAGTAAAGTGGAACAGTGGCATGCATTATGTGTGATCTCACCCATTTCAGATTCAAAAGCTAGACTAAGCTCAAAATAACAAAACAGAATTTGAATCTAGCTAGAACATGCTTGCACAAAATAGAAATAAAGCAAACTTAAAACTTAAGAAACCCTAATCTAAGCTTGATCATCCATAAGCATGCAACATTATCCCAAGAAAAAGTCACCAAGCAGTGACATTAAAATGCAAAAACAAGGGTCAAATGACCCAAGGAAAATGAAAACAGTAAGATCCATGGGGTGTGAGACCCATTTCATGATTTTGGGACACAAATGGAGAATGTTTTCCCATTTTATTAAACGGTGTTGTTCATACTCATGGTTTGAGTACCACAAACCCTTAAACAAAAGTTTAGAACAAAAACAAGGTGTAAAACTGGCTATCTAACCAAAGTGCAGTAAACTACTTCTAACTAGTGCATAAGTTAAATAATACAAGAAAAATCTAACTAAACTACCCTAACTAAACTAAGCTACTGAACTCCCCAACTTGTCTTCAAGAAGGTGTAGTTTTTTTCTAAGATTCTTCCAACCTCTAGCTCAAAGGAAACACCTCATATTTATAGAGGGGAAACCCTAAGCTCATGGGCCTTGGTTTGAGCCCATTGTGTCTCAAGACATCACACACATCACAGCCTTGTCTCGGAGCACCAAGTTTGGTCGCGGAACACACTGCATGTGGCAAAGCTTCTCGACTGGGTCTTGTGTCTCTAAAAATGTATCTTGGTCGCGGAATGGACATTTGTCACGGAACAGGGCATCGCGACAACGGTATCGCGCCAAGGGGCTTTGGCTGGTCTCTTCTTCATTTGGTCCACTTGGTCGCGGAACCCCTCCTTTGTCGCGGAACACTGTATCGCGCCAAGGGCTTCCGCGACAAAGGTCTTCCTGGGCCTGCTGGATTGGGCCAGATGGGCCGAAAATATTCTTTTTGTGGGCTTTTCTCTCTTTTTCCCATCTTTTTCATTCCTTTTTCTTTTTCTCATGTTTTTGGATTTTTCTAACATAAATATGTAATAAAATTACATATTTATGCCTTTTTCACACCAGCTTATTATTTTTACAATTATGCATAAATTAGTCCAATTCGACTGCTTTCTTACTTAATGTAAGACCGGAATGCGATCAAATGCCCGTTTAAGACACGGAAATGGATTGAAAATAATGGTCATTTTTGGCCATTATCAGCATACCATAGTCTGTAGTCATTCTTTAGTTCCTCAAGGTCATTATTATCCTTCTGAAGTTCAGCTTTCTCCTCATGTAGTTCAGCAACTTGTTCAGTCAATTTCTTTGCTCGTTCTTCGACATCTTGGTTTTTGGCTTTGAGAGCACTAATGTGTTTCTTCAGTTTTTCATTTTCAACTTGAAGTTCTACCCCTCAGCTATGGAGATTTCCAGCTTTTCAAAAGTTTCTTCACACAGATCATTGACCCTTTTAATTTTCTCATCCTATTCCCTTTTGAACAAAGAGCGTACCATGTTAGAAGAAACTGTATCGAGAGAGATAGAGGTTGTACCTTCAATATGTTCATCGTCTGTGTTTGAATCCCATGTGTCAACAAGTGCAATTCGATGATCGAACTCATTGTCACTGGATTCCTTATCATCTTCAGATTCACTGAATGTGGCTTGATATGACTTTTTGCTCTCCTTTGGTCTGAGATTAGCACAATCTGCTTTCATATGACCTCGTCCTCCACATTCGAAGCATATGATCTCCTTGTCATCTTCAGATTTGGACTGTTTTGATCTATTTTGGTCTGATGACTTGGATTTCTTTGAATACTTGCTAGATGTTCCCGACTCCTTGTTATTTGATGGATTGAATCTGGCCCTTCGATTTTTTAGAATTTGATTCAACCTCTTTGAGAGCATAGCAAGTTCTTCTTCGTCATTGCACTCCTCAGTATCTTCAATGGACTTGATAGTGCTCCCTTTTGATTCTGATTTAAATGCTACAGTTTTGTTCTTGATTCTAGGGCAGTGATCCATTTCCTATGATTGTAGGATTCCCATTAATTCATCAACATGTAATTTATCAGAGTCTTTGTATAGTTCAAGTGCAGCTATTTTTGCATTGAACCTTTCAGGAAGCGTCCCAATGATTTTTCCTACAATGGCCTGTTGAGAATAAACTTTACCAAGCTGAAGAGCTTGAATGGTTAGATCACGTATTCGACCAATATATTGGCCAGCAGATTCATTGTCATCCATAGTGATTTTATGAAATTGAGACTCAATAGCAATAAGTCGAGATTTCTTTACCGGAGCCATACCCTCGTAGGTATTGACTAAAGTAGTCCAAACATCATAGGCAATCTTACATCCAGCAATAAGTCGATATTGATCACGAGTGATGGCATTGTGAATAGCATTCAGTGCTTTAAAATTTCTGTAGCAGCAAGTCTTTCAGTAGTTGTCCATTCACTTCTAGGCTTCGGGAATTTCACACCATCTTTTTCTACTGTTGGGGGTATATACTGATTTTCAATAGAATTCCATGCACCTTCATAGAGAGACATGAGAAAGGCCTCCATTTGAACTTTCCAGTAGGCATAGTTGGTTCCATCGAGCAGTGGAGGTCTGGTTACTGAACAACCTTGGTGTCCATCATCTCTAGTACTGGATCTTGCTCAAGTGTGTGTGGCTCTGATACCAATTGTTAGGTTCGTTTAGAGAGATAACATGTGAACTTGTCCTGTAAACTAGTTCAAACAACTTACGTAGACACGTTATTCAGTTTAAAATTTATAAGAAGCGGAATGTAAATAAACTGAAATAAAGATAAACAAGCTCAGAGATTTGTTGACCCAGTTCGGCCTAAGCCTACGTCTGGGGGATACCAATCCAGGAGGTTTCACTATGTATTTAACTCGATCCAAAATCCAAACAATTGTGAATTAATTTGCCGAACTCCGATCTCTAAGCGGTTGAATCGTCGAACCAAAACTGTCACTAGTTTTGCTGAGGTCTCTCTGACCTTACTCCAATTCCTTGAAGGCTCTTTCTTCAAGTCACCCTCGGACGAAACCTGTTTGCAAATCCTCCTTTAGAGTTGTTTTGTTTAGGCTCGTGTGTAGAAAACTCCTTGGAATCCTTTGATCGAATTCGTCAATCTCAACCAAAGTCACAGTGGCATAATATCGACCAAGTCACCCAAGGTTGTGTTGGTCGAGTGATTCCTTCAGTATGATGTATTCACGAACAAGGGAAGGAATGTTTCTTTCTCACTTCAAAGTTATCTCAATGGCACAAGAGAATCAATTAGAAGTCGTACTCGTTCAGTCCTTGGCTGCTCCTTTTGAAGTGATTCATATCTCCATTCTAAGGTAATATTATCTTGCCATAATAAACCTTCCTTAGAATGGTGTTGCCAGCAATACAATATATAGTTGCCCTTTCTCTCGAACACAATCCGGGCGGGAGTGCACTAGCCGTTGGAGAATATATTTATGCAGATCCGTCATATGCACTTTCCTTAAATAGTTTGTCGGATAAGATCGCGGGAGGGGAACGGACTAAGTAGTTCAGACATCGGTTGTGAACATATTTGCTCAAATCTAGTTCCCAACAAATACAATTGGATTAAGGTTATGTTTTCGTGGTGCATTCTCATGGTATCTGTTACCACGGAAATCAAGTGCTCATATATATTCTTTTTGGAGGAAAACCTGTAACGACCAAATTTTACGGAAGCTCCCTCACATTATTCTGGACCTTTTGAACTAGGCCATCAATAATGTCCTGAAAATTTTAGGAAAATTGGTACTCGGGCAAACGAAAATTTCTGAATCGACAAATTGCGAGAATTCGTTCCTTATCCCAATTTGGGTTGTAACACCCCCATTTTTGGCGCAACGGAAAGACAGGGTGCTACTCTAGATGTTGCCGACTCCAGAGAGAAGGCTGACCCCACAAACCAACATGAGCTCTTTCCAGTGCGCTTTGGCCTCACTCACGCACACCCTGGGAGACTTCCCAGGAGGTCACCCATACTAAGATTACTCCAAGGAAAGCACGTTTAACTTTGGAGTTCTTATAGGATGGTTATCAAGAGAGAAAGGTATGTACCTTGTTGGTATGAATAGCTTATTTCACTCTATTTAAGCCATTCTCGGGGGTATTACATGGGCTATATGGAATAACTATTGAATAACGTTGCGCGGAAAGTTTTTAGTTTACATTACCTCGTAAAATACATCATGAGTAAAATAGGATTGTAATTCTTAAATTAAAATTCAGGGTATCATAGGCTGTCAAGTGTGATTGTATCTATCATATTTCAACCTCCCTTCTTCATAGCAATGTTGTAATCCTTTCTATCATTATCTGTGGCTGAAGGTGTGGGAGCTTAGGGTGGCGGTCCACCCTCCCCCGAGCTCAAAGTTTACCAATAATTTTTTATATACTTGTGTGAATTTTAGCTATGTTAGAAGATATTTTTTTGTAATCCACCCCCGAACTTAAAATTTGTCATTAATTTTTTATATAGTCGTGTGAATTTTGAGCTATGGTAGAAGACGTTTTGTCTAATTTATGCTATGGGGAACAAGAAAGCGGAAAAAAGAAAGTACTAGGTTTCTTTGTTGGTGGGCTTTCTTTTTCTACCAGATCGGATATTGCAGGAGGCATGACATCCATCAGATGTCTCTTTAGAAATGGCATTAAGGCAGCCATGGATTCTGTCATCGGTAGCCGTATATGCTTTGAAACTGTGGGGGTCTTTATAATTCCTCGTGGTGTAATGCTAACAGTCGTGTCATCATCGCATTCTGAGATATATGTGCTAGCATACGTATGCTCTCTCATACAGACATCTCTTTCAAGTGGATATGGTGTCCAGTTCATGTCCTGCTCGGCGTGTCAATTTGTTGTACTGTAAAAATATTTATGAAAGGAATCCCTATTTATGAGTGAATTATGCTAAAGGAATTAAGGAAAGAATGACTGGAATTAATTGAAACAGAAAGATTACAGGAAATAAGAATAAAAACGATAAAAGAATTGAAGAAAGCTATAAAAGAGTAGAAAATTATAGAAAGTTACAAAAAATATAAATGCAGCTTCTTTTGAGCGATGATTTGAGAGTCTCCATTAGATTTCGACCTTAGTATCAGGGACGGCGTTTCTTCAACTGCTGCTGATGCCAACTCTCGACTGCCCTCGCCACGTTCTGCTTCACCGCGTAATACCTCTGAACTGTTGCTTGACCTTTTTGACTACCACTTTAGAAATAGTTCGCCTGCCATCGTAATATTTCGCTTGATCAAATGGCCTTTCATTACTTGGGCCACTTACGGATTGGGCTGACAAATTGTTCCCTCTCTCTCTCTATATATACTCCCATTTTTTTAATATAGCAATTAAAAAAGTGGAGAAAGTATAGGGAGAAGTTAGGGTGAAATCAAGACATTTGTCTTGATGTACTATGCGGCCTCCTATAGCCATTGATTCACTTTGTAAATTGACGGTTGGGATTAATTAATTTAAAGGGTAAAAATATAATTTTGTTATATTACTCCAAAATATACTTAGTACATTTCAGCGACAATTTGTATACACTTCAGCGGTTTGTTAATATTTCAGCGACGGACTTATTAGTGCCAGTGCGGCTTCTGTATGTTTCAGTGACGAAGTGTAGTATATTTCAGCGACGCAACATACTATATTTCAGTGACATGCTATAGTATTTTTCAGCCACTTGATAATGTTCATTTCAGCGAGTTCATAAACGTTGAAACTTCAATTCTTTGGTTTAACATATTTCAGCGATGAGCTGTATGTATTTCAGCGACGTGGTGTGTGTTTTTCAGCGACGGACTATGTGTATTTCAGCGACATGCGACAATGTTTTCAGCGATAACAACCTACGTATATTTCAGCGACTTGACCGTTATATATTTTTTGGACAATTTTACCCTTTTACATTTTGAACCGTTGAATTTTAAATGAACGGTTGAGATTGGTGCCTTGATGTGCTGCGGTCTTGTTGATTACACCGCAACCAATCTCGAAAGTATATGTTAAAGTTTTTTTGGAGGGAACAATTTGTCACGGGCAAAATTTTGAATAGTTTCCTTACATGTTTCTGAACCTTCCAAACTAGGTAAAAAAATAATGTTCGAAAAATTTTCGGAAAACATACAATTTTCCGAATCAACAAATTGTAAAAATTCATTCGTCATATCCAAGCTGGGACTATTATTTTTCTAATTTAATTTTGTTAAATTTTTTTATTAAAAGTTATTCAATGAACAGTGACAAATCCTCAAATTTCGATCACAAGTTTTAAGAAACGTATAAGAGTGTAAGACTTATTTTTTATTTTTTTTAAAAAAAAAGAACCGACACTTAGTAAGCTATGAAGGAAGATCGAGGAGGACAAAGGAAAAATCAAATGGTATAGTATGCCCAATGAAGAAGCCGCAATTATTCTAGGAAAAGACGACCAAAGTAGATAATTTTAGGCCCAAAGTGGATAATTTTTTTTTTTTTTTTTTACTATAATTTTCTAGAAATTCAATATACTAATAAGATAAATTAAAAAATGGCCCAAACGCCTTGTGGCTTGTGCAATAGGTCATCTTGCACATGCTCTTAGCGGGGCCTGCTGGGTTCCGGTCCCCTGCGTGTCCCGACTCTTCACCATACAAATGATCGATCCTGCCATGCACAACATATACATTACTATCGTTGGATATGTCTAAGTTATGCAATTATTTTTTTAACACGTGGCTTCTTTTTCTTTAACATACTTTTAAAAATTTCGTTACATTAAATTTATTATCTCTCATCTCATTTTCATCCACACCCCACTTTTCCTTATTTTATTTTATAAAAAACAAATGCTACATCCATTTCCTTAATACTTAGCACATTATTCTTGCATTTTATGCAATGAAAGACATATTTTCAATCTTTAATCACTCACATTATATAAAAATAAAAATTTGATATATTCTAAAATTATGATATTAGATGAATCCAACAAGATCTTATGTGATTGTATTTTCCTTATTTAATTTTGTTAAAAACTTTGATAAAAATTACTCAATAAACAGTGACAAACCCAAATGCCTCGATCTCAAGTTTTAAGAAACGTATAAGAATGTTAGACTTATTTTAAAAACCAAAAAATTTTAAAAAAATGAACAGACACTTATTAAGCTAAGAAGGAAGAGAGTGAGGAGGACAAAGGAAAAATCAAATGGTATAGTATTCCCCATGGAAGAAGCCTCAATCATTCTAGGAAAAGACGACCATTAAAAATAAAGTGCCAGGTGTATGAAAGAACATTAGGGTGTCAATTTTGGAAATGAACCGAAAAAACAAACCCGACTGGCATAAAAAAATTCAGGTTTGGGTTTTTGCCAAATCAGGTGACCCGAAATCCGAATTGAAATATTATACCACATGCTCAACCCAACACAAACATGATCCGCAACATGAAATTGACACATCTACTTATTTTAGTGGTGTCAATTTTGGTCACGGCCCGAAAAAAAAGAACCCGAACGATACGAAAAATTTCAGGTTTGGGTTTAGTCATTTTGGGTTTTTCCGAATTCCGGCATGAAATATTATACCCACTCCTCAACCCGACACGAACATGACCCGGAACCTGAAATTCACACATCTAGCTACTTGTCTCAGTGGTGTCAATTTTGGAACGACCATAAAAAAGAACCCGACTGACACGAAAATTTTAGGTTTGGGTTTAGTCATTTTGGATTTTTTCACAAATCAGGTCGACCCGATATCCGACCTGGAATATTATAACACATACTCAACACGACACGAACATGACCCGGAACCTGAAATTTTACATCGTAAAGAACATTAAGATTAAATTCATCATTAGTACGGTCTAGCTACCTAGGAAGGAAGTTTGAATTTTGATGTCACAATCACAGAAGAGCAGCAACATACTACTATAATAATTCAATTCAACAACCATGAATTAATAATAGTACTACGTATTTCCATAGCAACAACCAACCAACCACATTATTAATTAATTCCTACCATATAGTATAGGTACCACATGTATTATGCTACTAATTTAAAAATGAAAAATACTTGATATGAATGAATGGACCACTAACGAGTAGCAATAAGTAAAAATCACCACAAAATACCTTAAAGTTGTCTATATAATAATGCTGACACAAAGAAGCTGTTTAATTTATCCACAATAATACACAGGACACCATATACAGTCCATAGCTAGGTACGATATATATACGACGGGCGGCGGAATGGTGGTAGTAAAATCGATGTTGGCCGCGGTGGTGATGATATTGGTGGTTTGGGGTGTTGTCCCAGAATCGGAGGCGATTTCGTGTGGCACAGTGGCTACATACCTGAGCCCATGCATACCTTATGTGGCCGGCAATGCTCCGAGACCGCCGGTCAGGTGCTGCGATGGGGTTAGGGGGCTAAATGGGGCTGCCCGTACAACGGCTGACAGACAAACTGTATGCGGGTGCCTCAAGTCTCTTGCTGTTAATTTCCGCGGTGCGGCCGCCAAGGCCAGTGGACTCCCCCGGCAGTGCGGTGTTTCAATTCCTTACGAGATCAGCCCCAACACTGATTGTACCAAGTAAGGATACTACTATATTACTATTATTCCAAATATAGTACTATATGGTATATATTAATACTACTATTACTAAGTTTTTCTTTTCTTATATATACTACTCCATCATGTCCATGATATAGCTAGCTAGCTAGCTAGCTAGTCCGATGATGTAACACTAGCTAATATATTGTTTCTGTAATTTTTTTTCTAACTGCAGGATCCATTGAAGTACGTACATACGTACGTAGTCCATTATTGCACATCAAATTAAAGACTTAATTAATTAATTACTCGCGTGGCTTCATTTCAGTTCGCTTCGCCCAAGTCCGATCCTACAACGTAACTACAAGAGATGCATACATATGAAGTATATGCTTGTAATGAATAAGGAGTATTAGGTCTGGTGAGGGACGAGTGATAAATAGCTCCCTCTACCTATATATATACCTCTCCATCTACTTTCTGGCTATTATTATACGCTGTTTATCATCATTTTGTTGCAATTGTTTCTTACCACCTCGTTCTCGTTATGGTCTGTTGACTCTTTCTGCATTTTATTGGATTGGATTATTGGATGCTTATTATTCAACATTAAAATCTCAGCCAATTTTATTTCTTCCGTACGGCAGCACACCTATACTCGTAATAAATTAATTAATTGCTAGAAACCATACGTGGATCACCTGACAATCCGTAGATTCGACAATCTATATATGGGGCCGTTTGAAAGAGAGTGGATCCTCTTGCGGATAAGAACAAGATCACTCTTGCTGTAACTTAATTAAGAACTTATGGTAACCGTGATACTAGCCTCCTAATCTATTTTACTTATTCTACAAGGCATAATATATAATTAATCATACATTTGGCAAAAAACTTACATCATATATAATGGAGATAATTTGAAGGAAACTATGGCATCTATGCCATTACTAATTTATATTATGACAAAGATAATGACGAGCAAACTAGAATAGTGTTTGACTTACACCATAACTGCACACTTATTCAATAAATTATGCATATAATTTTATATTCATTTTCTATCGAATGATTTAACATGTAATCAAAAAAGGAGATGATGGGAACTTACCTTAGTGGTTAAGTCCCCGACTCCCAACCTATAGGGTGGGGGTTGGATTCCCCACCCATCCCTCACCTTTATCCCTATTTGTAATTTTGTGGCTTGTACTTCCATACATTTTTTTTGCTGACACATGAGTGTCAATATTTACCCAAAAAAAAGTAATAAAAAAGGTGTCCCTTTTTGGTGGTGAGGCAATAATTTCAATAATACATTTTTTCTTCATGTAAAAACTTCATATGTAGAATGTTTTAATTTTGTATTACCAATAACAGTAGTACTTATCACGTTGTTTGGAGTTAAAAGATCAACTAGGGGATAATTGATTGTATAGGAGCAGAGCACTATATGCCACGTTAGTTTCATAGTCAGTCATTAAGGGGTGGGTGATATATATGGATTGGGCCAAATTATCATAGTTACGGGATGGATTTGATTAATAGATTTCTTAGGGATGATTGACAAATCAAACATAAGGGATCATTTGATTTTTTTTTCCCCAATAGATTACATTTATTAAAGCATCAAATGACCAAATTGGTTGGATTACATTAAGGGGCCAACGGACCAAATCAATTGGATTTAGGCACCATTTGATTCGTCTTATCCAGGATTGGGTCAAATTATTTAGTCAAACGAGTCATTTTATAGTACATGGACCAATATACGTATAGCACATATATATACTGGCAATTTTAGCTGTGCGATGCATATCGTATTTAGAACGTACAACTGTCCATGGAGAAAGAAGAAATAATTATAGGTGAATGCACGTGGTTTCTTATATGATACTTATTATGTTCAAAGAAGTTTAGTTATACATACAGACATCTACACATATGTAGATGTATAGGTACTTTTATTTATGAATTAAATTAAAATTTCTTTGGTATGGTGTTTTAGGGCTGCATTTGTGTCTATGAGAGGATAAAATGAGAAAATTGTTATTTATGAGCAATCAAGTGAATGAATAAGGAATTGAAGTGTGTTGAGAATACTGAAGAAAAGAGAGTAGTATCATACAATAAATGAAATACAAGCACATGAGTTTTCAGAATATTAAGAGTAGGATTATTCAATGAGTCATTACATCCAAGGCATGAATACCTTAGGTTTGGGTTATTTTGAAAATTATGAGCAGTTAATTTGTTTATCTAAGAACACAAGAAAATTGTATAGTTTTTTCTTTGGTATTTTTAGATTGAATCGGGTGCTTATTATTTCCTTGGGACTTAAAGTTATCCAAAACCGTACACTGACTACCATCTTCTACAAAATATAGTTTATTGTCTATTCATTCGAACTTGTATTTTAATAGAGGCCCATGGAAGGAGAAAAAGCATTTCTAGATAAGCTAGTGATTGCATTTTGTGGAAGAAAAATTGCGGGGTGTATTATTATTATTATTATTATTATTATTATTATTATTATTATTATTATTATTATTATTATTATTATTATTATTATTATTATTATTATTATTATTATTATTATTATTATTATTATTATTATTATTATTATTATTATTATTATTATTATTATTATTATTATTATTATTATTATTATTATTATTATTATTATTATTATTATTATTATTATTATTATTATTATTGGGTTTATCTTCTTTATATTATACTCACTTTTCTCCTATTATATTAGGATCTAATATTTACACATACACAAAAATGACACAAGCAGTATACAAAACTAACATTTCAAACATTAAGTGTTTGTTCAAATTGAATGATAGAAAAACATATAAATTAATGGGATTAACAAGAAGATTGTCCAAAATAGCAAGAGAAATTGCCAATGGAACATCTCATCAGTAATAAGATAAAACATCTTATTAGCATCTGTATGAATCTAAATATGTACCATATACTATATTTCTAGGCAAAACAAGAAAGCAGATCAAAGTATGAAGAAGACGATTGGGAAGATAGGAATTTTATTTCTTCACAGAGATGCACACAAGACCTAAGTGTCCAATGATGGATTGGACAACAATTAAAAAAAAAATTCAATGAGTAATTACCTGGATTGGCAAAGAGTAGAACAATATCGATCTATGGATTTCGGGTCGCCATAGACGGTGCCAAACATCCTCCAAAAGATTCTTTAACAAGGTATATCGACCTATCTGGGGTATAAGAATGCAAGAGCCATCGAATGGGTTATGTGGAAAACACAACCTCACACGAAAAGCAAAATTGTGCAACAAGAAGGAAAAAGGCAAATAGACAACATTGTGTTCCAAGAGGTGTTCCATAGCACAAATTGAGAAATTGAAGCACCAAATTAAGCCAATCCTACCAAAAAAAAAAAAAATTAATAAAAAGATCAACTAATAAACACTGAATATGCAATGGCACGAAACTTTGCCTGTCCCTTCTATGTCTATTTCTATATTAGGAAACCTACTAGATTACATAATTCTACAGATGACTCTTCCTCACTCTCTTACGAGGATGGAAAGAGCATTGAGATTTTACTTAAATGTAAAAGTACTCTGCAAATCTATTGGGAACCAAAATGAATTATGGGAGTATATCAAAACCCAAATGGGGATTTTCGTCTACTTCCTCCTACGCCGTACTGGTCATTCCATTTTCTCAGCTCATTCATGGTTGCTGCATCTAGGGGTGGAAAAAATTGCCGAAAACTCGGTATACCGAGCTTATCGTATCGAAAATTACCGAAAAATACCGTAATTTAGGTATGTCGAAATTTAGGTATACTGAAATTTAGGTATACCGAAAAAATCGGTACGGTAACGGTATGGTGCTTATGGAATTTTCGGTATTTCGGTATACCGTTATACCGAAATATTAATTGTATTATTTTAGATTTTCACTATTCTATATCATTAACCCATCTTTAAAGCCCAGCCCAACTCTTAAAGCCCAGTCCAACACTCACTTTTCACTCTTAATTCACGCAGTCACGCATCATCAGCGCAATCCCCAAATCCTTCGTTCCTTAGCCCTAATCTTTGCCTCTTCCATTCTCCATTCTTCCTTAGCCCCAAAAATCCGGCGTCTCTGTTCTTGGAGTTAACCTTCCCTGCTCTCCTGTGGTTTGCGTTCGTCTCCTCATCTCCCATTCAACTTTGACAGCAAGGGCCGCTATAAGGTATTAAGATTCTAACGTTTTTTGAAAAATATTTGAGTCACAAATTCCAGATTAGGCATTAGGGTTTATGGTTTCTGTCATATCTTCTTTACCCTGAAATACGACCGATGCCCAGGGGGAGGGGAGGCTCAAGGGCTGCGAATGGGACTATTATTTCCGTCATCAGCATCGGCGGTGGGCGGCGGGTACTCGGACATCATTCATGGCCAATGAAATGCGATCCTGTGAAAGCCCTAATCTGGGGATACAAGATAAGGAATTTTGGGTAAATTGAAAGGAAATTGGTGAACGCCGATCGGTGAGGAAATTTGGGTTTGGGCGTGGATACAGTAGTGAAATTTGTGTTTGTGTTTCTTTTCTAAAGGAGTGAAATCTTTAGCAAAGGAGTGAAATTTGTGTTTCTTTTATTTTTTGGTTCAGGGTATAATAGCATAATGTATTCTGTATGCAATGGAGAAAGGAAAGGAGTGCACCTAAATTCACTTGGTATTTTTCGGTAAAACGGTATATTGTTAAGGATACTGAAAATTTCGGTATACCGATTTTTCGGTATCGGTATCGGTATGATTTTTACCCATACCAAAAATTTCGGTACGGTACGGTATCGGTATTTCGGTATGCCGTGTTTTGCCACCCCTAGCTGTATCGTATGCGACTGATGGGCCCACCTGGAATTTTGATGAAAATTGGGAGGAAATTTCAAATATGGGATGAAGTACACTTTGGTTGATCTCCCTCAGTCATGTTGATAGAAAACATGAAAAAGGTTCGAATCAGAGGCAATCTGTGATCATACCTTTGCTTTGGATTCAATGAAATCATCCAGCTTGAGGCATCACAGAACTAGAACATCAAGATTTTTGTCGTCCTGTAGAGAGAGAGAGAGAGATACGCATCAGGGGTGATATAGTGATGTGATATAGTGATATATGTATAAGCATATGTATGCATAGCGTGACATTCTGAAATCACAGGCTTTGTCCTAATGTTTCACCTTATTTTCTTGTTCAAGCAATTCTTGGACGGGTCTATATGCTGCTGCAATGCAAAGATTCTGGCGAGAGAGAAAAGCAAATAGTCAGATACGTCGAATAATCACAATATATCTTTAAGGTAGGAAATTTAATGTATCACCTTCTGTAATACCCCAAAAAAATAACGGTCATGATCCGGAAATGCAACGGTAATTATATTTTGGAGGCAAATTATTTTCAACAAGTGGGAATTTGAATTTAGCAAGTAGTCTGTTATGGCTTCTTTGGGGCTGAGTTGGGTCATGTTTTTAACATATTTGGGGCTGATAGTTAGGGCTGAAAGGAGGTGTAGACAACCCACTTTTGGAGCATTAAAGATTAAGGTTTAAGTCTCCTACACTAAGCATGGATAAGGACTATAAAACCTATCCAAAACAACTATTTTTGGAAGGATTAAAGGTTGTAGTAAGCTGGTGGCAGTAATCAAGGCATTTTGCATTTACTCCCATTCCCAAAATTCACTCCCAACCCACCTATAAATACCCTATCCCATTCACTCTTCTCCTCACACCAAAAACCATTCTTCTTTTCTCCTCTCTAGTTTTTCTCCCATATTCTTCTTTAGTGTTAGTAAGTTGAGTGTGCTCGAAGGTTGGAGCAAGGAGTTCGAAGGTTGATAGTAGATACTTGAAGGTTCTTAAGGCTTATTCTTGTTGAGCGTAAGCTAGTCTTACCCGAACATCCTATTTTTCATGCAAAGTTCTTGAATTCCACGCATGAAATGCTTTTAAGTGCTTTAATCTTATGTTTATGCGTTAGTGTTAAAAGCTTTTTGGATTTTGATCCTATGTTTATGTCAAAATGCTTTTAAATCATTTAATCATGTGTTTTCGGGCTAGGCCCATGATGTCGAACTTAAATTGGACCGTTGGGTCATTTTGTGAAATTTATTTAAATGATTTGAGGGCATGAGTACCGCGGTGGTACCTGAGTTGTGGATGACCGAACTTCCCTCTGGCTAAGTGGTAGGATGGTTTCCTCCCTTAGACCCACATGTTTTGAGCCTATGTTTCGCTAGACGTAAGTCGCGGTTCGCGGTCTAGTTTACCCGGGTATTAAATTCATAGCTGAATCATCATGTGCATGTTGGGCCGCGGCTAGTTACTGCAGCCAAAGAAATATTGTGAATATATGTTGTGTATTTTAAATGGATACTTGTGTCCTCGTAATGAGGCTAGTTTGCTCAGCATTGTTGCTGATTATTTGTTGTTTTTCCCTTTTTCAGGATAACTGTCATTCAAGGAATTGTGCACGCACTTGGGCTTGGGAATGTTTTCATAAATAAGACTCTTTTTAATTATTGCATCAAATTACTTCTAGAACAAATGTTTTGGCCATGGGCCAATGGAATTTCTTATGTGATAATAAAGTTAAATAATATAGTATTGTCTTCTTCCTAAAGCACTAGAAATTTTATTATGCCTTAGTATTGAGTGTGTTTAAACCGAGGAATACAAATTAGACTTGTGTACTATCGAGTTGCTAGGGGGCTTCTGTCTAAGGAGGCTTGGTGATAACAAGGCCCGTCAGCCGGTGGCCCACCTCCCTTTCCTGGGAATCCCTCGACACAACTTTATAGAACTCGAGTACTTAACAGTAATTCCTAAGTTATGACACTTAAGTAAATCAAAATCCCTACAGTTAGCCTTAGCATTCCTTAATCAAGTTAGCCGAAGCGAGCTTGACTAAGGGATGTGGCTGTAACACTCCCGCCAAACCATATTTTAAAAAACGGGGTGTTACAGAGTGGTATCAGAGAAGATAACGATCTTCTCCTTTAAAACCCTTTGATACAAAAAGATATGCATCAATTTTAAAACCTTTTGAAAAAACTTTTGCACAAGCATATTTTGGGGGGCACATGCACAGCATATAGGCACAAGTAGAACGTTCCTTGTGCATATTAAAGTTTTTTTATGTTAGACAGCTATCGGTGAGAGACACCAACAGATTTCTTTTAAATGTGTGGATGATACAAATGGTTATCCATCACGATAAATATGGACACCGCAACGTGGTTCCCTATTAGACAAGGAAAGTCGGATTTTCAACTCAATAAATTATAAGCCAAGGTTGCTATACTAAGGAAAGTGCAATAAGGGAACAAACTAAGATGGGGATTGATACACGAGGAAGATACTACCAGGAGTTGAAAGAGTTATGAGTTGAGGCTAGGTGCTTAAGATTTGAATACGAGTCATTGACCAAGGTTTTAAGTATTAGATCATGGCCAAGAGCCACGGTTATTTGTGGAGGGCGAGTATCCATGGGATAGCTGTAATTATGGATGACCGAATTACTCCCTCGAGACAAGTAGTTGGCTATGACCTCCAATGAGCGAAAGTTGCTATTGGTGAAAAGGCATAGGGGAAAGCATAAACAAGGATCGCGATACTAAGAAAAAGGCCAAGCGTCGGAATATTGAAATCAACAAATACTCGGATCAACGGCCAAGAGCCGGAGTACTAAGAACCCGGTCAATGGAAAATAGTCAAGTCCGAGCATACGTGAAGGTGTTGAGCCTATTTTTGCCCGAATAATTGTTGTCAATATAGCCATAAAGGACACATGGCTAAGGAATGCCAAAATCACAAGAACAAGACACTTTGAGAAGAAAACGCAAGTTGGACAACCAACAAGGAACTTTAACACCGAGGTAAGACCGCGACAAAAAAGAAAAGTTAAGTTAGTCAAGTTACAGTGGTCAAACCATAGCAAAGAAGTGATATGGAAGTTGGAATTTGATGTCATTCCAAAGTATCCCAAATTATTCCAACAAGATTGGCGCAATTATGAGGACATAACTGCGAAATCAAGAAGGGGAGAATGTGATGACCTAGAACGAGAAAGAGCAGTTATGAGGGCATAACTGTGAGAAAAGGTGGGGAGAATGTAATACCCCAAAAAAATAACGGTCATGATCCGGAAATGCAACGGTAATTATATTTTGGAGGCATATTATTTTCAACAAGTGGGAATTTGTATTGAACAAGTAGTCTGTTATGGCTTCTTTGGGGCTGAGTTGGGTCATGTTTTTAACATATTTGGGGCTGATAGTTAGGGTTGAAAGGAGGTGTAGACAGCCCACTTTTGGAGCATTAAAGATTAAGGTTTAAGTCTCCTACACTAAGCATGGATAAGGACTATAAAACCTATCCAAAACAACTATTTTTGGAAGGATTATAAGGTTGTAGCAAGCTAGTGGCAGTAATCAAGGCATTTTGCATTTACTCCCATTCCCAAAATTCACTCCCAACCCAGCTATAAATACCCTATCCCATTCACTCTTCTCCTCACACCAAAAACCATTCTTCTTTTCTCCTCTCTAGTTTTTCTCCCATATTCTTCTTTAGTGTTAGTAAGTTGAGTGTGCTCGAAGGTTGGAGCAAGGATTTCGAAGGTTGATAGTAGATACTTGAAGGTTCTTAAAGCTTGTTCTTGTTGAGCGTAAGCTAGTCTTACCCGAACATCCTATTTTTCATGCAAAGTTCTTGAATTCCACACATGAAATGTTTTTAAGTGCTTTAATCTTATGTTTATGCGTTAGTGTTAAAAGCTTTTGGGATTTTGATCCTATGTTTATGTCAAAATGCTTTTAAATCATTTAATCATGTGTTTTCGGGCTAGGCCCATGATGTCGAACTTAAATTGGACCGTTGGGTCATTTTGTGGAATTTATTTAAATGATTTGAGGGCATGAGTACCGCGGTGGTACCTGAGTTGTGGATGACCGAACTTCCCTCTGGCTAAGTGGTAGGATGGTTTCCTCCCTTAGACCCACATGTTTTGAGCCTATGTTTCGCTAGACGTAAGTCGCGGTTCGCGGTCTAGTTTACCCGGGTATTAAATTCATAGCTGAATCATCATGTGCATGTTGGGCCGCGGCTAGTTACTGCAGCCAAAGAAATATTGTGAATATATGTTGTGTATTTTAAATGGATACTTCTGTCCTCGGAATGAGGCTAGTTTGCTCAGCATTGTTGCTGATTATTTGTTGTTTTTCCCTTTTTCAGGATAACTGTCATTCAAGGAATTGTGCACGCACTTGGGCTTGGGAATGTTTTCATAAATAAGACTCTTTTTAATTATTGCATCAAATTACTTCTAGAACAAATGTTTTGGCCATGGGCCAATGGAACTTCTTATGTGATAATAAAGTTAAATAATATAGTATTGTCTTCTTCCTAAAGCACTAGAAATTTTATTATGCCTTAGTATTAAGTGTGTTTAAACCGAGGAATACAAATTAGACTTGTGTACTATCGAGTTGCTAGGGGGCTTCTGTCTAAGGAGGCTTGGTGATAACAAAGCCCGTCAGTCGGTGGCCCACCTCCCTTTCCTGGGAATCCCTCGACACAACTTTATAGAACTCGAGTACTTAACAGTAATTCCTAAGTTATAACACTTAAGTAAATCAAAATCCCTACAGTTAGCCTTAGCATTCCTTAATCAAGTTAGCCGAAGCGAGCTTGACTAAGGGATGTGGCGGTAACACTCCCGCCAAACCATATTTTAAAAAACGGGGTGTTACACCTTCAAATGAGTAACCATCAATAGCATTGGAAAGTTCCTCAAAAGGAAACCCCGAATCAAGATTTTCTCGAGAAATGATTATCTTCAGTATTTTAAGACGATTTCCAGCATTTGGTAGGTCTAAATATATCCTAATATAAACCATTCATAATATGCTAGAGTGGCAATTCTGAATTTTCTTAGAGATATTGTACGCATATAGTAAAGAAAGGACTCTATCGACTAGCAGCAGAGTATTACCTTCTTGGTAAGCGGCAGATGACATCATTATCAAGGTCAAATGGCCTATTTGTAGCACCAAGGATAAGGGTTCTCTGGCTGTCTTTAGACCTCAATCCATTCCATGCAGCCATAAACTCATTCCGCATTCTTCTGGTTGCTTTATGCTCGAAAGAGCCACTACGGGCACCAAGCAAGCTGTCAACCTGCACACAAAAGCATGGCACAAATAAAATGTAACTGAGTCCTCACAGGAACCAAATATGATCAAAAAGAAATTCGTTAAGCTTCTGGAATGCTCCTAGAGATTGCTCTTTGCAATAATGAATATGGTTTAGGAAGACTGGAATCCTTGTCCGACCATATTTGTTAAACCTACAGTTGTTTGCAGCACAGATATGTAGTTATCTACTTCAATTGGTAATTATATATCAGAATTCAATAGCAAGCACACCATCGACCATCCTACCATCATTTGTTTATTATAACATGCATCTTCTAATAGTTTCCTTCCAATTCTTTCTAGGTTTTCCAATAGAGTATAGAGTAATCCAATATCGTGGATGGTGACTGTTAACTACTATTCCTAGTTGTCATATCCCATGGCTTTTATGGTTGGAGTTCGATTTTCACACGGCCCACTATCCCTCCCCTTTATCCCCCTTTGTAATTTATGTAGCTTGGGCTTCCACACACCTTTGCCGACACATGAGTATCAATGTTTACCAAGAAAACTACTATTCCTTCCCTTATACTCATTGCCCACCAAAATGTATAACAGATAAAGATAAGGTGACCTCATCGACAAAAATAATTACAGGAGCCAACTTGCTAGCGAATGAGAAGAGTGCCTTGGTGAGCTTTTCGCCATCTCCAAACCACTGCATGAAAAGCACAAAATGTTGAAAATGTCATGAGAGTAGAACACTAGAAGCCTAGGAACTTAAACTATAATAAGACACAAAGGCACATGCATGTTGGTGGTTTGTTGGGGGTAGATGCATTTGTAAAAATTATTTGGAAAAAAAATGCATGCGTTCATTCTCAACCATGTTTGAACTTTTTTCTTCTTTTTCAGCAACATGGGGATGGATTGCAATGCAAATGATGAACAATGAAAAAAAGGTTCCTTCTCCAAATGCCAGAAGACTTACACCCTATGAATATGTAACTTTTGCCCCAGATGGTTATGATAACCATTCCAGGTAAATATATTGCCAGCATGATGAATACAAATAGATAACACAAGTTCAATAAATCTATGTTGGTATGGTAACTCAGCTTGGAAAACAGAAAGATCATTTGAGTTGGTTTAGTGGAAATCATGATTTTAAGCGAAAATTGAATACACAAACAGAAACGATAATTGAGTTTCAACTGGTATACTATACCAGCAACTGTGGCCACGCACAATGTATAAATTTAAGGCAAACTTGCCCAATGTCAAAAAGCCATGATTTCACTCACATACCTTAGATGTAAGAGTGGTGCCAGTGATGCTGATGAAATTAGCCCCAGCCTCTGTTGCAAGAGCCTTTGCAAGAAGGGTTTTCCCAGTTCCAGGGGGATCAAAAGTAATATTCCTTTGCATGGTTGAAAAAGAAAATATGTTTACCATGCGGAGGGGCAAAAAAATGGACAATATTCACATAATACATATACAAGTTGCCCGCAACAAATTTCCATGAGAGAAAAGCTCAGGCCTTTGCATTGGGAGAATCACAAGTTCATTGAGTGCCTTCTTTACATCTTCAAGGGCACCAACATCATCGAATTTGACACCAATCTCACCTAGGTGAAACTACTACTGAAACAAAGTAGGTCTCATACCCATCCTTAGCGAGATTCTGTAAATTAGACTCGGCTTAAAACAACAAGATAAATGAAACTGAAAGTAACTTCTAAATTAGTTAGAGAAGAAAACCTTCAGACTCTGTGAAGGCTTCTTGGACACTATTTCCTGATCCTTCATCCTCAAAATTGCAACTTCAAGGCAACACATAAAGTTGGTGCTGTCAATGTGAAGAAAATAAAAATCATTACATGACAAAGGCATATATATAAATTACCTTTCACGGGGTAGTTGCAATCGATCCCCCTTAATTGAAGGGACAAGACAAGAGGACAAGTAATGATTTTTGGCCCATCTAACCACCTTCTCAGCTTCTGTAATCATGATTACATTAATAATCTTAAAAGACTGAATTCATATACAACCATTATTACGATAGAATTATTTCACAGTTTTTAATAGTCCCTTGATTGAGTACTGGTTTTTACAGTGATGTAATTAGCATAATGCACTTTATAAATATTTATACACAAATGTTGAAGACACAAGTATTCTTACTCTATTTTGTCAAAACCACACCATCTGTATTTACATGCAACATGTCAATGCATGATAAGCCATGTTCCACAAGAACCTGAAATCAATAAATCGTTTTAGTAGAAGAAAACGAAGTCCGTCCTCAAAACAAAGCTAGCATGCTTGACACGTTATCAGATTATGTGGCTATAGGTTTTCAATCATCAAACAAAGAAGGCACAATGACATCACAACAAATTTGCAGATATATCTTGTGAATTTCAATCAAATTGCTTTGAGATGTCACTATCCTCATGTCTTCATCAATCTGTTTATTGAATAACCTTAAGAGATCTTCCTCCTGCAATCATGAAGCAACATCATCAATTGAACACATTTCACCCAATTAACTCATAAACACAACTTATTAACATATATAATTGCATTTGGGTTTTTTAAAGTTCCATTCTCTTGAATTTGATTTTTGATCAATATTTCTTGACTGCATTAGGATGTGGCATTCCTATGAAGTCAAGAAATTGATCAAATGAAAAATGGAATAAGCATCAATTAAACATAAAAAAATATAGCAGCAAACCTTAGAAAAATATTTCATAAATAAGTGCTGATTTTAGAAAACTTACCTTTGGGGATATAAACTCATCATATTAATGAAAAGTTTATGTATTTTATCCCCTTCATTATGTTCATTGGCTTTCAATCCTTCTGTAAATCTCTTCAGTGGCAGGGGCTGAAAAGTGAAATATTTGTACATATATAAGTATCATAGGCCCAGAAACAAACAATATTAAAAAAGCAAAACACCAAGAAACGATAACCAATAAGTTTCAAGTACTCCAATCACAATAGGTTTCTGGCTTGAAAAAAAAAGGAAAAAAAAAAGAAGAAGAAGAAGAAGAAGAAGTTTACTCATTTATTTCATTTACCCAACAAAAGAATATTGAATCCAGATAACAATTTCAGTAAAAAAAAATTAAAAAAAATCATGGTTAAATCTGAATACATTCGGCAGTAAAAGTCTGTGTTTCAATTACAAAACTTTTAGGTCAGAGATTTTAATATATATATATATATATATTTGTTGCTCAACATTTAACTACCAAACAAAGAGCCATTAAAGGTGTCATACACCAGCACGGAGAATTTGGGAAAAAATTATGCATAGGATCCAAATTAAATATCATTGTACAGCAGAGCATTCTGTTAAGTCACATAATATCCCAAAGTAATGTTTTTGAATGAACATAAAAGGTTCCATAGCTCAAAAGCATTACTAGCTCAGCAATTCGACCCAAATTTGGAAGTCTCATTGTCTGCAGAGAATCACAACCACAAAGTTAGATATGCAGAAGTGTCTCATTATCTGAGTATTCAGATATGAAAACATTATATTCTATTGAATTAACAGCCATCCCCTGCTGCACACAAAGGATAAGCAAATTAAAAGGATTTTGGTTAAACAAACCTACAAATTTCTCATTTTCTTTCAATCCACTTTCCACTTTGTCTTGTCCACAAATCAAAACCATAGGGCCTGATAGTTGGTCAAACATCTCTTTCACCTTGTTAACAAACTCTTTCATATTTGACTTTGAAACTGCCTTAGACAACCACTGGAAAAAATCTGAAAAATAGACAATGAGGGGTTACCGAGACTCCAACACCTGCATCATCATGGGAAAACATGGTATATAATGTGCAGGAACACAAATACGAAAATTGGCATAGACAAAAGTACTACCTCACGAAGCACTTCCATTGCAACATAGCAGTCATGCAGTTGAGCATCATGGTCATGCTCGATATCCTTCACTGCAAATTATAAAGGAAAACAATGTTATATTATCCGGGTTTATTGTTCACAAAGATACCAAGTGTTTAGCAAATGTTCCCAGGCCTAAGCATGAAAGATACTATCATAAACTTAAAATGATGAATTGGGCTTCTTCACGCTCTCACAAAAGTAAAATATGGTTTAAGAGGTGAGACAAGTGCAATTAGCATCCAAGACTTTGTGCTCTTCCAGCTAGGCTTCTACAACCACTATTTTCAATAAAGAGAGGCACTGATATGCAAAACCTCTCCAAACATGGACTGTTTTACAAATTGGTCTGACATAACATAATATGCATGCAAATTTAGCTCCAATTCTTATGTGTGTAATGCATACCATTAAGCCAATAAACTGATGGATTTGAATCAGTTTCCACACTTATATTATCCTCCAATTCTTCCTTACTCTTTCCACTACTATAAAAAATAACAGCGACTTGTTCACCATTAACTTCATACACCTCCCGGTAGACCATTAGATAGTGTCCTGAAAGAAAGTAAATTAAATCTAATAAATGCACATTCTATATGAGATTACAAACGCACAGAAAATGAAGATTATATTAGTAAATATGCAACAGATGAAGATAAAAAGGCATCAACTTAATCCATAACATTTCAGCAGCATTCAGAGATTTAGGCATCTAACTTCACAAGAGAACTTAAACAGAATCAAATAAAATGAGACAATAAAAGGTCGAGAAAAAAAACCCACATTAACTAAACCACATGAAAATATAGACTTTATGTCAGGAAGCATTACATAGTGCAATCAACATTCCAAATAGTGAATCAATTCAACTCCTATTCAGGAATCAGAACAGTGAATAGTGATATAAAAAAATAATAAAAAAAATAAAAAACAAATCCAAGCACAGTCTCGAGAAAACACAAGTTGTTCTATGCATGTGAACAACTTACCAACCCACCTGCCACGAATAATAGTATAAGCACTTGTTGGACCATCAGACGTTGGTATCTTCCCCAATACAATCCTGTTAGGAATTGGATACTTCAATTTCAACGATTAGGTAATGTCAAGTTCAAAGATCAAAGTTTATGTGTTTTCCTAAAATAGTTTTAAATATTAATTAGGAGCACCCCCTCACTGCCAGCTCCATAGAGGATAAGAACAAAGAAGAGGTGAAAACAATTTCTGATCTCAGATTGCTTCATTTCTCCCAAACCTTAGTCACAGGGAGGAATAAAGCAATTCCATTGACAATTTGCATCTATAGACAACACAAAGGTGATAAGCGCCATGATACTATATCTTAGTCTCATCAAACATGTCTGATTTGGTATTTCGGAAGTATTTTCCAAGTGGGATATGTCCACAATATAGCACTGCATATAAAAATAGTGGCAGATTGAAACAAATAAACACAAGAAAAAACAAAACCAACTGTGACAACGCAGTAGAGACAACCGAACGAAACCCTACCTTCACCGGCCGCCGCCTTCACATGAGGCCTTACTCTTGCTCGCCGCTCCTCCATACGGCCGCCCCCTTGCCGCAAAGGGCAAAACTGGATGATGTACAGGCAAATCCCTGATGATGTAGCAATAAAATGAAGCACAAATAAATAAAATTAAAAAAAAAATTGCCACTATACCATAAATAGAAATGATGCTTGATTTGCACAACACAAGCTGACAATCACATTTTTCGCACTCTTAGAACCAAGTGGAATACTGTATCACCTTTTTGACAATTTCACCAATGATGACTTAAGGACTTGGAAAACATCATTAAAATACCGCCCATCAGCCTTTTGACAATTTCACCAATGAGTCAATAGTATATCAAAAACACCCTAACGAACAACTTTCCTGTTTTAACGATTTCGAAATAAGGTGAGGAAACATGTCAAAAATCGAGTTTACTACACAACCAGTGCACTGTCAGGATTCAGTTTTGACACAGTTCGGAAAATCGACCTTTTGACATATCAAATGGACTCCAAAAATTCTGAAATTTTATATACACATACTAGACATGATTATCTACAACTTTTGTTTATATTGCAAAGATTAATTCGGACTAGAAATCATAGAAACATGCTCATCAAGTTCGCAAATATGTACTGTCAGTTTTTCAAAAAAGTTTAAAAATACAGTTTAAGTTCGATGCAATTTGAGGTAGCAAACTTTGATGAAAATCTCTGAAATTTTTACACAACATAGCTTAAGGTGTTAGGATCAAAATTCTAGTTTTAAGTTTTCCGGTTTGAACTCTCGAAATAGGGTTTTTAAACGGATTTCAGAAAACACGCAAGTTGGGGTTTTTAGGTTCGATTTTTACGTTTCGTTATAAAGTCACTAAATCGGACGCCCCTAAGCCACCCGTATTGATATGAAAGGTATCAACTTACTTGAATCTCATCCTAGACTATCTCGGGGTTTTCCGGACTCTAAGATTTGACACGAACGGATCTCCTCAACGCAAAGCTTCCAACTTTGGCCATGAATTCAAATCGAAAGAAGAAATCCAATGTTAGTTCGAGTTTTTGGGTTCGAAAACTTAAACGAAAACCTATGAACGACTTACCACAATCTGGAACACTATGGATCTTGTATTCCACGCCTCCTCCGTCGATTTTCGTCGTCGGAAAGTGATCGGAAAGTTCGAAGTTGGTGATTTAGGGTGTTGGAAGAACTTTGGAGAATTTGGAGAATTTGGAGAGTGTTTAGGACTGCTAGGGTTTGGGAATTCGAGATAAATGACTCTCAAGACCCCTAGAGCCGACCATATACACCTTCCCTCATTCGGGATTGAGTTTCCAAAATCGGGGTTCGAAAATATGTTAAGAAATCGCCGGAAAAAGAAAATTGATCGGCCCCTGCCTTCCCACACGGTCTCGGCGCGGTAGCGCGAGGACAGCGCGCGGCACCGGTCTGGACTGCGGTCCGGACCGGGTCGTGCGATTCGTCGGGTCTTTTCCTCCTCTATTTCGGACTTCTATCCTTCCACGTTTTCGTGCTCGATTTTCCGGGTCACTCTCGGATTACGATTCCTATCCTAGATTTATTCCGACTTAAATTGATTTCATGTTTGAAATCTTAAGTCCGTTGGTTTTGGATTCGTCGGATTCCAAATCATCTTTTGATTTCCGTGCATTTCCGATTTTACGGGTTCTCGGACACAAACCTCTTTTCTCATCGGATTAAATTCTATTTTATATCCTAAAAATTATGGGTATTATAGTCTACCCTCCTTAAGAATCAACTTCGTCCTCGAAGTTGCGCTTTATCATCTTGCGAGTTCGGGAATTGTTTGATTGATTGATTGTATTATTGTGTGTTGTTGTTTGTTATTATTTGACTGAATCCAGAATTGAAATTTCAAGTTGCCTACGTACCCCGTGAAGGGATCAAGTCACTACGTAGTTCAAAAATGCGTCGGCAGTTCCCGCCTCCCGACCAGTGATCCTTCATATATGCATTTTCGTTTAGGGTTCGTAGAAGAAGTATTTTGTTCAGTTGTTTCTTTATGAGACTGTATGATGATGATTTTGCTGACTGTGATTCGTAGTTTATGCTTCTATTGCATTACTGTCTAGTTATTTGTTTGGATTATTTTTTTCTTAAAAAATGCGGTTGAATTGTTCTGCCTTAGTTTATGATTTCGCAGTAGAAGTTCATGCCTTCGTTTTTTTTTTTGTTCGGGAATCTCAGGGTTTCAGGGTTTGAGGTGCCCTGATTTGATTGTTACCCCTTTATTAAATATTTCCATTTAGTATCTTGTACTTTTGCTTGGTTGAGTTTCAACAAGGTACTTGAAAAATAGTTCAATAAAAGGTAAAGAATAATATACTTGTGTATAAAATAGATGCTTGTAATTTTTATTGCTCAATAGAAAATTTTATTCGATACAAGCGGTAGGAATCGCAATGCTAGGAATAGTTCAGGGAAATAGGAATGGAATAGTAGGAATAATGTATCAAAAGATCCCTAAGTCTAGGTAGAGTAGGTGGCCAGATCCTCCATGGGATCGTCCTCATCACTTGAATCCTCAATAGTGCCCATGCCAAGAGGGCCATCGAACATTGGGCTTGCCGTCCAATTGGGCCCAACAGGAGCAGGGTCAGCAGCGACGACAGGAAGAGGAGCGGCTGGGACAGCAGTGGGATCAACAACGGGGTTAGCTGCAGGAGGAGTTCCCGGGCTAAAAGGGGCATGTGGAAACAAGTTATCAGTCAGGTCAATCAGTTCATTTTCCAGATCCCCCACTTGTATCTCTATGTCATGGTCCTGGGCCTGGAGTTCAGCCTCGTGGGCTTGGAGTTCGTCGACTTGGACCTTGAGTTGGGTCAGGTCGGGTTGATCTGCTTCCCTCAATTTCACTAGGTGGGCCAGGTTAGCCTCCATTTTTTCTACCCGCAATTTGAAATTGTTCACATTTTGTGGGGTTTCGAGATGTGCTTCGATCAATCTCATCATAAGGTTGATTATGTTCGCGTTTTGTCCGGCCATCTAATGTCAACATGGGAGGTTAGAGTTAGACATATTCCAACAAGGATAGGATATGCATGAATTTAAATCTATATGAAATATGCATATGCAATTCCCCCCAAATAAAAATTTTAATTCATGTGTTTTTAAATTAAATTTAATTCATGGATCATAATAATTATAAAGTTGGGCTTCTATATTGGGCCGAAAATAATAATTTGGACTAAGGTAACAAAACATAGGTACTTGGGCCAAAATGATTGGGCTTAACATAATAATTAAATATTGGCCAAAAATAATTAATCTTTGGGCTTAAAATATTACACTAAGTAAATAAAAAAAATGGGCTAAAATAATACTAGTAGTTTTAAAGATAATAAATTTAAAAATAATACTAGGTTTTAAAATAATGGTTTAAAAATAATAATAGTAGCTTTAAAATATTCCGGGCTTTGATACCAACTTGTAACACACCGGATTTGATAACCCAGGCCGAGATGCCACCGCCACACCTTCCTAGCAAGACACGGATTCTCCGAGCTTGCTAAAGAGATGCAAGGCTATGGGTATTGAAAAGAGTTTTAGAAAAAGTCCGGAATTTATTTAAAAATAATGATGTAATCTCATCCACACATAATAGTAATAATAATATGTCGCAGCGGAAATAATAAAAATGGGGCCGACATGACCAAAACTCGGGTTATACAGGCCCGATATGCAAGTATCATAAAAACGACAACTCAATGTTTAAAAAAAAATGTCCCCCGAATGCACATGCTTATGCATTTTCTCCATACTCTGAAAAAAAGGAAAACAACAATTTTATCAGTATTAGAAAATACTGAGTAAGTCGATCCTAACATAGCAATAAAGGGGTTTAATTAAATAATTAAATTTTACTCCTAATCATGCATACAACAATCCATTTACCAATTTAAAAATTAGAATTTAATTGTACACTTGATTATGCATTTAAATTCATAAATAATGATTTAGCATGGTATAGAATTTAAGACATAATTTTAAATGCTTAATTTAAAGACTTAAATAAATAAATACATAAAAGAAAAGGATTAAGTCTTTTAATTTCTCCCGTTACATCACCAACCCAACAATATTTAGTGTAGCCGGTCGTCCGGCGGCCGCAGATGTTCCGTAAGTTTCTTGTATAGCCGGTCGTCCGGCGGCCGCAACCGTATCTGCCATACCCAGTAATACTCCGGAGCCTTGGGAAACCCATACGGATACTCCCGAGAGTGTAGGCCAATCTCATCGCCGTTTTGACATAGTTTTTCATTCAAATTCTCTCGTCCATTATAGGCCCGCAGAGAAAGGCTAGAGGGCACCCTGCAGAGCACTCACCCTCTACCTAAGTATCCGATATCATTTCGATTTAGTGTAACGGGATTTTTCAAAAAGTATAGATTTATTGTATTCAAGGTTTCGGCCGTTTGTTTCAGGAATTTCAAAATCTCACAATTTAAAACCGTTTGACGTCAGAGTTTACGCCTTTTTAATTTAAAAATTCAATTCAAGTCCAAAAAATCTGAAATTTTTTTACATTATATCAAAACACCCTAACGAACAACTTTCGTATTTTAACGATTTCGAAATAAGGTGAGGAAACATGTCAAAAATCGAGTTTACTACACAGCCAGTGCACTGTCAGGATTCAGTTTTGACACAGTTCAGAAAATCGACCTTTTGACATATCAAATGGACTCCAAAAATTCTGAAATTTTATATACACATACTAGACATCATTATCTACAACTTTTGTTTATGTTACAAAGATTAATTCGGACTAGAAATCATAGAAACATGCTCATCAAGTTCGCACATATGTATTGTCAGTTCGAAAAAGTTTAAAAATACAGTTTATGTTCGACGCAATTTGAGGTAGCAAACTTTGATGAAAATCTCTGAAATGTTTACGCAACATAGCTTAAGGTGTTAGGATCAAAATTCTAGTTTTGAGTTTTTCGGTTTGAAATCTCGAAATAGGGGTTTCAAACGGATTTCAGAAAACGCGCAAGTTGGTGCTTTTAGGTTCGATTTTTACATTTCGTTATAAAGTCACTAAATCGGACGCCCCTAAGCCACCCGTATTGATATGAAAGGTATCAACTTACTTGAATCTCGTCCTAGACTGTCTCGGGGTCATCCGGGCTCTAAGATTTGACACGAACAGATCTCCTCAACGCAAAGCTTCCAACTCTGGCCACGAATTCAAATCGAAAGAAGAAATCCAATGTTAGTTCGATTTTTTGGGTTCGGAAACTTAAACAAAAACCTATGAACGACTTACCACAATCTGGAACACTAAAGATCTTGTATTCCACGCCTCCTCCGTCGATTTTCGTCGCCGGAAAGTGATCGGAAAGTTCGAAGTTGGTGATTTCGGGTGTTGGAAGAACTTTGGTGAATTTGGAGAGTGTTTATGGCTGCTAGGGTTTGGGAATTCGAGATAAATGAGTCTCAAGACCCCTAGAGCCGACCATATATACCTTCCCTCATTCGGGATTGAGTTTCCAAAGTCGGGGGTCGAATATATGGTAAGAAATCGCCGGAAAAAGAAAGTTGACCGGCCCCTGCCTTCCCACGCGGTCTCGGCGCGGTAGCGCTCGGACAGCGCGCGGCACCGGTCTTGACTGCGGTCCGGACCGGGTCGTGCGATTCGTCGGGTCTTTTCCTCCTCTTTTTCAGACTTCTATCCTTCCACGTTTTCTGGCTCGATTTTCCGGGTCATTCTCGGATTATGATTCCTATCCTAGATTTATTCCGACTTAAATTGATTTCATGTTTGAAATCTTAAGTCCGTCGGTTTTGGATTCGTCGGCTTCCAAATCGTCGTCTTTTGATTTCCGTGCATTTCCGATTTTACGGGTTCTCGGAAACAAACCTCTTTTCTCATCGGATTAAATTCTATTTTATATCCTAAAAATTACGGGTATTACAGTGGCTAGAAAATTTGTTATATTATCTCAAAATATTTACTTTGGTACCTAAACCTTTTTATTAGAAAATACTAGACCTCACCTTTTATTGGAAGAAACTAGACCTCCACCCAAAATAATTTTTTTTGGAAACTATCATTTCCCACCTCTTTACTTTTTTTCCTTCTTATTTTAGAACCAAAAATTCTTATAGTCACAAATTTATAATTCTCTTTATGAATTTTAACAAATGATTACCAAACGTGTTTGCATAAATACAATTATAATTAACGATTCAAAATTCAGATTTCTGATAATTATAATTTACCAAACAAATGATTTACCAAACATGTTTGCATAAAACGGATTTAGAAATCTGAATTTTGAATAGTTAATTATAATTTTATTTATGCAAACATGTTCGGTAAATCATTTGTTAAAATTCACAAAGAGAATTATAAATTTTGTGACTATAAGATTTCTGGTGCTAAAATAAGAAGGAAAAAAAAGTAAAAGAGGTGGGAAATGATAGTTTCAAAAGAACTTATTTGGGTGGAGGACTAGTTCCTTCCAACCTTTAAAAGTTGAGGTCTAGTTTTTTTTCCGATAAAAAAGTTTAGGTACCAAAGTGAAGATTTTGACATCATTGAGGTCTATTGTTTAGGATTTGCTCTATAAAATTTGTTTTATATTGTTAATATAGTGCTTGTCATCATGTGTTAGTTTGCTCGTCATCCTGTGCAGGTTCATGTGTTGTTCTTGTCTGGTTAATTTAGTTTCTTTTGCTGGGGTCAATCGATCAATATATTGAAGTCACCTTATTTATATGTTGGGTTAATGATATTCAAGTGCTGATTTCATTTTTTCCTTGTGATGGTCGTCTTGAGGATCCGGATATATCACGTCTTTGCCACCTGTGTATTCCGATCCGGATATACTAATATATACTATCTCCGTTCTCTAGCTTTGCAACATTGGTGTTTTTGTTACTGTTCACATTTTAACTTTGTCTCAAATTTTATCATAGTTATGGAAAAAACATGATCGAGTAAGATCTTGTTAGATTCATCTAAACTTGTAGTTTTATAATATCATATTTTTGTAATTTTTAATTGTATACAATTTAAATTATTAGAAAATGTGTATCGACATGCATGCCTGTAGTCAATGGTGCAAACCCAAAAAAACGAAGGGAGTATATAATAGTATGGTTTTTTCTATTTCTTTTTCCTCTCTCTCTCTCTATGTGTGTGTGTGTTTTTTTTTTAAAAAAAATTTATAACGGCCCTGTTAGAATTTCCCACATTGCTCATGTGATGGGATATCTCCCTATTTATATGGACGTTGACAACTCTAATCACCAATTGGTTTTGTGTTGAAGCCCTGGGACCATTTTTTTTTCTAACATGGTATCAGAGCCACGGGTACCCATTTGGGTATCTCCTTGTTTCCGAGATGAATATAATCTGCATATATGGACGTAAGTCACTCTACTTATTACCAATTGATTTTGAGTTGAAGCCCTAAGTCCATCTTCTTTGTAACACATGGCCAAAAGGGCATATGTGACCCCGTCAGAAGAGTCTTATTAGTCTTCTATCAACGCAAAATAATAATAATTAGCAAAATATAAATAAAGTAAATTGACAATTAACTGTATATACTTACTCCGTCTCATAATTTTTGTTACGGAATTGAAACTTTTGACGAGTTTCATTAACACGAGTAATTTTCTGAAATATCAGGTTTGGATTTATTAAATGAAAAGAGTTATGATGTAGGGAAGGGGTTTAAGGATATGTTAAAATTTCCCTTTTTATTACTCATGTGGGGTGCTTTTGATTTCAACCGGCGCTGTGGTCCTTCCCGCCATGAAACTTTTGACAAATATCACGGTACAACCGGGATTGACCTTCAGTCTGTCACCCTGAAAGTCCCTGGTATCTGCACCATGATGTTTCTCTTAATTTCATGTCAAGAAGATACCTGCCATGAAGCTTTTGAACACCTTCCCACTATATGAGTATTTTTCCAAAATATTGTGTTTTTATTTACTCGTGTCAAGAAACTGTGCTCCCGAAAGCGCACGGAGTCAAAAATTGCAGTAATTTATAGTAAGTACCGGATCGTTCACTGGAGGATGTGCGATGGAAGCAGGGCCCACGTCGTTTACTAAGATTTTCCACTCGGTTACTCGTTTCAAGTTTTGCAAGGTTTTCTAACAACTACTTGACATAAATTAAACCATATCATGAAAGCAGTAAAAATTATTCTACAAAGCATGGTAAATTAGATCGAAGAAAGCAATTAAATCTATACTAAGAAAAAAAAGCGATATAAAATTATGCTACACTATCTAGAAAGCAGGTTTAAATATGACAGAAGGGACAGGGAGGAAATAATAATGATTGGACAAGATTCAGATGAAACACAATTAAACTTCCATTTTTATACACAGATCTTAGCTTGGGATAATCCTCCAGTTAGCTAACTCTCATGCTTTCTACACCATGTTCCCTTTAACAGACAGGTACTTACGGTAAGAATTTACATGCTCTTAAGACAACAATATCTAAGATCCCACAGACTTATAACTCCCTTCACAGGCCTTGTGAAATTACATTATTCATCTGTGGTGGATAAGCAACACCTAACATATCATTAGTTGACATGCCAAGTACTCCTATCATTCCCCCATGTCACACCCAAAGTTTCAAATCAAGCCCCAAACCATTCCATAACTCTCAAACCTTTTAACAGATGGACAGCCCCTAATTCTTCCGAGTGACCTCTATGAAAGCATTTATAAGGAAAGCTGTAAAGAAAGCATTTAAGTCTATCACTCGGAAGCATTAAAAAACGTCTCTTTCCATTAGTATAAAAGAGCCCCTGGTCTTGGTGACCAGATGCAGATCAAGAACCCCCGAGATATCAATAGGCCACAAGGCTTACAACATCTGGGTAGTTATGAGATACAAACTAAATGAAACAGATCCATAAATGAACCTATTCCGGATGTACTCACTCAAGACTCAATTCTAGACTTTGGCAGAAGAAGATAGTAGTCGAAGGAATACTCGACCCTACCTTAGAAATTCACCAAGGCCCATATGTTGTTCCTCTAGTATTATTTATCACATCTCATCTACACCCAAGTGGATATTGACTTAATGCGATATCCAATACAAGATTTCCAACACACAGCAATTTTGAGGAACCAATGAATATTTGAAAATCATTCCCTAGGCAGGTACTAGACTCTCAGTTAAAACACAGATCCTTTTAGTCTAGATGAGACCTAATCGCTGACTCTGCTTCTAAGCTGTCAAAATCAATCCCCAGTGGAAGATGAATTAGTCATAACTGGCGAATTTATCCCTTACTCAGATCCGGATTTTACAAAGGGATTTTTGTTGGAAGTTTACTATGCAACATCAGATTTATATCAAGACTTCTGTGTCCAAGGAGAAGGATCCCCAAAATAATAGTAAGACCAGAACATCTACATAATAGTATCATGCATACAAGTATATGAAAAGGAAAATAAAACACCCCAAAATATATGGTGGGGTTAGACAGAATGCGATACACAAAGGTGGATTAGCCTGAGATGAGAAGAAATCGGCTAAAAAGAGTGCCAGAGATAGTTGGGGTTTTCCGGACTGCAAACATCTGCTGTCCGGTTCCCAATTTTCCCAGATGATTGATTTTAGGCAGAAAGAATCCCAAACAACGGTGACCGCCGTCATTTAGTTTTCTTTTGTCTGTGAGTGGAAGACAAACCCACATCTTTCTTGCTGTAATATGTCTTAACTGATGTTAGTCGACATCAGTTAATACTATTGCAACTTGAATTCAGGTTGAGAAATTAAGATAAGGAAAATTAAAACTGTATCTGATTAGGAATTGGCTGAGTGACTAATCGAAACTCTTAGTGAAGAGAACGCTCGCCGAAGCTTCCACCAACCACTAACCAGATCATGCAAAATAACAGATAATGATTGACACACAGAAGACGGGTTAGTCGATATCCCTGTGAAGGGACCTTTCACCAACATTAATATGTGCATTTCTCATTATCCGTTCATACACACAATGAAAGAGAAGAACATAAAAGTAAGAAAATATTTTTGGTATTGTGTGGGTGTTAAGCACACAATAAGTGACACTAATGGGCTGAAATGTGTAATGGATGGAAATCAGATGAACTGGGCCGAGGCCCAATACATCCATGCAACTTACACAAATCATGGAAGAAAAATATTTTTGGAGTTTTCAAAATAGAAGGGATAGTTCAATTCAAATTATTGGGGTAATTTGAATTATGAATGCATGAAGAATGAAGTATGATCTTACCCAATTAATCCTTGCAAAGGAATGAGATATCAACTAATTCGAATGTTGAGCAATTCGAATTAATTCGAATTTGACAACTCGAATTGATGAAGTCCTTTCCTTGCTCAAAATTGACTAAGACATATACCTCAAGGGGAAGGTGAATTCGAATTGTCCAGCAATTCGAATTAATTCGAATTGCACAATTCGAATTGGTTAGAGATGGAAAATAAACTAAGGCATGAATGGGTGGTATGCAATACAATGTGGTTTCTCATGCCAATTCGAATTGTGTGAACCAATTCGAATTAATTCGAATTAGAGAAGTCGAATTGGTTGGAAACCACATGAAGGAAATTTTTGGTTGTGCAATTCGAATCTCTTAGGCAATTCGAGATAATTCGAATTGCCTCAATTCGAATTACACATTTTCGAACGATAACAATTTTTGTTCTCACAAGTATGGGTTAGGTGAACACTGTGCTGTAATGATGGGTTTAGATTTACCAAATCCCTCATCTCACATCAATGTCACTTCACAGCCACCCTAGTGAAGTATTCAAGAAATAAACAAACACATGTCCAGTGGGTATTGGCAAAATTCAAACCCTATTTCTACAAACAAAGGATCAAAGATCAAAGAACCTAAAACATCTAGTTATCTAAGAACTACATGAATAAACTAAGAAAACCTATGTTATCTAAGGCAGCATAAAAATAAAAACAAGGCAGGAAAAATAAGACACAAAGGTAAATCCCAACAAACCTTAAAACATCTAAAACCTAAGAACACTTATTTGAAGCTCTAAGGCACAAAATCAAGCTAACAACCCACCAAACATGCATTTATTAAGTTTGAATGTCAACTAGGACATAATAAATGTAACCTAGTTGAAACAAACAAACAAGCTAAGCATTTATTTCTAAAGAAAGCATTAAAGAGTGCCAAAACACATGAATAACACCATTTCTGGAAATTTTTCTTGTATTGACACTTTGAAAGCAAAATAAAGAACCCAAAACCATCATTAACTTGAAGGTAGGGTTTATTCTAACTAGAAAGCATGTAAAAATTCTGGAAATGGCTACTCTAAGGGTTACACAAACTGCTTCTACACTATACTAAGATCAAAGCATGTAAAAACTATACTACTTGCAAGGAAAATAAACTAAACTAAACTAAACTACCTACCTAACCCTTAAGGGGTGTGGAACCTCCTGCTGTTCTTTTTGTCCCAGCTGCTTTTTGGTTAAATTTCTTGATCCTTTTTGTTCTGTTGTGGAAGGTCTGCTTTTATAGACAAATTTCGAAACCCTAGGCCCACCAATGTTGTGCTCATGCTCCACAGCTTCAATGAGTGAAGTTCGAATTAATTCAATCAATTCGAATTAATTCGAATTGTGAGATCTCTTCCTTGAGCTGGAGATGTGGCCTTCAGTTATCAATTCGAATTGTTGCGAAGAATTCGAATTGGTCTTTTCTCGAATTGGGTGAGGGTTTCTGCTTGGCTTCCTTGCATCTGTTGGCAATTCGAATTGTTTGTGCCAATTCGAATTAATTCGAATTGGACAATTCGAATTGCACTTCTTCTTGCCTTTGGGTTTCTTCTCTTCATTCCCTAATTCGAATTATTCAAGCCAATTCGAATTAACTCGAATTGGCCATAGTAATCCGAATTAGCTCTTCTGCATCCCTTCCCAACACTTAACCAATCTTTGTTCTCTTCAGCAATTCGAATTGTGTGCAATTCGAATTAATTCGAATTGCATAATTCGAATTGTGCTTCAACACTTGACCAAAATTCAGTTGTGGGATTTTCACTCTTTTTCCCATCTTTTTGGATTTTTGTGGGCTATATTATTCTTTTGCCCATCTTTTCATTCCTTTTTCTTTTCTTTTTCCTTTTTTCATGTTTTTGGATTTTTCTAACACAAATACAATTAAAAATTGCATATTTTGTGTCTTTTTATTACCGGCTTGATGTTTTTACAAACTTGCATTAATCTGTTAAATTCAACTGCTTTCTTATTACAATAAGATGGAAACACGATCAAAATGTCCGTCTCAGACACGGAAATGGATTGAAAATAATGGTCAATTTTGGCCATTATCAACATCCTCACATTTAATACTGATCGTCCCCGAGCAGTCAGAGTCAGTGCTCCTAGGAGCTTGGACTCTGCATATTCAATCCATTTGCGTGGCCTCAGAAATTTCATTCTTCTTATATTGGGATAAGACAATCAAAATTACAAGTATTAAATTCTCTTAGTTGCAGTGTTTAATGGAATGATACTTCTCACTTGAGTGAACATACAAACCAATCATTATTGTTAATTCTTCTTGAAAAAGTGTTTAGAAAGATCCATTGGCTTACTCCTTGAATTCAAGCATGACATGATCATTGATTAATAGAAACAGAGCCTCACATATAGTAGAATCGGAAAGTTCACTCACTCTCAAGATTGGCTTTTATCATCAACGCTCAAAATCCAATTCAATTAAATTCTCCCATAAGCTTGCAACTGGACCAACTCGCCACCGGCTCATTTCCTCAAATCGAGATCCCGAGGTCTTATTCAAGGTTATAACGGGGCATACGGTTGTAACATTTGGTAGGAAAGGGAATTATTGGGCTAAAAAGTGACATGACACCATTCCACCATAACTTGGCATGTTGTAGAATTTATGATCATCATTATTTCTTTCTTTCTTTTGTTTTTTCTTCCCTTTTCTATTGCATGACATTAGACTTTGTCTAATTTGCTTTGTCATTTGCAATTTATTCTTGTTGAATGGACCTCAACGATTTTTTTTTTTTTTTGAATCGGTTTATAGCATACCGATTGACATTTTTGATGATCAAAAATTACAATGCCTTGATGGGATGGCTCATGTACACTTGGGTTTGATTTTCTTGGTCTTTTTGTAAGGCTGGGAATAATATAGTAGTTTCAAAGAAAAATTAGGCTTAAAGGCTCAAGTTGGTTACTCCTAAAGGGAAAATGTTTTTGGGTTTGGAATTCAAACGAAAGCCAAAATTTTGGGTTTTCTAAGTGCCTCGATCATATGCTCGATTTCGGGAATATGGCATGGTCTTGAATCGGTCCCAATTGCAAGTTCTAGTGTCCTTTAATCGAATTGATTCACACAATCAAAGAAGGAAATGAGTGATAGTGACTCATGGCTCAAATCTCACATGGTATGGTTTGATTATGTCATACCTTCATTCTCAAATTTAGCCGTTGAAAAATTTCTTGCAGCTTATTCAATCAAATTCTCAACATGAAGATTTGTTTTTCTTTCAAGTTATCATATCATTGGATTTTTATAGCTCAAAACTTCGAGAATTCATGTCATGCATATTTTTAATTGTTTTACCCCAATGTAATATTCTGAAAATTTCATCATCAGCCTAAATTCAACATGTGAATTTAGGTGACAGATTTATGCTTGTTTTATGCCGGTTTGTTTAATTGAAAGCAGTAAAAAGACACTGTGAACATGCAAGCATGTCACATCTTGTTTTTGGCGTGACAGTCACTTATTCATCTTGGACTGCCACACATCTTTTTTCAAATAATAGAGAACTCAAGACGAAATTCTCTTTTGGAAAGCAGTAAATGTACGACTATCAGAATACGTCATACAACCATCATAACAGACAAATTCAAGGTTCGTTATATAGTACACGACCTTAATCACATCTAAACATCAATACAGACGCAGCTGTACACTTGAATAAGTTAGCATCAAAGATCGGTCAAAAGATTACCAAAATACATTTCCAGTCAGTCCAGTCAAAAGTGAATCTTACAGATTCAGTCCATCAGCATCCTTCACTTCTATCCCTGGAAAAAGATCCTGGTCCAGTGGACAAAGTTTGTCAGGCTGCAAGGTACGCAGTAATCTCCCATGTCTTCTTCGTCTTCCTCCATTACCCTTGTGCAGTAGACTCTTGGTCCTTGGTTCCCAAACAGGTCAGGGGTCTCTAGGCTTTCAGCCAGCCACGCGAAGACATTGGTCCCTACATATGTCATCATAAATCTGTTTGTTATGATCCTGTTGATCATCGATACCCCTTGCTGGACTTGTTCATTATCCACCTTGCTAAGCAGCATGTACCCCCTGACGAAGATTGAGGCCTTGTGGTTGTCCTCAATTCCTTCCTTCAGTAGCTCACAAGCCAGATTTTCGTTTCCTGCTCCGAATGCCTGCAGAGCTGGGATGAGTTGGAGATTGTAGTTGCCAGCTTCTTCGCACTTGACTAGGAGTGCCTCCTTTTGCAGTTCAACCCTTTGTTCCCACATCTTGACGATGGTAGTCTCCAGTTCACATCTCTTGTAGACAATGGGAAGATCAGCTGCATCCCTGAGTTTGGTACACACTTCTCTGACTCTCCACACTTTCTTAATGGAGTCCTCTCCGATGCGGGAAAGGATTTCCCCTAGGAGCTCTACTGGCAGATCCAGTAGTTGGGTCCCTTCCTCGTGATCTTCATTTTGAACTGGGGGAATGATGCCTCTGGAAAGACATGGAGAAATGATTAGGTCTGAGACCCTCAGCCTTATACCTTCAGCCACCTCAAAGTATAGTTCGCTCGTTACCACCTGCCTTACTTGAGGTACACTATGAAGGTCCAAGGGGTCAGATTATCAAATCTATTCTTATTGTAGCAAAAAATAAGGAAAGCAAGAGAGATATAAGGATCTTGGATCCTCAAAATTTTTCTTGGACTATAAATAGTCTAAGATGTTTTTGGGTGGTCGAAGGACCAAAAGGAGAAATTTCGCAGGTTATTGAGCCTACGAAAGGATTTTGATTTTTTTTTTATCACTTAAAAAGTGATTGAAATCAGGTGAGATAGGGGAGATAAGAGATTAATGATGAAAAGCAAATGCAAGCGACAAATTATGCAATTACTAGTATGTAACAATGGACCATGACTAAAAATAAGAATAAAAATGAAAGTAAAAGTAGACATGCATACATACAAAAGGTGATTTTTGGGTTTTTATGGAAAAGTGTTGACTTGTTTATTTAATGAAATTGGGGGTGTAAGTGGTCCCCCATTTGGATTTTGTTTTGGAAAGTGAGTTTTTAAGGAATAGAACAAAACATTCCTCATAAATATTCCCCACTTGTTCCAAAGTTGACAAAGATCAAACACTTTTAATGCAAAGAACATTCTATCATTTTGTCTTTTTACACATAAATGCCATGCCAAAAGTGTTGGAAAAATTTTGGCATGGTTTCGTCTGTACCATGTGTCCCGGATGTGCAAACATCAACTTCTAGAATTGAGTTTGCAAAGTGTGGGCAACATGTACCCGACAAAAGCATTTATTGCAAAAATACTCATATAATATAATACATGCAAACCTCAAATAAGCAACACAATTGGTCCAAGAATACTACTGTAATGCAACACTTAACATCAACATGCATTTCGAGTCATCATTAACAACTTTCTTCTGATCAAAACAACACAGTGGGCAAAGGAAACTGTCTACAGTGTTAAGCCTACTCACAGATTACTCAAACACCAACACAGATAAACAAAAATGCACACAAACAACAAAATGAACAAGCAAAACCATAAAACTAAACAGAAACCATATTTTTAAGGGTTTTGAAACCCTTATTTTCAAAATGAGAACACCTCCCATCACAGAAACGTTCGAACCCTCAAAAATGGCAGTTTCAACATAAATCCCTAGAAACCTAGGTTCTGCCTACTTGGTTCTAAGTCATCTTCGAACACGCCTACCCTATTCCGACCACATTCGGACCTTTCCCAACATAAAAAACGAAACACATTCCCTCCCCAACCCCGATTTCACAAGGAATACGAAGGGACACAACTGAAAACTGTGAAAACCGAGTGCGAAAATGAAAAAGAAACACTTACCCCCTGCTCCCACTCGGATTTGATGACGAAGATGCCATTTCCGACGAGTTTGAACGGAGGAAAGGTCGAGACGAGTGACTGGTTTCGCGCGGAAGAAGGGTTTCGCGAGAGAGAGAACGGGGGATTTTGGAAATGTGAAAAGTGAAAGTGAGGGAAATGAGAGGGAAAGAGGGTATAAAAAGGATTCGGAAGGGGAGTTCGAATTATGCACTAATTCGAATTAATTCGAATTGGTGCATTCTGTGAGAGATGCGAGTTATTCAGGCCAATTCGAATTAATTCGAATTGGCTTTAAAGACAAAGAAACAAACCAAGTTCGAATTCTGCGATCAATTCGAATTAATTCAAATTGACTCACAATTCGAACTGGAGGTTGTGAGCAAAAATCTACACAAGATGCCTAAGTGAGCTAATTCGAATTATTGTGGACAATTCGAATTAATTCGAATTGCTTGAATAACTCGAATTGCTCACTTGCTGAGGAGAATGCCTTTTGTATGCTAATTCGAATTAGTCAGGCAATTCGAATTAATTCAAATTGCCTTATAATTCGAATTGCAATACTTGGCCAAATAAAACATCCGAAAGTTCTGCCTTGGGTGCCAATTCGAATTTGCATGTCAATTCGAATTAATTCGAATTGCCTGCATAATTCGAATTAACTAATCCGAGAGTGAAAATTTCCAAGGCAAAATGTCTTATGTGGTATGTTCCAAGCAATTCGAATTAATTCGAATTTTCTTGAAATGAAAAGTAAACCACATTCAAGACTTAGGAAAAATTTTTAGGTTTCAAAATTTTATATTCATCAAGATGAACTCAATAGCAAACATTTATGCACAGAAATAGAATTTAAAACATATTGCTTGCATAAATTAGGTTGGGTTAACAATTTTATTTTATGAATTTATTCTGGATTTTAGATTTCTCTAAATTCCAAAATTAATCTCCATTAAATATGATATTAACCCAACAGGGAACCTGGTTTTTGGAAACGTTATCTTTCTTTTTGTTGGTTCCTCGAATTCCTGCAAAACAATTATAAGAAAGCATTAGGTTTTCTCCCAATATCAACATCCTCACATTTAGAGTCTTAGTACTCTAAATGTTCAATTGATTTTTGGATACTTCATCCCAATAAAAATAGGTGGAGCAAGTAATAAATAAGCAAGTAAATATATGTATAATATTTATTGAGCATAAGCCGGTTCTGTTGTCATTTGAGCTTCTTTTTCGGGGTTGAATTGCCCAAGATACTCCTTCAATCTGTGTCCATTCACTACCAGCTCTCCTTTGTCAGTTCGGATCCTGACAGCTCCACTTTCAAACACGTGCACCACTTCGTATGGCCCTTCCCATCTGGATTTAAGTTTTCCGGGGAACAGCTTCAACCTAGAATTGAATAACAAGACATTCTGGCCAACATAGAAGTGTTTAGACTTAATACGACGATCGTGCAACTTCTGGGTCCGCTCTTTATAAATCCTCGAGCTTTCATAAGCTTGCGCACGTATTTCCTCAATTTCATTGAGGTCCAACTTGCGCTTACTCTGAGCAACTCGTGAGTCAAAATTGAGCGTTCGTACGGCCCAGTAAGCCTTATGCTCTAGTTCTACGGGCAAATGACAGGCCTTCCCGAAGACGAGTCTGTATGGAGACATCCCAATGGGAGTCTTGAATGCAGTGCGGTATGCCCATAAAGCATCATTGAGCTTACGTGACCAATCTTTGCGAGTTGTCCCCACAGTGGCCTCGAGTATGTGTTTGATTTCGCGGTTTGAGACCTCGACTTGACCACTGGTTTGGGGATGGTAAGGCGTCCCGATCTTGTGGAGAATCCCATTTTTGCTCATAAGATTTGCAAATGCTTTATTAACAAAATGGGTTCCTCCATCTGATATGATCACCCTGGGTACATCAAATCTATTGAAAATGTTATTTTTCAAAAATTTGACGACCTGGTTGCCATCATTGGTTGGCAGTGCAACGGCCTCAACCCACTTGGAAACGTAATTGACAGCTACCAAGATGTAATGGTTCCCATCAGATGTCGGGAATGGTCCCATGAAGTCAATACCCCATACATCGAAAATCTCGAGAGTGAGAATTCCTTGTTGAGGCATCTCATCCCTCTTGGAGATATTCCCTAGTCTTTTGCATCTGTCGCAAGCTTTAACAAACGCTTTGCAATCCTCGTAAATGGTAGGCCAATAAAAACCGCACTCGAGCACCTTATGGGTTGTTCGAGTGGGGCCATGGTGACCTCCATATTCCGACTCATGGCATTTTTTAGCGATTTGATAAGCCTCGTGCTCAGTTACACATCGTCTGATAATCGAATCTGCACAATGCTTGAAGAGATAAGGATCTTCCCAGAAGTAGTTAACTACATCTCGGTTGAACCTCGCTTTGTGGCCCCTGCTTTGAAATGGTGGAATTATTCCGCATGCTAAAAAGTTAGAAATATCGGAAAACCACGGACAAGCTTGATCATGAAGATGCAAGGCAAAACAGTTGCTCGTACAGAAAATTCTCATTCACGGCTAGCTCATATTTATCATTTTCTAGTCGAGACAAATGGTCAGCAGCACCATTGTCTCTGCCTTTTCTATCTTTTATTATAATGTTGAATTCTTGCAACAAAAGTACCCACCTGATTAATCGAGGTTTGGCGTCTTGTTTGCTAAACAAGTATCTCAGTGCAGAGTGATCTGTGTACACTGTGGTTTTCGTGCCAATAAGATATTGTCTGAATTTGTCAAACGCAAAAACCACATCATACATCTCCTTCTCCGTGGTGGTGTAGTTAATTTGGGCCTCATTCAGGACATGACTTGCGTAATGAATTACACAATGCTTCCCTTTCTTATGTTGCCCAAGAACTGCACCCACGGCGAGATCACTTGCATCACACATTACCTCGAAAGGCATTGACCAATCGGGTGGTTGCACTATTGGAGCAGAAATCAACATCTCTTTGAGCGTGTCAAAGGCTTGAACACACGCTTCATTTATTACGAAAGGGTTTTCTTTACAAAGCAAGTTAGTGAGCGGCTTGGCAATTTTAGAAAAGTCTTTAATGAATCTCTGGTAGAAACCGGCATGCCCTAAGAAACTCCTAACTGCTTTTATTGAATTAGGCAATGGTAGGTTTGAGATGACTGAGACCTTAGCCCTGTCGACTTCGATACCTGCGCGCGAGATGCGGTGACCTAACACTATTCCTTCGGTGACCATGAAATGGCACTTCTCCCAGTTCAAAACTAGGTTGGTGTCCTCACATCTTTTCAAAATTTGTGCAAGATTAGTCAAACATTCATCAAAAGTATCTCCATACACAGAGAAGTCATCCATGAAAACTTCAATGCATTTTTCGATAAATTCTGAGAAAATTGACATCATGCATCTTTGAAATGTGGCAGGCGCATTACAAAGTCCAAAAGGCATGCGCCTGTACGCAAAAGTTCCATATGGGCACGTGAATGTGGTCTTGTCGTGATCCTCACTAGCTATTACAATCTGATTATAGCCAGAGTACCCATCCAAAAAGCAATAGAACTCCCTTCCGGCCAACCGCTCTAGCATCTGATCAATGAATGGCAAGGGGAAATGGTCCTTCCTGGTAGCGGTATTGAGCTTCCGGTAGTCGATGCAAACTCTCCAACCGGTCACTGGACGCGTCGCCACTTCTTCTCCTTGCTCATTAGTCGTTACACAGATCCCCCCATGTTTCGGTACGACCTGCACTGGGCTAACCCATTTGCTATCAGAGATAGGATAGATGATACCAGCATCTAAGAGCTTGATAACTTCTTTCCTTATCACTTCCTGCATATGGGGGTTCAGACGCCTTTGTGGTTGCCTTGAGGGCTTGTACTCCTCTTCCATTAAAATTCTGTGCATGCAAACAGAGGGGCTTATTCCTTTTATATCAGAAATGGTCCATCCGATTGCATGTACATATTTCTTTAGAATGTCTACCAGAGCTTTTTCTTGTTCTTGTGTCAGCTTGGCTGACACAATCACCGGTAATCTTTTATGTTCAGCGAGAAAGACGTACTTAAGATGATCCGGAAGTATTTTAAGTTCAAGCTCTGGTGGGCATTCAACGGAAGGCAGTAATTTGCGAGAAATGGATGGGAGAGAGAGATCAGATTTACCTTCAGGATCCTGTGTCAGTACAGGATCCACTTCCTCCTCAGCGGTGCTTTCCTCTTCCTCCGGGATGAACTCAACCCCATCGAATTCTTCAAGGTCCCCAGAGATAGGGTCCTCGAAGTGGACAGCGTTGCAGCTCCTTGGTTGCTCCGCACCTTCAGGCTTCAGTACCTGTTTTGAAACTTTGTTTGGCTCATCAGCCACAGAGTTTATGCTCTCATCCTCACTCCTACTTTCTATTACATCAAACATGGAACAAGATCCCTCATCCGGAAACTTCTGCAGCTGTTCCATGTCAAAGGTGATTTCTTTGTCATCGACCCTCAATGTGACTCTTCCAGATTTGGCATCGATCAGTGCACCGCCAGTGGCCAGAAACGGGCGTCCCAGGATAAGTGGCATTTCAGAGTCCTCTTCGATGTCGAGGATGATGAAGTCAACCGGGAAAAGAACTTGACCTGTTTTGACTACCACATCCTTGAGGATTCCTACGGGCTTTGTGATTGATCTGTCTGCAAGCTGCAACTTCATCTTGACTGGTTCAATCTCCCCGAGCCTTAGGCGAATTGCCATGGCTAAGGGCATCACATTGATGCTGGATCCTAGATCACATAACCCCATGCTCACCTTGGCCTTCCCAATCTGTACTGGTAGCGTGCAACATCCAGGGTCTTCTTTCTTTTCGGGCAGTTTCTTCTGGACTATGGCACTGCATGTGCTGTTGAGAACAATCACCTCCTCCTGCTCTACCTGCCTTTTCCCTGAAATCAATTCTTTCAAGAACTTGGCATAGGTAGGCATTTCTGAAATCATTTCCACGAGAGGAATGGTTATCTCTACAGACCTTAACCGTTCTAGAAATTTCTTGAATTTAAGGTCATGTTCCTTATTTTTAAGACGTGCTGGGTATGGCACCCTTGGCATGTACCTATTATTGTTTGTTTTTGGTGGTAAAGAGAAGGAAGTTGTACCTTCAACCCTACCCTTTTCAGCTCCCTTTGCAGCTTCAGCCTGCGGAATAGCTGTTTCTGATTTGTCCTCGACCAGTCCAATATCGTCTCCTCCTTCAATCCTTTCATTTTCTTTTTCACCCTCCACTGGATCCTTTTCTTCCTCGGTCGTCTCTTTTCCATGTCCAACAATTCCTTTTAGAGTCTTGCCTCCCCGTAATGTGATTGCTTTACACTGCGGGTTAGCTTCAGTACTGCTTGGAAGTGTTCCTTTCCCCCTGTTCTGCAGTTCCTTGGCCAATTGGGTGACTTGCGTCTCCACATTCTTGATTGATGACTGCAGTTGTTGGTTTATATCCTTCTGGTTGGCTATAAACTCAGTCATCAGATTCTCCAGACGAGATGGTGGCCTTTGGTTATATTGTTGATTCTGATCAGGTTGGGATTGGAAATTCTGGGAATTCTGGCCTTGGTTCTGATTTGGCCTCTGTTGGATTTGAGGTTGGAAATTCTGATTCTGATTTTGAATGTTCTGCACTCTTTGCTGGACGAATCCTTGATTCTGAGGTCTGAAGCTTTGCTGTGGGTTTTGATTTGCGAACTGGTTGGGCTGGTTTGGCTGCAACAAATGCGCATTAAGTGCATTGTTGTTGGAATAGGAGAGATTGGGATGGCGATTTTGGTAGTTCCCGGCATAATTACAACTCTCGGTAGCTATCTGTTGGCATGTATCAGTTGGATGAGGTCCCTGACACAGTCCACAGACAACTCCCGATTGCTGTGTTTGAACTTGGTCTGATGAGGTTCCTGCCTGAGAAGCGTCTATTCCCTTCCCTTTATCCTGGCTCAGCTGTATCGCAGCTACCTGTTCTTGCAATTTTTTCAAAATCTGTTTTCCCTTCACTTACAGCAAAGACTTTTCTAGGAGGATCCTCCTTCCTATCATCTGTGTTTAGGATGGAACTATTGACAGACATTGTCTCAATCTTCTCCCAAGCGTGGTCCATAGGCAAGTGGAGTAAATGTCGTCCGCCAGCAGCGTCTAACATTGTTCTCCATGGATGGGTGAGTCCTCCGTAGAATTTCCTCAATTGCTCCCATGGTGCGTACCCGTGTTGGGGGCATCGCCTGATGAGGCCCAAGAATCTTTCTTTCGCATCATATAATGACTCGTCTGGCTTCATTTTAAAATCTCCAATCTTAGCTCGTCCTTCCTCAATCTTTGATTCCGGAAAATACTTCAGCAAAAAACTCCTCACCAAGTCTGCCCAAGTGCTCCTCAGATTGATAGGCAATGACTTATACCAGTCCCTGGCACCACTATATAAAGAGAATGGAAACAACATTAGCCTAATAGCATCAGGAGAGACTCCTTGATTTTTGATCGTGTCGCAGAGCTCCAGGAAGGTCTGGAGATGATCATGAGGGTCCTCATGATTTGCACCGCAGAACTGATTGTTTTGCACCAAATTAATGAGTGCCGGTTTGAGCTCGAAATTGCGTGCGGGAAAGTGTGCTCTCCCAGGTCCATCCAGATAGGGCTCTACTATTGGTTGCATGAAGTCTGCCGCTGCTTGCTGCTGTTGTTGATTTCCTTGTTCAGCTTGGTTCTGGTACTGTTGGTGGTAGTTGGGAAATTGCTGGAAGTTATGTGGATCTTGCGGGTTGTTCTGAAACTGAGCTGGATTGAAAGCTTGGTTTTGGTATTGTTGGTTTGGTATGTTTTGGTTTTGGTGAAATTGGTTCAAGGGTGGTGGTGGTTGTTGGTGGAATTGCTGGTATTGTTGCTGATTGGGATTTGGTAGATTCTCCTCTTCGTTTGCACGATTAGGATGTTCTACCATTCCTCCGTCAGCTCCATTACCAGGGTTATTTGGTGGTTGGTCTATGGGTAAGATCGGGGGAATGTTCTGGTTATCTGCCATGTCGGATAGATCGCTGCTCGATGTTTCAGGTGAAGTGCGGGTCCGACGCTCCTGCTCTTTCCGTCTTCTGGCTTCTGCCCTCAGTTGGCGAGCGGTCCTTTCTATTTCTAGATCGAACGGTAGCTCCGGCAATGTGTTCCTCCTCCGTTGCATAAGCAGTTGGTATCAAGATTTTGACAGTACCTGTACAATCCCCAAGTTAGTGATGGTTTGATAGTATATACAAAAACTATCTATGAGTAAATCAGGAATGTAATTCTCCTAGTAAACGGCGCTGCATCCTCCCCGGCAACGGCGCCATGAAACTTTTGACGAGTTTCATTAACACGAGTAATTTTCTGAAATATCAGGTTTGGATTTATTAAATGAAAAGAGTTATGATGTAGGGAAGGGGTTTAAGGATATGTTAAAATTTCCCTTTTTATTACTCATGTGGGGTGCTTTTGATTTCAACCGGCGCTGTGGTCCTTCCCGCCATGAAACTTTTGACAAATATCACGGTGCAACCGGGATTGACCTTCAGTCTGTCACCCTGAAAGTCCCTGGTATCTGCACCATGATGTTTCTCTTAATTTCATGTCAAGAAGATACCTGCCATGAAGCTTTTGAACACCTTCCCACTGTATGAGTATTTTCCCAAAATATTGTGTTTTTATTTACTCGTGTCAAGAAACTGTGCTCCCGAAAGCGCACGGAGTCAAAAATTGCAGTAATTTATAGTAAGTACCGGATCGTTCACTGGAGGATGTGCGATGGAAGCAGGGCCCACGTCGTTTACTAAGATTTTCCACTCGGTTACTCGTTTCAAGTTTTGCAAGGTTTTCTAACAACTACTTGACATAAATTAAACCATATCATGAAAGCAGTAAAAATTATTCTACAAAGCATGGTAAATTAGATCGAAGAAAGCAATTAAATCTATACTAAGAAAGCGATATAAAATTATGCTACACTATCTAGAAAGCAGGTTTAAATATGACAGAAGGGACAGGGAGGAAATAATAATGATTGGACAAGATTCAGATGAAACACAATTAAACTTCCATTTTTATACACAGATCTTAGCTTGGGATAATCCTCCAGTTAGCTAACTCTCATGCTTTCTACACCATGTTCCCTTTAACAGACAGGTACTTACGGTAAGAATTTACATGCTCTTAAGACAACAATATCTAAGATCCCACAGACTTATAACTCCCTTCACAGGCCTTGTGAAATTACATTATTCATCTGTGGTGGATAAGCAACACCTAACATATCATTAGTTGACATGCCAAGTACTCCTATCATTCCCCCATGTCACACCCAAAGTTTCAAATCAAGCCCCAAACCATTCCATAACTCTCAAACCTTTTAACAGATGGACAGCCCCTAATTCTTCCGAGTGACCTCTATGAAAGCATTTAAAAGGAAAGCAGTAAGAAAGCTGTAAAGAAAGCATTTAAATCTATCACTCGGAAGCATTAAAAACGTCTCTTTCCATTAGTATAAAAGAGCCCCTGGTCTTAGTGACCAGATGCAGATCAAGAACCCCCGAGATATCAATAGGCCACAAGGCTTACAACATCTGGGTAGTTATGAGATACAAACTAAATGAAACAGATCCATAAATGAACCTATTCCGGATGTACACACTCAAGACTCAATTCTAGACTTCGGCAGAAGAAGATAGTAGTCGAAGGAATACTCGACCCTACCTTAGAAATTCACCAAGGCCCATATGTTGTTCCTCTAGTATTATTTATCACATCTCATCTACACCCAAGTGGATATTGACTTAATGCGATATCCAATACAAGATTTCCAACACACAGCAATTTTGAGGAACCAATGAATATTTGAAAATCATTCCCTAGGCAGGTACTAGACTCTCAATTAAAACACAGATCCTTTCAGTCTAGATGAGACCTAATCGCTGACTCTGCTTCTAAGCTCTCAAAATCAATCCCCAGTGGAAGATGAATTAGTCATAACTGGCGAATTTATCCCTTACTCAGATCCGGATTTTACAAAGGGATTTTTATTGGAAGTTTACTATGCAACATCAGATTTATATCAAGACTTCTGTGTCCAAGGAGAAGGATCCCCAAAATAATAGTAAGACCAGAACATCTACATAATAGTATCATACATACAAGTATATGAAAAGGAAAATAAAACACCCCAAAATATATGGTGGGGTTAGACAGAATGCGATACACAAAGGTGGATTAGCCTGAGATGAGAAGAAATCGGCTAAAAAGAGTGCCAGAGATAGTTGGGGTTTTCCGCACTGCAAACATCTGCTATCCGGTTCCCAATTTTCCCAGATGATTGATTTTAGGCAGAAAGAATCCCAAACAACGGTGACCGCCGTCATTTAGTTTTCTTTTGTCTGTGAGTGGAAGAAAAACCCACATCTTTCTTGCTGTAATATGTCTTAACTGATGTTGGTCGACATCAGTTAATACTATTGCAACTTGAATTCAGATTGAGAAATTAAGATAAGGAAAATTAAAACTATATCTGATTAGGAATTGGCTGAGTGACTAATCGAAACTCTTAGTGAAGAGAACGCTCGCCGAAGCTTCCACCAACCACTAACCAGATCATGCAAAATAACAGATAATGATTGACACACAGAAGACGGGTTAGTCGATATCCCTGTGAAGGGACCTTTCACCAACATTAATCTGTGCATTTCTCATTATCCGTTCATACACACAATGAAAGAGAAGAACATAAAAGTAAGAAAATATTTTTGGTATTGTGTGGGTGTTAAGCACACAATAAGTGACACTAATGGGCTGAAATGTGTAATGGATGGAAATCAGATGAACTGGGCCGAGGCCCAATACATCCATGCAACTTACACAAATCATGGAAGAAAAATATTTTTGGAGTTTTCAAAATAGAAGGGATAGTTCAATACAAATTATTGGGGTAATTTGAATTATGAATGCATGAAGAATGAAGTATGATCTTACCCAATTAATCCTTGCAAAGGAATGAGATATCAACTAATTCGAATGTTGAGCAATTCGAATTAATTCGAATTTGACAACTCGAATTGATGAAGTCCTTTCCTTGCTCAAAATTGACTAAGGCATATACCTCAAGGGGAAGGTGAATTCGAATTGTCCAGCAATTCGAATTAATTCGAATTGCACAATTCGAATTGGTTAGAGATGGAAAATAAACTAAGGCATGAATGGGTGGTATGCAATACAATGTGGTTTCTCATGCCAATTCGAATTGTGTGAACCAATTCGAATTAATTCGAATTAGAGAATTCGAATTGGTTGGAAACCACATGAAGGAAATTTTTGGTTGTGCAATTCGAATCTCTTAGGCAATTCGAGATAATTCGAATTGCCTCAATTCGAATTACACATTTTCGAACGATAACAATTTTTGTTCTCACAAGTATGGGTTAGGTGAACACTGTGCTGTAATGATGGGTTTAGATTTACCAAATCCCTCATCTCACATCAATGTCACTTCACAGCCACCCTAGTGAAGTATTCAAGAAATAAACAAACACATGTCCAGTGGGTATTGGCAAGATTCAAACCCTATTTCTACAAACAAAGGATCAAAGATCAAAGAACCTAAAACATCTAGTTATCTAAGAACTACATGAATAAACTAAGAACACCTATGTTATCTAAGGCAGCATAAAAATAAAAACAAGGCAGGAAAAATAAGACACAAAGGTAAATCCCAACAAACCTTAAAACATCAAAAACCTAAGAACACTTATTTGAAGCTCTAAGGCACAAAATCAAGCTAACAACCCACCAAACATGCATTTATTAAGTTTGAATGTCAACTAGGACATAATAAATGTAACCTAGTTGAAACAAACAAACAAGCTAAGCATTTATTTCTAAAGAAAGCATTAAAGAGTGCCAAAACACATGAATAACACCATTTCTGGAAATTTTTCTTGTATTGATTCTTTGAAAGCAAAATAAAGAACCCAAAACCATCATTAACTTGAAGGTAGGGTTTATTCTAACTAGAAAGCATGTAAAACTTCTGGAAATGGCTACTCTAAGGGTTACACATACTGCTTCTACACTATACTAAGATCAAAGCATGTAAAAACTATACTACTTGCAAGGAAAATAAACTAAACTAAACTAAACTACCTACCTAACCCTTAAGGGGTGTGGAACCTCCTGCTGTTCTTTTTGTCCCAGCTGCTTTTTGGTTAAATTTCTTGATCCTTTTTGTTCTGTTGTGGAAGGTCTGCTTTTATAGACAAATTTCGAAACCCTAGGCCCACCAATGTTGTGCTCATGCTCCACAGCTTCAATGAGTGAAGTTCGAATTAATTCAATCAATTCGAATTAATTCGAATTGTGAGATCTCTTCCTTGAGCTGGAGATGTGGCCTTCAGTTATCAATTCGAATTGTTGCGAAGAATTCGAATTGGTCTTTTCTCGAATTGGGTGAGGGTTTCTGCTTGGCTTCCTTGCATCTGTTGGCAATTCGAATTGTTTGTGCCAATTCGAATTAATTCGAATTGGACAATTCGAATTGCACTTCTTCTTGCCTTTGGGTTTCTTCTCTTCATTCCCTAATTCGAATTATTCAAGCCAATTCGAATTAACTCGAATTGGCCATAGTAATCCGAATTAGCTCTTCTGCATCCCTTCCCAACACTTAACCAATCTTTGTTCTCTTCAGCAATTCGAATTGTGTGCAATTCGAATTAATTCGAATTGCATAATTCGAATTGTGCTTCAACACTTGACCAAAATTCAGTTGTGGGATTTTCACTCTTTTTCCCATCTTTTTGGATTTTTGTGGGCTATATTATTCTTTTGCCCATCTTTTCATTCCTTTTTCTTTTCTTTTTCCTTTTTTCATGTTTTTGGATTTTTCTAACACAAATACAATTAAAAATTGCATATTTTTTGTCTTTTTATTACCGGCTTGATGTTTTTACAAACTTGCATTAATCTGTTAAATTCAACTGCTTTCTTATTACAATAAGATGGAAACACGATCAAAATGTCCGTCTCAGACACGGAAATGGATTGAAAATAATGGTCAATTTTGGCCATTATCAGGAATCACCCAACACGTATGCCGATACATATTTTTAACATTTAATTACTTAAATTGTGTACAATGAAAAGTTATAAAAAGTTAATTGTCTAAAACTACAAGATTGACGAATCTAATAAGATCTCACTTGACTATGTTTTTTCTTACATAGCTATGATAAAAATTCGAAACAAAGTTAAACAGTGAATAGTACAAAAAACCATCTGTAACAAAAACACCGAGACAGAAGTTGTATAGGAGTATATATAGGACAAAATGAGTTATTAAATAAAGACATAGTGCTGGGTTAGCGACTTTTAGCAATTCTTTGTAAGAATGTATTTTAGTAAGTATATATGTCAGGTAGGGGTGTAAACAAGACGAGCCGAGTCCGAATGATGGTAAGTTCGGTTTGAGCTCATAAGAATTCGAGCCGAGAGCTTCGAGTCGAGCATTGACCAAGCTACTTCGAGTAGAGCATTGACCGAGATTTGACCGAATCGAGCCGAGCTTGAATTGTATCATTTTCATTCTCACAGAATTTATAAAAGGAATTATACTTAATATATTGCATATATTCAATTATATTTTATTTAATATACATATTTAAAAATTTTAAAAATATATTTAATTAATAATATATTTATAATTTAAAAATTAAAAGATACAAACAATAATAACATTTATACTTTTAATATTTATATATTTTCTATATTTTCTATATTTACTTATAAATAAATATATGTAATAAAAATAAATCGAGCTTTCGAGCCGAATAGTAGTTGGCTCGACTTGGGATCATGAGTGTTACAAGCCGAACTCGAGCTCGAGCCGAGCCACTTCGAGTCAAGCTTAAACGAATTTTGGCCGAGCCGAGCTCAAATAATTCACAAATCTATAAATCTTATTTACAACCCTAATATCAGGTGTCGACTTTTAGTAAGTATAAATGTATTTATTTGTTATATGACTACGAGCATAAGGAAAATATATCATTAATTTTTTCATGAAAAACACAATCATCACAATATAAAAATTTAATTGTAGGGGGAATTATACATCTCACAGTTTTGTATATGGAGCCCATATAATTAATGGTCGGCTTATATCTAACTGTGAAAATGAATGCTTTCGGTGTACGTGGCTGTAAACTGAGGCTTTTAATTTGTGTATGTGTCTGCTTGATCTTCGTCTAAATTGATGGATCAACTACTTTTGCATTTTAATGATTATGTACTAGCGTCTGGTTGAGAATTAGTTGTTGGCTATTAATTGGTTATGTGAGTAATAAATTCCAATTTTAAGGCCAATTTTTTAATCTAAAATAAGCTAATTCCAAAATGATGCTATTTGCAGCGTTTCAAAAAGAGCTGAGCGAACACTATTTTAAGTTATTTTGTATTTTTAAATAAACTAATTTATTTCAATTTGCCTAGAATTAGTAATTTTATTTAGCTGTTTTGTCCAACAGGGTCTATATTTTATTACTAGCTATGCGTGGTGCTATTCATGAGATTGAGATAACTGGCTAAAGAAAATTTCAAAATAAAAGAAATAAATTAGGAGGCAAATTCAAATAGGTAACAAGCAGGGATCGAGACTTAGCCCAAGTGGTTAAGTCATTCGACTTCCAACAGAAGGCTACATGTTCGATTCCCACCAGCCCCTTATCCCTCCCTTTTACCCATTTGTAATTTGTGTGGTATGAGTTCTGATCACCCATTTCCTAGCTGGTATAGGCTGTTAAAAAAATAAAAATAGGTAACGAGCAAAGATAAAATTAATAAAGTAATTTTTTTAAAAAAAAAAATTTATGAGGCCCAAAAGCTATTCTTTAAATGGAAAAAAATCCATGACACAATACGTTACAAAAGAAAACAATAAAAAAAATAAAAAGAAGGATAAGTTAAGTTAATCAGTTGTGAATTCGGTACACATGGCGACGTTGTCAAGTTAAGGAAAGAGTATCCACATGTTTTATTGGACCAATCGAGGATGGGCGGGCATTCAAGGATTACCTCACCTAACGTAGAATCCTGCTTACACAAAGGTTTGAGCCCAAGACCTTTGCTTAAGTCGTCAAAACCCCATACTACTCATGCTAACTGAGTTTGGTAAAAATAAAAAATTGAAATAGAGGTTAAGTTATTTAGGTGTATGTTTTGTAAGAAAAATGGACGGAGGCAGCAACACAGAATGAACGTCGAGTCGAGTTTGGAACTCTTCCCGCAAGACGTTTATGCCCCGGTAGTGCTCCGACAACGGCAGAACGTCCCCAAAGGTAAAACGACGAAACGCCTCGACGTAGCAGCACCGCAAACGTCGACGGCCGGCGAACAGAACAGAAGATGAGGGAGTCGGGAGGAGGAAGCTTATGCAGAAGAAGAAGAATGCAGAAGGTGGTATAATTCCTAAGCCTGACCCTGCTGCCATTTATAGGCGTTGGACGAGTCGAAACCGCCGGCAGCCATTGATGGGGCGGTTTCAGCTGGATTTTCAACAGCTGAATTCAAATGGTTTCAACAACTCGTGACGGGTGTTGAAATCAGAGTGGGCTTCAACGACTGGGCTTGGCGCATGGGCTTGACAAATAAACTTTGTCTAAAAAATTAGACAGGCCCAAAGCCCACCCAAAGCCCAATTACCAAGATCCAAGTCCAAGTCCAAGTCCAAGTCCACGGGCACGGGCACGGGCACGGGCGCGGGCGCGGGCGACGGCGACGGCGCGGCGCGGCTCGGCTCGGCTCGGGACGGGACGGGACGGGACGGGCGCGCGCGTGTGGGCTTCCCCCACACTTGATCAATCTGTATTAGTTTAATTGTTTCTAACATGCAGAACAATATAAACTAATTCAACTCCCACTGCTTAAGCGATGTGGGACGCGCCACTTTTACCTACCCTTTAACAACCATTTAAACACAAGCTTTTCAACTAACCGCATTCAATGACCCATTTCGACCACTTATTTCTCACTCACCCGACAACGGTTTTGAGAAAATAAATGCACTACGACAATCTACGCGAAACGTAGAATTCGTATACGCTATTTAATTAATCCAAATTAAATATCGTCATTACGCAAAAAGGAGCTCAAAACCCCTTTTTTCCAACAATCCCCCACATGAGTGGAAATAACAGCAGCAGTGAATGCAATGCAGATGCAAATGCCCCGACTCCTTCTTAAAGAAAGGTTACTGCACGGGTTTAAGTAGTTTTTGGCTTTGAACTTAAACCATATCAATATTATCGAGTATACAGGCGGCGTAGTGATTTTACTCTTGAACTATCCCCCACAACGTATACTAGTCCAATAATAAAGAATCAGTAACTTTTCAGACTCTTTGTCCGTTCTCACGTTTGGTTCCATTCCAGGCCATGGAAACCCCCTTTGGATTCATAAGTCTCTACTGAAGCGGCCACACTTCTACTTATATAGGTGATTCAACCAAGTATCCTGTCATACTTATAAGAACACACAGTTCCAGAATCATTAAGAGTCATTAAACTCAACCTCTACCACAGACAGGCATCAAACACTTCATCATTGCAAAAAGATATTCTTGTATCGATTTGGCCTGGCCTGTTGGCAATAAAAATCTATTCTCAAAAAAAAAAGATCTTAATGATTACTCCAAGAATGATATTGCAAAAAGATCTTGGGAGGCTTTTGGTAATGTATTGTTTAAATGGATGTAGTTTGAGTTAGCATTAGGCCTGATGCAGCTGTCTCATGGCCCTCTGCGTGGGGTTTCAGCTTTTATGTCTTTAATTTCCTTGGATTGCTGTGGTAGGAGATATTCTTGTATCGATTTGGCCTGGCCTGTTGGCAATAAAAATCTATTCTCAAAAAAAAAAAAAAAAAACACTTCATCATTGCTTCTGAGGGAAAGGATGAAGATTATTCTTCAAAAGTGTTTTCACATTTGAAATCATACATCTTAGTTGTCCCTTTGAACCAAGTTTGTGGGATCTCCACGCATCATGGTTGGGTTACCAATGTAATCATTCTTTAGGTGTGGGTTTTAATCCCATTCCCTCTCGCAATTTGCAAAATTGATCTCTGTTGATAGCTTTTGTTAACGGATCCGCTAGGTTATCTCCAGACTTCACATAAGTTAGAGAAATCACCCCACTAGAGATCAATTGCTTAACGGTATGATGTCGACGACGGATATGTCTCGACTTACCATTATACATCTCATTTTGTGCCCTGCCAATAGCTGCTTGACTATCACAGTGTATCATTACTGTTGGCACAGGTTTCTTCCAACATGGAATATCCTCGAGGAAATTTCGAAGCCATTCGGCTTCTTCACCAGCTTTATCTAAAGCTATGAATTCAGATTCCATGGTGGATCGGGCTATACACGTTTGTTTTTGTGACTTCCAAGACACAACCCCTCCCGCAATCATGAATACATAACCACTTGTGGATAATGAATCACTTTTCTCTGATATCCAATCGGCATCAGAGTACCCTTCAAGAACAGGAGGATATCTCGTGTAATGTAACCCCAACTCTTGAGTATATTTCAGATATCTCAAGACTCTCATAATAGCCTTCCAATGCTCACGACTTGGATTGCTAGTATATCTACTCAGTTTGTTAACCGAATATGCAAGATCCGGGCGAGTACAGTTAGTCAAGTACATTAGACTACCAATGATTCTTGCATACTCTTCTTGAGCAACAGGTTCACCCCTGTTTACTTTCAAATTTTCACTGGGATCCATAGGCGTCTTTGCCGGACGACTATCATAAGCGTTGAATTTACTTAACACTTTCTCAATGTAATGAGACTGAGAAAGAACAATCCCTTCGGGATGTCTTATGATTTTGATCCCTAATATGACATCGGCTACACCCATGTCTTTCATGTCAAAATTCCTTTTTAACATGTTCTTGGTCTGATTAATCATATTCAAGTCACTGCCCATGATTAACATGTCATCTACATACAAGCAAACTATAACAAATTTGTCTGTTATTCCCTTGTAGTAAACGCATTTATCACATTCATTATACTTGAACCCGTTTGACAACATCACATTATCAAACTTCAAGTGCCACTGCTTAGGCGCTTGTTTCAGACCATACAGAGATTTAACCAGTTTGCAGACTTTATGCTCTTGTCCTTGAACAACAAAGCCTTCTGGTTGATTCATATAAATCTCTTCATCTAGATCACCATTTAAGAACGCAGTCTTAACATCCATTTGATGTATCTCAAGATTGTAAAGTGCAGCAATCGAGAGAAACACTCGAATGGAGGTGATTCTAGACACCGGAGAATAAGTATCGAAATAATTATCTCCTTCCTTTTGTCTAAAGCCCTGAACTACAAGGCGAGCCTTGTATTTATCGATTGATCCATCGGCTTTATACTTTCTTTTAAGGACCCAACGGCATCCTAAGGGTTTACAACCTTTCGGTAGATCAGTAAGAACCCAAGTGCGATTCTGCATAATGGATTCTAACTCACTGTTTATGGCTTCTTGCCATAACGCAGCATCTGGTCGAGCCAGAGCTTCACTCACAGTTCTTGGCTCGTTATCTAACATAAAAGTGACGAAATCTGGACCAAAAGTTTTAGCGACTTTGGCCCTATGGCTACGACGAAGTTCAATTGGTTCAGGAGAAATACTTCCCTTGTCAGTTTGCTTCGGCTGATCAGAACTCGTAGCTTCATCAAACGTTCTTTTATTTGAACATTCCACTTTATCCTTGTAAGGATATATTTCTTCAAAAAACACAGCGTTTCTTGATTCAATTATTGTTCCTTCACTTATACCAGATATTTCTGACTTATGTACCAGGAAACGATACGCGCTACTGTTGAGGGCATACCCTATAAAGATACAATCAACTGTTTTGGGGCCGATTGTAACTTGTTTAGGAGGTGGCACCTCAACTTTAGCCAAACACCCCCACACTTTGAGGTATTTGAAAGAAGGTTTTCTACCTTTCCATAACTCGTAAGGTGTTACTTCCTTACCTTTGTGAGGTATTTTATTTAAAATATAATTAGCTGTTAAAACAGCTTCCCCCCACAAGTTCTGGGGTAACCCTGAACTAATCAACAAGGCATTCATCATATCCTTTAGCGTACGGTTCTTTCGTTCCGCAACACCATTGGACTGTGGAGAATATGGCGCTGTAGTTTCATGAATTATTCCGGATTCGGCACACAATTCAGCAAATGGAGCAACATATTCTCCTCCTCGATCACTCCGAATAACCTTAATTCGGCTATTCAACTGAGTTTCAGCCTCAATCTTGAAGTTTTTAAAAGCTTCAATAGCTTCATCTTTGCTTCTCAACAAATAAAGATAGCAATAACGAGTGCTATCATCAATAAAAGTAATAAAATACTTTTTACCACCCCGAGTTTGCAAAGATCTAAAATCACATACATCAGTATGAATTAAATCCAGGGGTTTAGTATTTCTTTCAACACTTGGAAATGGAGGTTTTGTCATTTTCGCTTCAACACAAATTTCACATTTGTTTTTATCGTTGAATTCAATTTCCTTAAGTAAATTTAAATTTACCAATCTCTTTATAGCATTTTTATTTGCATGTCCAAGTCTACAATGCCATAAATTAAAACACTCAAGCAAGTAAGAAGAACCTTCAATTTTATTACCAGAAGCTTGCTCAACAACTTGGCGTTTAGCCATTACATTAAACTTGAAAAGACCATTGGTGAGATAGCCTCTACCAAGGAATTTTCCTAACTTAGTCATGATAAACTTATCAGACTCAAAAACAAGTTTGAAACCACTACTAACTAGCAGCGAACCAGAAACCAAATTCTTCCGGATATCAGGGACATGCAGCACATCCTTCAGAGTCAAGTTTTTGCCACTAGTCAGCCTCAGTATCACATTTCCAACGCCAACCACATCAGATGATGCTTGGTTTCCCATGTGCAGCTTTCTGCCTTCAACAGTCCGGTATGAAGTAAAGAACTCCCTGTTGGCAGCCACATGACACGAAGCCCCGGTATCAACAAACCAACCTTTAGCATCATCAATATGCAATACTGCTTCAGACACCACTGCACAAAGGTTGTCTTCCCAACCTTCAGGTTCAGCCTGTACCATATGAGAGGCAGGCTTAGCAGGCTTCTTATTCTTCGGCTTTGGGCACTGATTGGCAAAGTGCCCAACCTTGCCACAGTTGTAGCAATTCCCAGAGAACTTCTTCCTCTTTTGGCCATCGGCAACCGCTTTTCCTTTGCCCGCAGCGGTCGGCTGCTTACGTTTACCGGTTTCAGTCAAGTTCGCCTTAGCCTCCATGGAATGGCTCTTTGACACGGCCTTGCGGTTATCCTCCTCGATTCTAATCCGTGTAACAAGATCTTCAAGAGACATTTCTTTTTGCTTGTGCATCAAGTAATTCTTGAAGTCTTTCCACGAAGGAGGCAGCTTCTCGATCACAACCGCAGCGTTAAACGCATCGGGCAATTGCATTCCCTCAGCGTGAACGCTATGTATCAGTAATTGAAACTCTTGAACTTGTTCAACCACTGAACGCCCGTCAACCATCTGAAAACCCAGATATTTGGAAACGGCATGCTTTTTAGTACCAGCATCCTCCGTTTTGTACTTCCGTTCCAACTGAATCCACAGTTCCTTTGCACCTTTTACAGCAGAGTACACAGCGTACAAAGGATCCGTGAGAGCACTCAGAATGAAGTTCTTACACATGAAATCACCGTGAACCCATTGTTCTTTGGCGAAGAGCTTCTGAGGATCGGTCTCCATCTCAGACACGGACGGCCGGCTGCTCCTCAAAAACCCGACCAAACCAAGAGTGGTCAGATAGAACAGCATCTTCTGTTGCCACGTCTTGAAATCACGCCCGTCAAACTTTGACGGCTTCTCGGCCACTCCAAATGACCTAGGCAGCACCATAGGGACAGAACCCGTTGACGGCCCAACGCCCGGCACGAAGGCCGGCTCCGACTGAACATAAGTTGGCAAACTAGTGTTCAGCGGCCCAACGCCCGGTTGCAAACCGGTGTTCATATTATTAAGTCCTGCGGGTGTAACCCCGACTGTTTGTCCAGAAAATGGTAAAGACGCCCCAACGGTAGCGTTGGGCTGGAACGAAACAGTTCCAAAAGAGTGTCCAGAAATAAACTGTCCTGAATTGGGCAGAACGAACCCGCCAGAGTTGGGCGTCGGCGACGGGGGCAGGAAGGCCACCGTGGGATCAATCAAGTATTGATCGATAGAGGCGTTTGGGTCTGCCGTCGGCAGCGGCAACGGCAGCGGCAGCGTCACGGGTGGAGGAAGGACAGTGGCAGTGGTCAGCACTGACGGCACCGCTGCGGTTGGGGTAACGGCAGCGAACGCCTGGACAGACCCAGGCATGGGAACGGAGGCGGCGGCAGCAGCGACGGATGAGACGTCAGCGGAGGCGGTGGCGGCAGCAGTGGAACCGTCCATTTTAAACGTCTTGCGCTTGTAAGAAAAATGGACGGAGGCAGCAACACAGAATGAACGTCGAGTCGAGTTTGGAACTCTTCCCGCAAGACGTTTATGCCCCGGTAGTGCTCCGGCAACGGCAGAACGTCCCCAAAGGTAAAACGACGAAACGCCTCGACGTAGCAGCACCGCAAACGTCGACGGCCGGCGAACAGAACAGAAGATGAGGGAGTCGGGAGGAGGAAGCTTATGCAGAAGAAGAAGAATGCAGAAGGTGGTATAATTCCTAAGCCTGACCCTGCTGCCATTTATAGGCGTTGGACGAGTCGAAACCGCCGGCAGCCATTGATGGGGCGGTTTCAGCTGGATTTTCAACAGCTGAATTCAAATGGTTTCAACAACTCGTGACGGGTGTTGAAATCAGAGTGGGCTTCAACGACTGGGCTTGGCGCATGGGCTTGACAAATAAACTTTGTCTAAAAAATTAGACAGGCCCAAAGCCCAATTACCAAGATCCAAGATCCAAGTCCAAGTCCAAGTCCAAGTCCACGGGCGCGGGCACGGGCGCGGGCGACGGCGACGGCGACGGCGCGGCTCGGGACGGGACGGGACGGGCGCGCGCGTGTGGGCTTCCCCCACACTTGATCAATCTGTATTAGTTTAATTGTTTCTAACATGCAGAACAATATAAACTAATTCAACTCCCACTGCTTAAGCGATGTGGGACGCGCCACTTTTACCTACCCTTTAACAACCATTTAAACACAAGCTTTTCAACTAACCGCATTCAATGACCCATTTCGACCACTTATTTCTCACTCACCCGACAACGGTTTTGAGAAAATAAATGCACTACGACAATCTACGCGAAACGTAGAATTCGTATACGCTATTTAATTAATCCAAATTAAATATCGTCATTACGCAAAAAGGAGCTCAAAACCCCTTTTTTCCAACATGTTTATAATAGTATATTTAATAATTTTTAACTATTTTGAATTATTTATGTTCTCATTATTTTGATAAAATTTTACAGTAGTATTAACAGAAGTACTAATGTATAATGAAAATATAATTAAGCTACCATAGTTCTACATCAATCCGGTTACTGTGTCGAATCTGTAAAACTCAGTGTATGCAAAAAGTTGAATTGTTATTCATAATGATTGAATCCATATTTTTAACATAAGTCTTTTTAGGTGAATATCAGGGTATTCTCAGGCCTCATTGAACTTAAGACTAATCCTCGAGGATCGGGTGGGCATTGAAGGGTTGTCTATCAAAAAGCAGAATTCTGCATACAGAAAGGCTCGAAGCCAAGACCTTTGCTTAAACTGTCAGAGCCCCATACCACTAAGGCCAACTGCATTTGATCTAACATAAGTTAATTAATGTATTGAATAAGTGCTGAGCTGAACCTATATTTCCAATATTAATTAGTTAATATTTGAAAATTATATTCAGTACTTATGAGCTTTAATTCAATACCTTGCATATATAGAATCAAGATAGTAATCTATTTGGGTGGCATGGCTCCCATCACCCATTTTGTAATCTATATAGGATGTTCATTAAAAAAAAAAAAAAAGAAAAATAAAGAAAGAAAAAGACAGTAACCTATTTGCTTCTACTACATATACTTATAACGAATTAGCAGCTATAGTCTATGTGACTGACTTCATTACTAGTATGGTCACTAGCCGGTCAAAGAGACATGACCGAATCTTACCTAATTAAGAAGGAAGTTTGCATTTTGACGGGTATTGCTTAGGTGCAGATGTCTGCACCGATAGCCATGATTGCCTCAACTTCCAAAAATGATTTGTTCACTTATGAAGTAAGTGATGTTTGTATTGCCAGACATGTGAACGCTATCATCCTGCAGGGAGGGAGGGGAGGAGAGCCAATCATTCTGCACATCCAGCCATCACTCGTACGTGTCTCCACAGTAACTCTTTTGCATTTTGATGTCTTATTAGAGCAGCAACATTGACGTATAATTATTCAGTGGCAACGAATTCATATTTTCACACCATCATCTACCAACTACCAACTACATTCCTAACACACACGTATGATGTATACTAATACTACAAAGTTACGTTGGTCCACTAATTAAATTCGTATACCCAAATCTTGTCTATATAATGCAGATTCGAACAAGCTGTTTTTCCACACAAAGACGACACTTGCTATCTAGCTAGTTCCTAAAGCTTCACAAAACAACACAAATATTATTATACCTGCAGCAGTTTCTAATTAAGCTAAGCTAGCTACGACGATGGCCGGAATCGTACTAAAATCGACGATGTGCATGATGTTCGTGGCCGTGGTCTTGGTCGCTTGGGCTGTCCCTCAATCCGAGGCGATTGGGTGTGGGGATGTGGTTAGATACCTGAACCCATGCTTACCTTACCTGACCGGAAAGGGTCCATTGGGCGGGTGCTGCGGTGGGGTTAAGGGCCTTTCTGCGGCAGCCAGTTCACCGGGGGACAAGCAAAGTGTATGCACTTGCCTCAAGTCCCTTGCTGGTTCTTACAGCACCGTGAACGCAGGCAAAGCCAGCGGGCTCCCCGGACAGTGCGGCGTCAGCATTCCTTACAAGATCAGCCCCAACACTGACTGCTCAAAGTAATTAAGGATATCGATGCTTCATTATGCATATATAAATGCATATAATTGTTAACCAAAAGTTATAGTAACTTCTATTCATTTATTGGATGCTTTCTTCTCCTTACTTTATGAATGATGATGTAATAAAATTGCGTGTGAATTTTTTTCAGGATCCAGTGAAGCCCATTTCAGACCAATGATAGATCGAGGAATTACGCGAAGACTTAGTTATTACTCACGTGGCTTCAATTCGATCTCGTCCTATACTACATATATATATTTATATATGATTATAGACATATGCGTGGCATGCTTGTAATGAGTTTCTACAAGGGATTACATATATACAGAATAAAGAGTAGGCCGGTGAAGGAGTGATGATATATATAGCGCTCCTTACCTTTCTACTTTCTAGGTTACATATACAATGACGATGTTGTAAGCTTTCTTACCTCGTTGTTATTCTCACTTATCAGTTATACGTTGAGGAATTTCTCTTTTATATTCGGTGACTCAGCATTATGATGCCGATTTTTTTTTTATTTTTATATGCAATATGCTGGCTGAATAAGTGCTGAATTATACTGTGCATAAACATTTTAAACATTAGGTAACTGTATTTGAAATATATATTCTACACATTTTAGTAACAATTTCAGCATAAACTTTTTAAACATTAGGTATCTATATTTGAAATACATATTCTACACATTTTAGTGACAATTCAGCACTGAACATCCTATATTCTGTATATTCAGCATAATAACCGTATTGAATTTCCCTAAGCCATCCGTAGATCACCTGAAAATCTTTACGTGTGTTGCATAATAAAATATGTCGTATATTTTCTGACCAGAAACTGCTAGCGAACAAAGCTAGACAGCATTAACTAGATTTGATGATAATGATAAATATCCAATTATTATTAGAACACTTGAAGTACAAACTATTTAAAAAAAAAAGAAAAAGAAAAGAAATAAAGAACAACGAAAGACTAAGTCACGATGTAAACATATGTTTGTGATGATTGTACACAGTTGTGTTTTACCCAGCCATGCACAGCCACTAATTAATTTGTACACATTATTTTATGTAATCATTTTAAGCTACATATATCTTTAATTTAATTACTCCATTAATTGAGTGTGATACGCATTGTGGCTGTGTAAAAAATTCAAATTAACTAAACGTCGAAATTCTATTTGTATAATATTAAAAACTGACAATATATATATTTTTCTAATAGCGAATACCAAAAAAGATAGGGACCGGTGGGGAATCGAACCTCCAACCTCTATATAAGAAGTAAGGGACTTAACCACTTGCTTATTAATAAAAGAGAACGAAAAAAAAATGTATGATTCATGTTTATGCATTATTGGTTATTAGTTTGATGTGTGATGAAAATTTCCTCATCACTAAAAAATCGGCTCGATTCCCGAGTTGTCCCATCTGCCACCTGCATGGTACAACTATGCTTGGAGATATTAAGTTTTTGTGATGTTTGTGCTTTTTAACATCACAAAAGCAATTTCAATCATTACAAAATATTTATCATCACAAAATGATCTCACACATCATAAAATTGTTAAACATTACAAAACAATATTCTTCTCCCACTGCCTGCAAATGCAGGGAGCTGCACTCTATCTGTTCCTCTAAAAAATTCCTCCTCCGTCCCGGCCATTTCTACTGTCATATTGTTAATAATTAATTTTAATTTAATGGTATTTTAATTATATAAAAATATATAATAAAGTTAGATCGTGTTTCACGATTAATATTTCAAAAAGTATACAAGTACAAATTATATAAAATATATATTTTAAAATTATGTTATTAAAAAAATATAATATCGAACTTGACTATATTTTTTAATTATATATGTGCAATAAAATTAAATTAATAAAGTTGAATAATAATAAACATTGTCAATAAATCTGATGGAAGGGTTTGCTACTAGGAATATTATTATTATTATTATTATTATTATTATTATTATTATTAGTGCGAGTCAACTAAAGAAGGAATAATGGTCATTGATCTGATTAATGTAACTAACAACTTGTAGCACCCCGGTTTTTTCGAATCGCGGGTATTACCGCCACACCATCCAAATAAGACTCGATCTGACACATCGGGCATATTCGGGAGATGCTAAGGCTAGAACGAGTATATCAATTATCCATTTTCAACAACAATACTTTAAGATAACAAATATAATATTTCACTAAAATGAACACCGTTTCTCAAAACAATATACAGTGTAGGGAGAGTAATCATTTTATTTTTTTTGGATTTATACAAAAGATACCAAAATCACAACGCCGCATTGACAAAAGTCCAACATCTTCCAAAACTAATGAAAATTCTTATGCAGAAAATATGCAGGTGTAGTGCTCCCTTCCCATGTAAATCTTTAATCTTAACCTGGAAGGAAAAATGAATAAAGAAAGAAGGATTATCAGCGACGGATTCGCTGGTAAGTTCCCTATACTCGGAACCAACAACAACCAACAAAGTATAGGCACAATAAGGACATTGTCAGATGGATAACCATAAGCTCGAACAACGCAATAGGGGAGCCAAAATAATAACAAAGAGTTAAACAATATCAATATCTTAATAAGGGTACTCTCAATTAAACAATTCCGGAGTTCAACAATATACATATTAATCGGGAGCAACCCAAAATCTTCAACAAGGGCAACTGCCAAGATATAATTAACCATATCAATGGTTACATGCATGTTTAGAGGGATTCAGAATGAACCTCACAATACCGATATCCTGACTAAATCTCGGGTCTCACCCGATCTCATTTAGATCAGGGGTCACTCTATATGGCATTTTCCAGCGCCTACTGAACACGGGCCGTTGATACTGGCCAAAATTGATCATTATTTTCAATCTATTTCCGTGTCTAATACGGACATTTGATCGCATTCCGGTCTTATTTAAATAAGAAAGCAGTTGAATTTGACAGATATATGCAAGTTTGTATAAATAATAAGCTGGTATTGAAAAACACAAAAATATTGTTATTTTTATTAAATTCATATTAAAAAATCCAAAAACATGATAAAAATATTAAAAATTTCACATTTGATAATTATGGTTTGGTAGTATCTGTTCGGTGTAACACGGATCCATTAAACGGAACACAAACAAAATAATCAAGTGGAATAAATATCTATGTTTATTTAATTTACATTTTGATGTATATATTTTTAATTTTTATGTTTACCTCTATTTTTATTTTATTTTCATTTTATGCTTTAGTTAAGAATTATTGGTCCACTAATCACTTTTGATTTAAATTAATTGCAGGTGATTTAAATTAATTGCAGGCCCAAGAATTGCATGTCCAATCCAATTAATTCAGTCCAAGCCCAACACCCCTGGCCCAATATCACCTAAGCCCAACCACACCCTAATCCTAACCCTAACCCTAAACCCCAGCCGCCGCTCCCTTCCCGCCGCCGCCGCCGGCGAGAATCCGACGTCCAGCCACCATTTCCGATCAGCCCCCCCTTTCACCTCCGACCTCCGACGAAGCCATTCCCGCCGCAACACCACCACCACAACAGCCCTGCCACCATCCTCATCCCATTTCCACCACCACTTCCATCCTCATCCACCCTCTGCTCCGCCCAAACCGCCGCTGCCGCCACCACCTATCCCCCCCTCCATTTCCGAACCTCCAGATCTCAGCTCGCGCCACCACCATCCCCCTTTCGCCTCATCGCCAGCCTCCGATACTCCGACCAGACACCGCCACAGCTCCGCCGACGCCCACCTCCGAGCAGCCTCCGGCCACTGCCGTCTCATCCTCCAAACGCCCTTCCTCAAACACACCAACTCCGACAGCCCCTTTTGATGAACTCAAATGAAGAAAGAAAACACAGAGCAAAGAAAAATGGAAAAATGGGAGAAGAAGATTAGGAGGAAGACTGTCGAAGAAGAGAAGAGAAGAAAAGAAAAATAATAGAAAGAAGAAGAAGCTGCGAATGAAATAATGGAGGAGGAGAAAACAAGAAAGAAGAAAACTGGAAACATGAAGATGGAGAGGATGAAGAAGAAAGAAGAAGATGGAGAAGAAAGAATATGTCGAGAATGGGGAAAGAAAGAAATAAATGAGGAGAGAATAAGAGAAAAGAAAATGAAAAGAGAGATAAATTTTATCCGGTCCCTAAACAAACCCCGGTCGAGATGCCATGTATAGCGACCGGGTGTTTAGAGACTGGAAAATTACTTAAGGACTGGGGATGTTTAAAGACACAAAATTCGTGTCGCTAAAAAAAACCCGGGTCGAGATACCATGGACCGCGACCGGGTACACCGCGACCTGGACAGAAAATGGTTAGAGACTGGGAGCATCAAGACACAAAGTCTGTCGCGGAACATTCTGTAGCGGAACATTGTTACGCGACAAATGGAATGCGACCGCGACCGAGCAGTTCCGCGACAGAGACAGAAAGGAAGCAGCTGCAGGTCACGTGACTCTTCAAAATTAATTCCCACATGCCAAATTACTCAGGAGCTCCCAGGACCTGAAGTCCCGCAAGGGTTAAATTTTCGTCCTCTTCCCCCTGGACTCGAGCTCCCGCCCCCTCCTGTGCGTCATCCTGGAGCTAAAAATTGTGTCCTGAACCAGATTTGTTCCGCGAACAGGCACAATTGTTTAGCGACTGGTGGGCCTTGAATGGGCCTAGGGCTCAATTCTTCCACTCTATAAATATATCCTCCCAACCCCTTTGAACAGTAACCTAGCCACACTTGTAGTTTAATTTCTGTTCTTGGGGCACCACTGTGCTCTCAAGTAGTTTAGTGTAGACAGTTTTATTTTTATGCAATGTAGATTTTAGTGTATACTTAGTTTAATTTCTGTAATAAATTAGTGTGGCTAGTGTTCACATTTTCCAGTTTATCTTATCTTTGTATTTTGGGTTGAAAACATTCAATTAATGGATGTAGTTGAACAATATTTTAGTTTGTGGAATGATCAAGAAAAGGCCCACAAAAATTGTTTCTGCTTTCTTCCATGTTTACTGCCTATTTTTATTTTTGGGTTGCTTGACCAATTTGTTGTTTTAGTTAGGTTTTAATTCTTATTAGATTAATGAGTGCATAAACACTTGATATTTGGCCCTTCATAGATCTAGTGTAGGTGTTATTTTAATTTTAGTGATAGCATAGGCTGTTTGCATCTCTTGCTACTAGTACTTGTTTTTGTTATTTTCTTTATTTTATTTTTTAGTATTCTGTTCTTATTTTTTCTTTCCTTTAGTTATTAGGTAGTGTTTTTATGTTTAGTTTTATTTTTATTTTTTTTATTTTTAATACATTAGATCTAGAGAGGGATAGTATTAAAGTGTTTGTGCATTTTTAATTAAAATTGCATGTCCTAAATTGTATTGCATCACGTTGCAACCCCACAAGTTGCAACGTAATTTTCCCGTTGTGATCCCACGGATCACTACGCACTCCCCTGCAATGCAATATTAGGCGTTATGCTGCCAAAATTTTTATAAAAATTTTAAAACCTTTGGTCGAGAAGCAATCCTGTCGCGGACCCACGGTCCGCGACACAACCCTTGATTAGCGACCAAGGACCCAAATTCTTGCAATTTTTTTCCGGAAGGGCTCTGTCGCGGAACCCCTGTCGCGGACCCATGGTCCGCGACACACTCCTCATTCCGCGACAGGAATGCCCTTGTTGGATTTTCAAACCTTGTGTCGCTATCCCCCTGTCGCGGACCCATGGTCCGCGACACAAATTTTGTTTAGCGACACAACAACCCTAATTTCCAAAATATCCTATTTCTCTTATTTCCCACCTCTCTGTCGAGATCCTCCTGTCGCGGACCCACGGTCCGCGACACAATTTCTGTTTCTCGACAAGCTTGTTTCTCGACAGGTTTGGCACCTTTTTGCCAGATTTTTATTCTCCATCTCACCCCATTAATTAATTGAACCTTTGTATTAATATTTTTGAGGTTGGAATCCAATGATCTCAACCCATGATTAAATTGATATAAAGAATTTTGTTCAATTTCCATTAAAAGACTTTTCTACAAAATTAAACTCTAATGATCTAAGTATATAATCCGGACTGTAATTAATTAATTAATTATGGAATGAGTAATTATTTAGACATAATGAGTAATTATGGATTTAATTCCATACCCTTGCATGAGAAACCAATGTCTCTCATACAAGATGACCCAAAAATATTTTCTTTTATTTATTTTTGTCTTTTCCGTGTTGTGTGAAACAACTAGTAAGAGATATAACAGACTAATGTTGGCGGGTATTCCCACACGGATAAACTAGCTCGTGGTCTGTATATTAATTACTAGATGTTATTTTGCATGATCCGGATAGTGGTTGGTGGAAGCCTTGGCGGTTCGTCCATCCGGGATTATAATAGCTGCTCAGCTGACTCCTATCCGGATACAGTTTCTCTTTCTTTATCTTAATTTCAAACCCGAATCTGGAGCTGTAGTAATGTTAGATGATATATGCCGATGTTATCTAATAATTATTGCAGTAATAGAACATGTGGGTTTTTATCCAGTTCACAGATAGTGGAGTCTAAGATGACGGCGGCAACTGTCATTTAGGGCATTCCACTGTCTAAAAATCATCCCACCTTAATAATTAGGGAACTGGACCACAGATAACTGCAATCCAATTAACTCTAATTATTTTGTCATCTCTTTAGCCAAAATTCTTCTCATCTCCGGCTATTTCATCTCTGTGTATCAACTTCTGTCTACACCCGCCTTATATTTTGGGTTATTTAATTTTTAAACTTCTTTATAAATTTATGCATGATACTATTATGTAGATATTGTGGTCAATATTATTTTGGGATCCTTCCCTTGGACACATGAGTCTTGATTTTAATCAGATGTCTCACAATAAATTTCCAACAAAAATTCATTTATAAAATCCGGATCTGAGTAAGGGATAAATTCCACAGTTATGACTAACTCATATCCGACTGGGGGTTAATTTTGGGAAATTAGAAGCAGAGTCAGCGATTTGGTCTCACCTAGACTGAAAGGATCTGTGTTTTAATTGAGAGTCTAGTACCTGTTTAGGGAATGATTTTCAAACATTCATTATTTTCCAAAATTATTGTGTGTTGGGAATCTGATATTAAATGTTGCACTGAGATGGGGTCCACTTGGACTCAAATACGGTGTGATAGTTAATACTAGAGGAACAACATTCGGGCCTTGGTTATTTTCTGAGATAGGGTTGAGTATTCTTTCAACTATTGTCCTCTTCTGCCAAAGCCTATTTTTGAGTCCTGAGTGAGTGCATCCGGAACAAACTAATTCATTAGTTCGTTTCATTAGTTTGTATCTCATAACCACCCGGAAGGAAGTGAACACCGCGAGCGGTTCACCGAGAGCCGGGAATTCTTGATCCACACCCGGTCATCCTGACTGGGGGCTTTCTTTTACTACCAGGGTCAGACTTTCAAAAACCTCCGAGTGATAGGATTTTAAATGCTTTCTTTATCGCTTTCTTTATCGCTTTCTTTTAAAATGCTTTCGTTAGAGGTCACTCGGTTGTATTGAGAGTTGTGTAACTGCTACTAGGACTGAGAGTTAAGGGATAGTTCAAGGCTTGATTAGAATCTTCGGGTGTGACATGGGGGAATGATAGCGGTACTTGCCACTTCAATAAATGATTTGTCAGGTGTTGCTTGTCCACCACAGATGAATAACATGCCTCTACACGGCCGTGTAGGGGCAGTTGTGAGTCTGTGGTCTCTTAGATTTTGCTGTCTTAAGAGCATGTAAACTCTTACTGTAAGTACCTGTCTGTTAAAAGGGAACATGGTATAGAGAGCATGAGAGTTAGCTAATTGAAAGGATTATCCCAAACAAAGATCTGTATATTAAAATGGAAGTTTAATTGTGTTTCATCTGAATCTTGTCCAATCTTTATTATTTTCTTCCTGTCCCTTCTGTCATATTTTAAATCTGCTTTCTTAGAATAATCTTAACCGCTTTCGTAGAATAATTTTATTGCTTTCTTAGATTAAATTTAATTCGCTTTCTAGAATAATTTTATCTGCTTTATTTTAATTGCTTTCATAGCTTAGATTTAAATTATGTCAAGTAGATTATAATCAAACACAAACTTGATCGAGTAACCGAGTAGAAAAACTTAGTAAATGACATGGGCCCTGCTTCCATCGCACATCCTCCAGTGAACGATCCGGTACTTACTATAAATACGGCAATTTTTGACTCCGTGCGCTTTCGGGGGCACAGTTTCTTAACACGAGTAAATAAAAACGTGACAACCTATAAATATATCCCTAATCCCAACTCCATCTTCATAAATTGGTTTCATTAAATAAATTTGAAAACCAGGATTATTATGTTTCAGAAAATACTCATGTAATGGGAACTTGTCAAAAGTTTCATGGCAAGGATCTTCATGGCAGGAAATGGTCAAAAGTTTCATGCCGGGGAGGTCCGCAGCGCCGTTTGAAATCAAAGTTTTCCACATGAGTAATAAAAAGTGAAATATATCCTTAAACCCCTTTCCCGCAAATCATAACTCTTTTCATTTAATAAATTCAAACTTGGAATATTTTAGAAAACACTCGTGTTACGAAATTTGTCAAAAGTTTCATGGCGCCGTTGCCGGGGAGGATGCAGCGTCGTTTATTAAGATAATTACACTCCCGATTACTCATAGTTAGTTTAGTGTTAGTTTAGTGTATTTATTTCAGAACAGAGAAGTACCCTCAAATTAATTAAACATTTAGAGTACTAAGACTCTAAATGTGAGGACGTTGATTTGAGTGGAAAACCTAACCAATTGGGTATTTTTGCTTGCAGGAATCATGGAGCCACCGAAATTGATGTAAGGAGTTAAATGTGGAAGTGTAGCATTGGGGCTACACTAATTTGCAATTGTAAATTGCAAAACACGTGAGACTCACGTGTTTATCATCTCCACCACCTCCGGACTACGAAGCTCCACCACTGCCCCATCGCCCATCCACCGCATTACCATCACTGCTCTGAGGAAGCCCTCATCACTGGTGAAACAACAAATGGAGCAGCAGACCTTTGGACTACAGGTTCCCGGTTGGATTAATTCTGTAATTGACCGAAGATTGTATCCGGAATTCAAAGAAATTTAAAATCCGGAATAATTTTCACAAGCACAGAATTAACCCAACCTAAATTTCTGCAAGTCAAAATCATATATATATATATACATCTTGTGCATATTATATTAAGTAATTCGGGTATTAGTCAATTAACTCACATTTAGAGTACTCAGACTCTAAATGTGAGGATGTTGATATTTTTTGAGAAAACCCGATAACTTCTTCTGTGTTTGCTTTGCAGGAATTTGTGGAACCACCAAAAAGAAAATTAAAGCTCCAAAACAGGTTCCCGGTTGGATCGATTCTGTGATTAATTGAAATTCTTGGAATTTAAAGCAATTTAAAATCCGGAATAACTTTTATAAGAACAGAATTAATCCAACCTAATTTATGCAAGTAAATATAGTAGATTAAATTTTATAAAATCCAAAAATGTGATTGAGCAATTTTGATGAAAATCAGAATTTTTCTAAAGTATTGGGCATCGAACATTCGCCTTGTTCGACGAACCAAACGATCACACATAGCCAAATCATTGAACACTTAGTTGGGTTGACGAAAAAGGCTATCGGAATTATTTTTTTTCTATCTTTTACGTAAATATTTTCTCCCTCCCTCCCTCCTCTTTTATTTTATTTTGATAATTTGTTTAAGTAGGAATTGATTTACTCACATTTCGAGCAAGGCTCAAAATGTGAGGATGTTGATTCTTCACTTAAATAATAAAAAAAAAGTGTGTTATTTTTATTTTGTTTATTTTTATTATTATTATTTTATATATATATACCCTGTGCGAAGCATGCATAAATCTGTCAAGAAATTCGCATATTTAATTTTGGTTTATGAATAAATTTTCAAATTTTTAAATTGGGATAATATAATTGAAGACATACATGATATGAATTTTTGAGGTTTTGAGCTATAAAAATTTAATGATATAATCATCTTGTTGGGTAATGAGTCCTCATGTTGAGAATTTAATTGAATAGAGTGTAAGAATTTCTCAAAGATTAAATTTATGAATATTGTATGACATGAATGAACCATTCCTTGTGAGATTTGAGCCATGAGTCACTTTTACTCATTCTTTTCTTTGATTGTGTGAAAATCTTTTTAATTAAAGGAAACTAGAACTTGCGATTGGGACCGATTGAAGACCATGCCATATTCCAAAAATCGAGCATATGATCGAGGCACTTAGAAAACCCCAAATTTTGGCCTTCGTTTGAAATCCAAACCCAAAAACATTTTCCCTTTAGGATTAACCAATTTGAGCCTTAAGCCTAATTTTTCTTTGAAGCCCTCCATATTATTCCTAGCTTTCTAAAAAGACCAAAAAATTCAAACCCAAGTGTGCAAGAATAAATTTTATCAAGGCATTACAAATTTTGATCATCAACAAAAATTTCAATCGGTATTCAAAAATCCGATCAAAAAAAAAAAAAGAAAATTGTTGAGTTCAATTCAACACAAATAAATTGCAAATGACAAAGCAAATTAGACATAGTCTGATGTCATGCAATATAAAGAGAAAAACAAAAGAAAGAGAAAAATATTGATGATCATAAATTTTTTTAAATAAAATTATGCCAAGTTATGATAGAATAAATTCTTGCCACTTATTAGCCCAATAATTCCCTTTCCTACCGAATGTTACAACCGTATGCCCCATTACAACCCTTGAATAAGACCTCATGATCTCGATTTAAAGAAATGAGCCGGTGGCGAGTTGGTCCAATTGCAAGCTTATGGGATAATTTAATTAAATTTGATTATGAGCGTTCGTGATTAAAACCCAATTTTGAGAGTGAGTGAAATTTCCGTTTCTACTATATGTGAGGCCTCATTTCTAATTTATACTCATGTCATGCTTTAATTCTAGAATTAAATCAATGACTAATTCTAAACATGATGTTCATGAAGAATTATCAATAATGACTGATTTGTATGCCTGATTTAGTGAGAAGTATCATTTCATTAAACACTGCAATCAAGAAAATTTAATACTTGTAGTTTTCGATTGTCTTATCCCAATATAAAAAGAATGATATTTTTGAAGCCACGAAAATAGATTGAATATGCAGCGTCTATGCTCTTAGGAGCACTGACTCTGACTGCTCGGGGACGATCAGTATTAAATGTGAGGATGTTGATAATGGCCAAAATTGACCATTATTTTCAATCTATTTCCGTGTCTAATACGGACATTTGATCGCATTCCGGTCTTATTTAAATAAGAAAGCAGTTGAATTTGACAGATATATGCAAGTTTGTATAAATAATAAGCTGGTATTGAAAAACACAAAAATATTGTTATTTTTATTAAATTCATATTAAAAAATCCAAAAACATGATAAAAATATTAAAAATTCCACATTTGATAATTATGGTTTGGTAGTATCTGTTCGGTGGAACATGGATCCATTAAACAGAACACAAACAAAATAATCAAGTGGAATAAATATCTATGTTTATTTTAATTTACATTTTGATGTATATATTTTTAATTTTTATGTTTACCTCTATTTTTATTTTATTTCCATTTTATACTTTAGTTAAGAATTATTGGTCCACTAATCACTTTTGATTTAAATTAATTGCAGGCCCAAGAATTGCATGTCCAATCCAATTAATTCAGTCCAAGCCCAACACCCCTGGCCCAATATCACCTAAGCCCAACCACACCCTAATCCTAACCCTAACCCTAAACCCCAGCCGCCGCTCCCTTCCCGCCGCCGCCGCCGGCGAGAATCCGGCGTCCAGCCACCATTTCCGATCAGCCCCCCCTTTCACCTCCGACCTCCGACGAAGCCATTCCCGCCGCAACACCACCACCACAACAGCCCTGCCACCATCCTCATCCCATTTCCACCACCACTTCCATCCTCATCCACCCTCTGCTCCGCCCAAACCGCCGCTGCCGCCACCACCTATCCCCCCCCTCCATTTCCGAACCTCCAGATCTCAGCTCGCGCCACCACCATCCCCCTTTCGCCTCATCGCCAGCCTCCGATACTCCGACCAGACACCGCCACAGCTCCGCCGACGCCCACCTCCGAGCAGCCTCCGGCCACTGCCGTCTCATCCTCCAAACGCCCTTCCTCAAACACACCAACTCCGACAGCCCCTTTTGATGAACTCAAATGAAGAAAGAAAACACAGAGCAAAGAAAAATGGAAAAATGGGAGAAGAAGATTAGGAGGAAGACTGTCGAAGAAGAGAAGAGAAGAAAAGAAAAATAATAGAAAGAAGAAGAAGCTGCGAATGAAATAATGGAGGAGGAGAAAACAAGAAAGAAGAAAACTGGAAACATGAAGATGGAGAGGATGAAGAAGAAAGAAGAAGATGGAGAAGAAAGAATATGTCGAGAATGGGGAAAGAAAGAAATAAATGAGGAGAGAATAAGAGAAAAGAAAATGAAAAGAGAGATAAATTTTATCCGGTCCCTAAACAAACCCCGGTCGAGATGCCATGTATAGCGACCGGGTGTTTAGAGACTGGAAAATTGCTTAAGGACTGGGGATGTTTAAAGACACAAAATTCGTGTCGCTAAACAAACCCCGGGTCGAGATACCATGGACCGCGACCGGGTACACCGCGACCTGGACAGAAAATGGTTAGAGACTGGGAGCATCAAGACACAAAGTCTGTCGCGGAACATTCTGTAGCGGAACATTGTTACGCGACAAATGGAATGCGACCGCGACCGAGCAGTTCCGCGACAGAGACAGAAAGGAAGCAGCTGCAGGTCACGTGACTCTTCAAAATTAATTCCCACATGCCAAATTACTCAGGAGCTCCCAGGACCTGAAGTCCCGCAAGGGTTAAATTTTCGTCCTCTTCCCCCTGGACTCGAGCTCCCGCCCCCTCCTGTGCGTCATCCTGGAGCTAAAAATTGTGTCCTGAACCAGATTTGTTCCGCGAACAGGCACAATTGTTTAGCGACTGGTGGGCCTTGAATGGGCCTAGGGCTCAATTCTTCCACTCTATAAATATATCCTCCCAACCCCTTTGAACAGTAACCTAGCCACACTTGTAGTTTAATTTCTGTTCTTGGGGCACCACTGTGCTCTCAAGTAGTTTAGTGTAGACAGTTTTATTTTTATGCAATGTAGATTTTAGTGTAGACTTAGTTTAATTTCTGTAATAAATTAGTGTGGCTAGTGTTCACATTTTCCAGTTTATCTTATCTTTGTATTTTGGGTTGAAAACATTCAATTAATGGATGTAGTTGAACAATATTTTAGTTTGTGGAATGATCAAGAAAAGGCCCACAAAAATTGTTTCTGCTTTCTTCCATGTTTACTGCCTATTTTTATTTTTGGGTTGCTTGACCAATTTGTTGTTTTAGTTAGGTTTTAATTCTTATTAGATTAATGAGTGCATAAACACTTGATATTTGGCCCTTCATAGATCTAGTGTAGGTGTTATTTTAATTTTAGTGATAGCATAGGCTGTTTGCATCTCTTGCTACTAGTACTTGTTTTTGTTATTTTCTTTATTTTATTTTTTAGTATTCTGTTCTTATTTTTTCTTTCCTTTAGTTATTAGGTAGTGTTTTTATGTTTAGTTTTATTTTTATTTTTTTTATTTTTAATACATTAGATCTAGAGAGGGATAGTATTAAAGTGTTTGTGCATTTTTAATTAAAATTGCATGTCCTAAATTGTATTGCATCACGTTGCAACCCCACGGGTTGCAACGTAATTTTCCCGTTGTGATCCCACGGATCACTACGCACTCCCCTGCAATGCAATATTAGGCGTTATGCTGCCAAAATTTTTATAAAAATTTTAAAACCTTTGGTCGAGAAGCAATCCTGTCGCGGACCCACGGTCCGCGACACAACCCTTGATTAGCGACCAAGGACCCAAATTCTTGCAATTTTTTTCCGGAAGGGCTCTGTCGCGGAACCCCTGTCGCGGACCCATGGTCCTCGACACACTCCTCATTCCGCGAAAGGAATGCCCTTGTTGGATTTTCAAACCTTGTGTCGCTATCCCCCTGTCGCGGACCCATGGTCCGCGACACAAATTTTGTTTAGCGACACAACAACCCTAATTTCCAAAATATCCCATTTCTCTTATTTCCCACCTCTCTGTCGAGATCCTCCTGTCGCGGACCCACGGTCCGCGACACAATTTCTGTTTCTCGACAGGCTTGTTTCTCGACAGGTTTGGCACCTTTTTGCCAGATTTTTATTCTCCATCTCACCCCATTAATTAATTGAACCTTTGTATTAATATTTTTGAGGTTGGAATCCAATGATCTCAACCCATGATTAAATTGATATAAAGAATTTTGTTCAATTTCCATTAAAAGACTTTTCTACAAAATTAAACTCTAATGATCTAAGTATATAATCCGGACTGTAATTAATTAATTAATTATGGAATGAGTAATTATTTAGACATAATGAGTAATTATGGATTTAATTCCATACCCTTGCATGAGAAACCAATGTCTCTCATACAAGATGACCCAAAAATATTTTCTTTTATTTATTTTTGTCTTTTCCGTGTTGTGTGAAACAACTAGTAAGAGATATAACAGACTAATGTTGGCGGGTATTCCCACACGGATAAACTAGCTCGTGGTCTGTATATTAATTACTAGATGTTATTTTGCATGATCCGGATAGTGGTTGGTGGAAGCCTTGGCGGTTCGTCCATCCGGGATTATAATAGCTGCTCAGCTGACTCCTATCCGGATACAGTTTCTCTTTCTTTATCTTAATTTCAAACCCGAATCTGGAGCTGTAGTAATGTTAGATGATATATGCCGATGTTATCTAATAATTATTGCAGTAATAGAACATGTGGGTTTTTATCCAGTTCACAGATAGTGGAGTCTAAGATGACGGCGGCAACTGTCATTTAGGGCATTCCACTGTCTAAAAATCATCCCACCTTAATAATTAGGGAACTGGACCACAGATAACTGCAATCCAATTAACCCTAATTATTTTGTCATCTCTTTAGCCAAAATTCTTCTCATCTCCGGCTATTTCATCTCTGTGTATCAACTTCTGTCTACACCCGCCTTATATTTTGGGTTATTTAATTTTAAACTTCTTTATAAATTTATGCATGATACTATTATGTAGATATTGTGGTCAATATTATTTTGGGATCCTTCCCTTGGACACAGGAGTCTTGATTTTAATCAGATGTCTCACAATAAATTTCCAACAAAAATTCATTTATAAAATCCGGATCTGAGTAAGGGATAATTCCACAGTTATGACTAACTCATATCCGACTGGGGGTTAATTTTGGGAAATTAGAAGCAGAGTCAGCGATTTGGTCTCACCTAGACTGAAAGGATCTGTGTTTTAATTGAGAGTCTAGTACCTGTTTAGGGAATGATTTTCAAACATTCATTATTTTCCAAAATTGTTGTGTGTTGGGAATCTGATATTAAATGTTGCACTGAGATGAGGTCCACTTGGACTCAAATACGGTGTGATAGTTAATACTAGAGGAACAACATTCGGGCCTTGGTTATTTTCTGAGATAGGGTTGAGTACTCTTTCAACTGCTATCCTCTTCTGCCAAAGCCTATTTTTGAGTCCTGAGTGAGTGCATCCAGAACAAACTAATTCATTAGTTCGTTTCATTAGTTTGTATCTCATAACCACCCGGAAGGAAGTGAACACCGCGAGCGGTTCACTGAGAGCCGGGAATTCTTGATCCACACCCGGTCATCCTGATTGGGGGCTTTCTTTTACTACCAGGGTCAGACTTTCAAAAACCTCCGAGTGATAGGATTTTAAATGCTTTCTTTATCGCTTTCTTTATCGCTTTCTTTTAAAATGCTTTCGTTAGAGGTCACTCGGTTGTATTGAGAGTTGTGTAACTGCTACTAGGACTGAGAGTTAAGGGATAGTTCAGGGCTTGATTAGAATCTTCGGGTGTGACATGGGGGAATGATAGCGGTACTTGCCACTTCAATAAATGATTTGTCAGGTGTTGCTTGTCCACCACAGATGAATAACATGCCTCTACACGGCCGTGTAAGGGCAGTTGTGAGTCTGTGGTATCTTAGATTTTGCTGTCTTAAGAGCATGTAAACTCTTACTGTAAGTACCTGTCTGTTAAAAGGGAACATGGTATAGAGAGCATGAGACTTAGCTAATTGAAAGGATTATCCCAAACAAAGATCTGTGTATTAAAATGGAAGTTTAATTGTGTTTCATCTGAATCTTGTCCAATCTTTATTATTTTCTTCCTGTCCCTTCTGTCATATTTTAAATCTGCTTTCTTAGAATAATCTTAACCGCTTTCGTAGAATAATTTTATTGCTTTCTTAGATTAAATTTAATTCGCTTTCTAGAATAATTTTATCTGCTTTATTTTAATTGCTTTCATAGCTTAGATTTAAATTATGTCAAGTAGATTATAATCAAACACAAACTTGAATCGAGTAACCGAGTAGAAAATCTTAGTAAATGACGTGGGCCCTGCTTCCATCGCACATCCTCCAGTGAACGATCAGGTACTTACTATAAATACTGCAATTTTTGACTCCGTGCGCTTTCGGGGGCACAGTTTCTTAACACGAGTAAATAAAAACGCGACAACCTATAAATATATCCCTAATCCCAACTCCATCTTCATAAATTGGTTTCATTAAATAAAATTGAAAACCAGGATTATTATGTTTCAGAAAATACTCATGTAATGGGAACTTGTCAAAAGTTTCATGGCAAGGATCTTCATGGCAGGAAATGGTCAAAAGTTTCATGCCGGGGAGGTCCGCAGCGCCGTTTGAAATCAAAGTTTTCCACATGAGTAATAAAAAGTGAAATATATCCTTAAACCCCTTTCCCGCAAATCATAACTCTTTTCATTTAATAAATTCAAACTTGGGATATTTTAGAAAACACTCGTGTTACGAAATTTGTCAAAAGTTTCAGCCGTCACACGTCAAGTCAGCCTCAATCATGCTCGTTATCTATTAATGATAATTACCCTTCAAGGGCGCCCGCAGGCCAAAGAGTCAACAACAAGTTGGATTACCTCACCAGGTTCAACAAAGATCATCAATGAATCGGTCTCACTCATATATGCCATCAAAACCCCTCAACGGGATGGCTATAACCTACGTTGTCGTACTTAGGACATATAGTCAAAGTGGTTATTTATACAGCAAGTGTCTACGTAAATCAAAGGCAATCGGAACGAAGTCAAAAGGAAATACGCGACGCAAGCAAGTGCAACAGGAACAACAAGACTAACAAATAAAACAATGATCAATGAACGAACAAGCGATAACGAATATTGTAGGCCAATAAGAAACAATAAAAGCCTAGTACTAGTAGGGCAAGAACGAAAAATAATGCCAACTACTAAAGCAAGAACAAAAATAAAGGCCTACGACTGAGGCAAAGACAACCTTAATAAATTAGGAAAGCCAAACAAAAACAACTAAATAAATAATGAAAATGGATAAGAAAAGCGAATAAAACCAACAAGGGCGGAAAATCATAGAAAACTTACAGAAGAGTATAGGAAACTTACTCTACCGCTAAATTTTAACTAACACTGAAGCGCCTCCCAGCTACTATTCTGCTACTAAAATTTAAACTAAGGTCCTCCTTTAAAGGAAAGACCGGGACTGGGGCGACGCAATTAGCATCACCCCAATAATAATAATAATAATAATAATAATAATAATAATAATAATAATAATAATAATAATAATAATAATAATAATAATAATGTAAACTTTAACTAACCAAAACTTAGTAAACTTTGGATATGAATTTTGAAATGAAAATAAGACATAGGGCCGTTGGACTGAGGAAATAGAGGAGCCGAGGGTGGTGGGCTCAATAGAGGAGCCATGTGAGGAGGAAATAGAGCATGTTGGACTGAGGAACGTTGGGGATAATGGGCCGAGGGTGGTGGGCTCAATAGATTATGGACAGTCTTTTGGGGGGCAGAGTGTGATAGGGTTTGAGGGGAACGGGCTTATGGAAAATGAAAAGAGATGGGTAATGATGGATGGGCCGAGTACATTAGTTAAGCTAGGAGATTTGTCGGATGGGCCTATGGATAATAATAGGAGAGAAAGTCGGGCTAATGGGCCCATGGAAGAAGACAAGATAGGGTCTTTGATGGACGGGAGAGTGGCCGAAAACAGGACTGGGAATGTTATTAAAACAGGGATGGCCCATATCTTAGTGGATCTGAACGATGAAATTGGTACGGGACTTGATAATATTGGGGATGAGACAGAGGCGGAAATTGAGGTTGGGACGGAGGAGGTCGAATTGGCGGAGGAAGATAGGACAGCGGATCACCCCACAATGGAATGTAACATTGGAGCAGGGTTGGGGAGTAATTGTCTTGAGGCAGCAGGGGAAGAGGAAAGAGGAGAGCCCGAGCATAGTTTTGGTGTCAACACAGTTGCTTCTTGTGACAAAGATGGAGAGCAATTGGGGGTTAACAAAGTAGTTCCGGAGACCAATCTGGCGGACTATCAGGAATGGAGGAAATTGGAAAAAGCTTTAAGCATAGTTTTTACTAACAAGGCGCAGCCACGATGCAGACGTCGAAGCGGAAACAAGAAGGTGGGAATGAAGGGGAGGACCAGACAGCATAGCGGCGGATTCGACAATGGCCAGCGGGTGGAGAACTTCGCTAAGTTACAATTTTCCACTATACGGACTAACGAAGGGATCAAGCTAGTTGATTTTGCGGAGGCGGAAACTATTCTGGAATTGGCCGGAGCCTTGGGGCTGGGATGCAGGTTGGCAAAGGAGCAAGCAATTGACAGGATCCAATGGGAGTTGGGGCAGAGGCAATAAAGCTGCCTTGGTAATGGTTTTTGTGGAATTCTAAAATTATGCGTTTTATTACTTGTAATTTAAGAGGACTCAACGGTGGGGTTAGACGGAGGGCGGTCATGAGATTATTCAAGAAGGAGAGGCCGATGGTGTTCTGTGCCCAGGAGACAAAAATGATGGAAGTTCAGGAGAGGTTAGTTCATAGGATTTGGGGGTCAGGTGGGTGTGGTTATTGTGTTCAGCCGGCTAATGGCAACGCTCGCGGCCTAATGGTTATCTGGGATAGTAATAAGTGTTCTTTTGGGGTAGTAGAGAAGGACTTTAATTTCATATGGATTAAGGGCAACATTACTGGTATTCATGGGGATATCAATGTCGTGTCGGTTCATGCACCAAATTCCAGGAGAGAAAGGGCAGTATTTTTGGAGTTGCTCATCCAAAAATGCAACATAGACAACAATGAGCTATGGTGTTTCACGGGGGATTTCAATGCGGTGGCATTGGAGAGTGAAAGGGTTGGAGACAGTGTTGATGTTGGGTCTACTAGAGACTTTAGAAGTTTTATTGATCGGCTAGGCCTAATCGATCTACCGATGGAGGCTGGCCACTTCACCTGGGTTGGAAGAGGAGGAAGAGCGTCTAGTAGGTTGGATAGGTTTCTGTTATCGCCGGATTGGTTGAGTGTAAACGGTGGGATCATTCAGCGTAGGGGACAGTTGGTCCTTTCAGACCATTATCCGGTTTGTTTGGAGGCGGGGGAGAGATCTTGGGGGCCAAAACCTTTTCGGTTATACAATTATTGGATGGAGGAAAGGGGTTTTGAGGGCTTAGTAAAGGAGGCATGGGGCACGGAGGAGGGCAGTAGCGGGCAACGAAGGGGATGTAAACTTTTTAGAAATCTTAGACACTTAAAAGGAAAGATCCGGGATGGGATAGATATGGGGCGGGGGATTTGGAAAATCGATTGATGAAATTATCGACTGAAATAGCGGAATTAGAAGAGGGTTTTAAGGAGAATGGTTTTGATGAAGATTCTGGTAAGCTGTGGAGATTAAAGAAAAGAGAGCTACAACAGGTGTATTTAGCTGAAGAAAGACGATGGCTCCAAAAATCGAGGGTTCGGTGGATTAAAGAAGGAGATCTAAATACACGATACTTTCACGCTGTTACAGCACTACACAGACGCATGGGACATATTGGTTCTATTGTTAAAAATGGTCAGGTGGTGGATGATCCTAGATTGGTGAAAGAAGAGGCTTTTAAGTTTTTTAAGGATATGTTTACAAATAGGGGGGAGGAGATATTTAAGGTAAGGGACTGTGGGTTGTCTAGCCTAAACAACAAGGATAGACAATGGCTGGAAAGGGACTTCACTGAAGAGGAAATCAAGGCGGCAGTGTGGAGCTGTGATCGGGGGTATTAGAAATTTTTGAAGCCTAAACCGAGCACCGGGTCCGGACGGGTACAATTTGGGTTTCTTTAAAAAAATTTGGGAAGTGGTAAAAGCGGAGGTATTAGAAATTTTTGAAGGTCTTTTTAGGGATGGCCGAATCCCAAGAGAAACAGGGGGCTCTTTTCTTACATTGATTCCCAAAATTGACAACCCTAAGGATTTTGCGACTTCAGACCCATTTACCTAGTTCGAAGCGTATACAAAATCATAACCAAGGTGATGGCTCGGAGAATACAGACTGTGATCGGGGGTATTGTTGGTGCTACTCAAATGGCTTTTATTCGCGGTAGACAGATTTTGGATGGGGTTCTTATAGCGGCTGAAGTGGTAAAGTCTACTATTTCAAGAGGTCGAAGTGGATTCGTAATCAAACTTGATTTCGCCAAGGCATATGACAATGTGTCATGGGAAGCATTGTTTCGTATTTTAGAGAGTATGGGTTTTGGAGCTAAGTGGATCGGGTGGATTAAGGCGTGCGTTTCTTCTGCATCGGCTGCGGTATTGGTAAATGGGTCGCCGACAAACTTCTTTGAAATGCAAAAAGGATTGAGGCAAGGTGACCCTCTCTCACCTTATCTCTTCGTGTTAGTCGCTGAAGTGTTGAATATTTTAATGTCAAAAGCGGTTAATTTGGGTCTGATAAAGGGGCTGAAATCGGGCAGAGAGGGGCCAATTATTTCACACCTACAGTATGCAGATGACACAGTTATATTTTGCGAGGGAGACCTTAATCAGGTCCTGATGGTTAAGAGGGTACTTTACTGTTTGACAATGACTACCGGATTGAGGATCAACTTCCAGAAAAGTTGTGTATACATAATTAATGTCGGGCAGAACATGGTTCAAGACGTTGCTGCTATTCTGGAGTGTGGGATGGGGTGTTGGCCAATGAAATACCTTGGGATTCCAATAGGGGGCCGTATCAATGAGATTTCGATATGGCAGCCGGTCTTGGAACGTGCCGAAAAGAAGTTGGCAGGGTGGAAGGGAAAATTACTTACACAAGCAGGTCGGTGGTGCCTGATTAAATCCATCTTGAGTAGCTTGCCGATTTACTTTCTATCTATCTTCAAAATTCTTAGGGCGGTGGCGGACAAGCTAGAAAAAATTAAGAGAGGATTTTTTTGAAACGAGTTGGAAGGAAATAGAAGATTACATGTACTGTGTTGGGAAAAGATTTGCCAAAATAAAGACATGGGCGGGTTAGGTATCTGGAATGTTCAAAGGTTCAACGAGGCGTTACTTCTCAAGTGGAGATGGAGATTCGGGAAGGAAAATTCTTTATGGAAATCAGTGATTGACAAAAAATATTATGGGGGACAATCGCCTTTGGTTCCTGAAGCAAGGCAGGGAAACTCAATCTGGGGCAACATTTGTAAATCCTGGAGCAGCCCGAACAATGGTAGTAATGGGAGTGGTTTCAAAATTTGTGTTGGAAATGGGCTATTAACAAGGTTCTGGGAAGATGTTTGGGTTGTGGAAGGGAGTCCGTTGAAAGTTCTGTTTCCAAGATTATATTCCTTAGCATCTTTCAAGGGTGGGATGGTAGCGGAAAATGGAGACTGGGACGGGATTGAATGGAGTTGGAAAGTACCATTGCGTAGGCCACTGTTTGGGTGGGAGATGGAGGTCTGGCACGATTTTATGAACGTCTTAAACAGGGTGAAACTGAGTAGGTACTTAGAGGATCGTGTGGTGTGGTTGCTTGAAGGAAATGGAAAATATACAAGCCGCTCATGTTGGTACGGTGTGGCTGAAGGTGGAGACCCTGAATTGACTAGAATATGGCGAGTTCTTTGGAGAATTAAGGTTCCAATGAAGGCTAGAGTGCTATTATGGAGGCTTCTTCACTGTGCTATACCAGTCCGAGAGGAGCTTGCGAGGAGGGGATGTCTTCAACCTCAGAACTCTCAATGCGTGTACTGTGGGTGGGACATGGAATCAATAGATCACTTATTTTGTACATGCAAATTCTCAAGCTCACTATGGTATTATGGAGTGGGATGTTTTGATGTGAACTGGGCGTGTCCAGGAAGGGCTACAAATCTTATCAAGTGGTGGTTGGGGTTATGCTTGAAACAAGGACAAAAGAAAATATGGTTGATAACATGTGTGGCAATTGTCTGGACGATATGGAAACATAGGAATGAAGCCATATTTAAGGGGAAAACAATTTCATTGATGGAGGCGACTGAAGAAATAAAGTGGAGGGTGAGTACTTGGTGGAAATCACATTCGCCAGCGGCTAACAATTTTTCTTTTGGTGCAGGTGGTCACTTTCTTGATGAATTCTCACGATCTGGGAGGACACAAAAAAAACCGACAAGAGGGGGTTTGACTTGGGAACGACCTTGCAATGGGTGGTGGAAGATCAACACAGACGGATCAGCCTTGGGAAACCTGGGTCCGGCCGGGGTAGGAAGGGTCATCAGGAATGACAAGGGAGAGGTGATCTTTATATTATCCGACTCCATTGGAGTGGCAAATTCTGTTGAGGCTGAAATCACAGCCATATGTAGGTTGTGCCATGCGTTGCTACGTGATCAAGGGTTTCCTTTGCCAAAGCTATTATTCGAATGTGATTCTATTAATGTTGTCAAGTGGATTGAGGACCCGAAGGAAGCTCCATGGAGACACTGGGATAAGTTTGGACCAATCAGCGTTGTAGCAAAATGTGCAGGTGAAGTACGCTTCCAACATATTTTGAGGGAACCCAATTCATTAGCAGATTATTGGGCGAAAAAAGGGGCTTCAGGCGACAGAAAGGTTGAAGAATGGTACTGAATACGGTTGATTTGAAATTACCACAAGATTGATACATCACCACAGGAAACTTAGTGAGTCATCCGACAAATTACACCGTGAGATCTGAACATTAAATTCATTAGTTGAAGGCACCAGTGGTGCTCATCCTGATATTCTTGAAAATGCTTAATCATATACATGCTGTGCTTGCATATTCTAATATCAATGTATTGAAAAGGATTAGGGTAGTAGGAACTCATAATAATCCCCTTCCATATTGTGAGTTATGTTTTGTCAAGATACCAATCCACATTTTGTCCCTTGAACCATGAACCTTTCCCTGGGAACCGAGTATGAAGCTTCACATGTAGAATTCCTTGTCATGTTGCAATGTCTGTAGTCCTGGATTTTCTCTAGTACTGGATTGTCACGGAAAGGGTTAGGGAGTACTTTAGTCAGTATGAGATTGGGTGACTCAAATGGTTGACTTCATTGGTCAAAATAAGAAGATTTTGATAATTTTTTCTTCTTCTGGATGTTGGATCTGGACAACCATTTGAAAAAAAAAAGAGATCAATAGAAGAAAAAAAAAAGCAGAGAAGAAAAAAAAAGCAGAAAAGGATGAGTTCCTGGTTTATGTATTGACTGGAGCTGTTCCAAGTAGAGAGCTGTTTGTAAGTTAATTTTGAGAATTGGGATGAGTCTCATGGCACCCTTGCATTATAAAGTAGACTGTTTGGACGCTGAAGTTCATTATTTGCAACATGATTGGAATTTTTTGTGTGATCAATCATAGCCGGTTCCCCTTTCCTTGAGCCACTCAATCACCCTTTCCCTCCTTCTGTCTTGGCACAGGTTTAACCATTACACAGGCCTTTCGAATCTATTCTTTGGTGTGGACTGATTAATTTTGGGCTCAACCTTTAGCCATTCACTTATTCCCTATCTTATTTTAGCCATTCAATTAACTCCTAGCCATTCACTTTTCCTCCGTCTTGGTCCAGTAGCCCCTTTGATTCGATACATCGATTCTGAGTATTATGCAGTGGACATGTGTCTATGAGCAAGCTTATGAGAATATCTCTTTGTGCACCACTTGATAACTCTAAGGAGCAGGTTTGTTGCCGATAGTTGTCTTCCGGAGCGGAATGGGGACTGTGGTTGCTGTGGAGATTAGGTGCAGTACTGTATTCCTGGGATGTCGATGTTTGGAGATGATGGCGTATGAAAGCAGGCCAAATTTGCTGATAGTGGTCACTAAACTTTTCAAAATATGATGCTACATTGTATCAAGCGACATAGTTGTAAACTGGCTTGGTGTTCGGTGCTTGGCGCTTGGGGCAGAAGGAGAGTCTAAGAAGGAAGTGTGGTATTGACTGCTGGTGAATGGTAATAGGACTATGAAAGGCGCTGCAAATGTGTTGGATGGAGTAGCAACTGTGCAGGTAGCCTCAGTACCTCATGAAACAATTTCGGTGGGCTGGAACGGTGGTCTCTATCGATTTTGTGTTATTTTTGTTTCCTACAATTCCTGTGTAGGACATTGCATCTTGTATCCTGTTTGTTGTAGTGGGTAGTTGGTTGAGTAGAAGCATGTTGCTTCCCTTTTGAGATTGATGCAACTCGAGTTTGTTTGCTCCTGTTACATGATTATTGGAGTGTAATAAAACCCTTCTTCCCTCAAAAAAAAATAGGGCCGTGCCCTTTATATAGAAGAGGAATGTGCATTCTAGTTGAATTGTGACCGATGTGGGACTCAATTACCATACTATACATAGTATGACTAATATAGCAATGCTTACGTCACCAATCCCAATCCTTCAAGTCTTTGCATTCATGTGCCTGCGTTTCCTTTCTCTTCTTTGCACTTTTTTTTTGATAAAAAAAACACAATCGAAATTATAATAGTAACATTATAGTTAAACATTTTAATGATATTATATATAATTAAATACCCACTATTCTTTTATATCAACAAAATAAACTTTCTCAAGAATATAATTTAAAAATGGAATAACAACCCCTTAGTACAAATTTTTAATAGCATCAAAATAAAAATAATTCCTTAGAAATAATAATGAGAATATTATTTCATAATAATAATAATTGTGGGTAGATTACAATAAAAATATGAGGTGTTACAATCTACCCCACTTAAGAAATGATTTCGTTCCCGAAGTCAATATTTCAGTCTTTAAAAGTGAGTTATGTAACAACCAACAAAACATGGCAAAATAAAAATCGTATCATTTTGAGAACGGCGTGGTATTGTATATCCCCGAAGTCATTTCTTCGGTCTTTAAAAGTGAGTTATGTAACAACCACCAAAACATGGCAAAATAAAAATCGTATCATTTTGAGAATGGTGTGGTATTGTATATTGGGGTATTACACTATCCCCCACTTAGAATTCTAGTTATGCCCTCATAACTACGTCGTTTTCGGGGAAGAGTTCTTGATACTTTTGTTACATCTCAATTTCCATTTCCCAAGTTTGCTCTTCAATGCCATGGTTCGACCAAATAACTCTAAGTAGGCGTATAGTCTTACTTCTCATTTCGCTCCTTAGTGTTGATGATTCGAAGAGGTTTCTCTTCAGTAATGAGATCTTCAACCAACATTATCATTCATGTAGAGGACGAACGTTGGGTCATGATCGTACTTTCGCATTTGTGAGATGTGGAAAACATCATGCATTGCGATCAATGCTAGTGGTATAACAAGGTTGTAAGCGAGGTTACCGACACGCTCCAAAATCGCACATGGCCCAATGAATCATATACCAAGTAAGTTAACACACAACACTGATTCATGGAAATTCTAGGAAGAGGAATTTTATAAAAAGTTTGGTTTTAAAAAGGAGCGTTGAATTTAAAATCGCAAGATTATTTCAGTTTCAAAATACTTGTTTCCACAATTGTTCTACGAATCCATTTTTTTACCATTGGCATATTATGATCGAGGACTCTTCATTCCGCTCGGGCCCTTATGTCCACAAGCCACAATATGACTGCAGCGGCCTCTATACAGACACACTCCGTAGCCCCAGATAACCCATACATATACATCCATGAGTATAGACACATACATTATTCACTAATGATTGCAACGGCCTCTATACAGACACACTCCGGAGCCCTAGATAACCCATACGGATGCATCTGGGAGTATAGACACATACGTCATTCCACAACATAATGCCGTTTTGGCTACGAGAGGGGGCGGCCCAGCAGGCTCCACCAAGTGCACTCTTACCCTCAAGAATATTATAACAATGCGTCCTTCTCTCTCTTTTAGCACACAATGGTTTAAAAATTTCTTTTCCGAAAAAAATGATTTCCGATCATAGTTCAACCATTTCAAAAGAGAGTCATTTAGCAAAACACTATGTCGCAGTTTATGCCAAAATCGATTTAAAAATACATGCACCATCCAATGAAATTTGGATTGAAGATGCCCAACACATAGAGGGAACAAATTTCATGTTTGCACTTTTTCAAATAAGGACCGGAAATAGTTCAAAAATCGACATCTTTGTAGCATAGTGAACAAGTCATATTACAGCAAGATTTCAACAAGTCATGCTTCCATTTCAACACTTGTTAAAAAATACCAAATCATACTAAAAAATATTGAAATTTTTACAGTAACTAGATAACATGTATATGACCATTTTTTAAGAAGAAACCTTTTTAAGTTGAGCACTACAACTCGTCCAAAAATGGAGATTTCAGAAAATCCTACTTTACTTCTAATTCACTAACAGTGAACAACGACCAATAGTGGATCAAAAATCTCTAACTTATTCACGATTTGACCAAAAATCACCGAATTTGACAGGGATATTGTTAACATAATTTTAAACATTTCTTATGCAGGAACGCTTGGCAGAAAATAAATTTATCATAGTGAAAAAGGATTTGTACTCTTTTCTTTTTCCCAAACTTCGTGTCGGGTTGTCAATTCCCAGACTTTGTATCGCAGTTCCGCGTTCTCAGAATCAAACTAGTCAGTGCTACTATCGTTTGTCACGAATCATTTAGAGACGTCATTTTCTACAATATTTAAATACTGAGTATACACCTACCTATCCAAATAACCCCAGTGTCATGCATTACAATTTATGCAAAACTTGAAAGTATAGGATGCCTAGGAAGATGTCGTTATTTAAAAATTCTTTTCTAGAAGTGACTTTTGAAAAATAGTTGGATGCTCTGATACCACTCTGTAACACCCCGATTTTTCCGACTCGCGGGTGTTACCGCCACACCTCCCAAATAAGACTCGATCTGACACATCGGGCATATTCGGGAGATGCTAAGGCTAGAAAGAGTATATCAATTATCCATTTTCAACTACAATACTTTAAGATAACAAATATAATATTTCATTAAAATGAACATCGTTTCTCAAAACAATATGGAGAGTAATCATTTTATTTTTTTTGGATTTATACAAAAGATACCAAAATCACAACGCCGCGTTGACAAAAGTCCGACATCTTCCAAAACTAATGAAAATTCTTATGCAGAAAATATGCAGGTGTAGTGCTCCCTTCCCATGTAAATCTTTAATCTTAACCTGGAAGGAAAAAGGAATAAAGAAAGAAGGGTTATCAGCAACGGATTCGCTGGTAAGTTCCCTATACTCGGAACCAACAACAACCAACAAAGTATAGGCACAATAAGGACATTGTCAGATGGATAACCATAAGCTCGAACAACGCAATAGGGGAGCCAAATCAATAACAAAGAGTTCAACAATATCAATACCATAATAAGGGTACTCTCAATTAAACAATTCCGGAGTTCAACAATATACATATTAATTTCGGGAGCAACCCAAAATCTTCAACAGGGGCAACTGCCCAGATATAATTAACCATATCAATGGTTACATGCATGTTTAGAGGGATTCAGAATGAACCTCACAATACCGGTATCCTGACTAAATCTCGGGTCTCACCCGATTTCATTTAGATCAGGGGTCACTCTATATGGCATTTTCCAGCGCCTACTGAACACGGGCCGTCACACGGCAAGTCAACCTCAATCATGCTCGTTATCTTTTAATGATAATTACCCTTAAAGGGCGCCCGTAGGCCAAAGAGTCAACAACAAGTTAGATTACCTCACCAGGCTCAACAAAGATCATCAATGAATCGGTCTCACTCATATATGCCATGAAACCCCTCAACGGGATGGCTATAACCGATGTTGTCGTACTTAGGACATATAGTCAAAGTGGTTATTTATACAGCAAGTGTCTACGTAAATCGAAGGCAATCGGAACGAAGTCAAAAGGAAATACGCGACGGAAGCAAGTGCAACAGGAACAAAAAGACTAACAAATAAAACAATGATCAATGAACGAACAAGCGATAACGAATATTGTAGGCCAATAAGAAACAATAAAAGCCTAGTACCAGTAGGGCAAGAACGAAAAATAATGCCAACTACTAAAGCAAGAACAAAAATAAAGGCCTACGACTGAGGCAAAGACAACCTTAATAAATTAGGAAAGCCAAACAAAAACAACTAAATAAATAATAAAAGTGGATAAGGAAAGCGAATAAAAACAACAAGGGCGGAAAATCATAGAAAACTTACAGAAGAGTATAGGAAACTTACTCTACCGCAAAATTTTAACTAACACTGAAGCGCCTCCCAGTTACTATTCTGCTACCAAAATTTAAACTAAGGTCCTCCTTTAAAGGAAAGACCGGGACTGGGGCGACGCAATTAGCATCACGCCAATAATGATGATAATAATAATAATAATAATAATAATAATAATAATAATAATAATAATAATAATAATAATATAAACTTTAACTAACCAAAACTTAGTAAACTTTGGATATGAATTTTGAGATGAAAATAAGACATAGGGCCGTGCCCTTTATATAGAAGAGGAATGTGCATTCTAGTTGAATTGTGACCGATGTGGGACTCAATTACCATACTATACATAGTATGACTAATATAGTAGTGCTTACGTCACCGATCCCAATCCTTTAAGTCTTTGCATTCATGTGCCTGTGTTTCCTTTCTCTTCTTTGCACTTTTTTTTTTGATAAAAAAAACACAAAATCTAAATTATAATAGTAATATTATAGTTAAACATTTTAATGATATTATATATAATTAAATACCCACTATTCTTTTATATCAACAAAATAAACTTTCCAAGAAAATAATTTAAAAATGGAATAACAACCCCTTAGTACAAATTTTTAATAGCTTCAAAATAAAAATAATTTCTTAAAAATAATAATGAGAATATTATTTCATAATAATAATAATTGTGGGTAGATTACAAAAAAAAAAAATGAGGTGTTACACAACTACTTCTAAACTCCACATTGACATATAGCTAGGGATGGAAGCATAAACCTAATTTCGATGGGCGGTTTCAAAAGCGTGTCCATTCATTAATGTCTCTCAAAGCAGAATTCGACATAAATAAACATTCGAACGCCAGACCTTGGATAAAGCTGCCAAAACCCCACCACTCATGTCAATTACGTTTGGTAAAAGACAAGAAATTGATTGAATTAATCAAAACAATGAAAAATTGATCAATAATAATTTTTTGGAGGAGCCTGAGCAAATACATTTTTTTTTGGATGAGCCATTAAAGGTCTGGGAAAAGAGTGTTGGGAACCGGAAAAAATGCCAAAATCATCCCACAACTTTCGTGTGTTTCTCAAATAGTCTCATAATTGTGCACTTCACTTAATCAATCCAATATATGTGTTAATCCTCACCCAAATAATCCCATCGGAGGTTAATTGCGAGGATTAACAGTTAACCATCCCACAACTTTCGTATGTTTATCAAATGGTCCCATAATTAACCCCTTAATCCTTGCGACACGTCAGCCTGGGAGATCATTAACCTTGGATTGGATCATTGGGCGTGGATTATCAAATATATTGGATGGATTAAGTGAAGTGCACATTTATGAGACCATTTGAGAAACACACGAAAGTTGTGGGATGATTTTGGCTATTTTTCCTGTGGGAGCCCATACCACGCAAATTACAAAGGGAATGGATAGGGGGACGGGTGGAGATTCGAACCCTCGACGGCTCAACCTATAGATTGGGAGTCGGGGGACTTACCACTAAAATAATTCCCCAACCCCAAATATATTTAAAACATAAAGATTATAATAATCAATATTTTTTTTTTTAAAGTGGATGCCAAAGCGTCAACAATAATCAATAATAATTCTAATTTCATAACATTATTAAATGAAATATATAGTTAAAATAAGCCTATAAGTAGCAAATCTTTATCAAATTTAGTAAATATCTATTAAATCTAATTAAATATAGTATCAAATCAAATCTAATTTAAAATTATCAAATGCGGTTGGCCTAAGTGGTATGGGCTCTGGCAGCTTAATTAAAGGTGTCGATTTCAAGCCTTTGTTTATGCAGAATTCTGTTTTGCGAAATACAACCCTTTAATGTCCACCCCATTCTCGATGAATTAGTCTTGGGTCAAACGAGACATTGAGATACCTTTGTATTCACCTAAAATATCTAATTTAGAATTATAAAAAAAAACAATTTTTGAATTAATTAATATAAATAAATATTATATAGTTTGTTATTGGGATTGGGGCGTATGAAAAACAAACACTATGCACCCCCAGGAAAATCATGCAGACAAATCCATTCAATCTAATTTATATAAATGAAAATAGTGGGCTTATGTGCAATTGTGAATGCATTAATAATGCTTTGTTGATACATACACGTGGCAAGCAGTACATTGAATATCTTTACAAGCTACCAACTAAATTGTTGGGTGAACAACACGTACACCCAATGCATTAAGATCCAATTGTTATACAGACTACCTTTTACTTCAATTCACAAATTGATCACTCAAGAACCGCAACCATACAAACTGAAATTAGGAAATGATCGTAGTACTTCAAGATTTCCTAGTTCTTCTCCAACTAACACCTGCAAAATATTAGTTCAAAGACAAACATAAAAAGCAAATGGAATTATTTCCTATGTTACTCGGACAATTTTTGAGTGTCGGACACGATTCGGGAATCGGAGGAGTCGACAGTGAATTTTTAAAATTTGGGGATACGAGGACACGGTCAAACAGGTGTCTTGACCATTTTCAAGACACGGACACAATTCGAAGTGTCCGAAAAATAATGTCGGACACTTAATTCATTTATAATTATATTATGTTAATACTATAATTATTAATTTTTACAGCCCATTACTGTTGTAAGTTGATAGCAATATATATAATTACAGCCCCTAACACTATAATTGTTTAATTTTTGGCCCAAGCCCAATTAAGTCCTCCCAACATTCCCCAACCCTAAATCCACATCTTTTTACCCTAATTCTATCGTTCCCTCATTTCCCATTCCCGCCCCCATTCTCACATCTCTCAATCAGTGAAGCCTCAGCCGTCTCCTTCCGCCGACGCTGCTCCGCTGCCCCCTCCTTCAACAGCCTCCCCTGCTCACCGTCACCTCCGTTGTGCCGCTTCTCGGCCTTTGCTCCTTGCTTTCCTCCACCATGATTCTTTCCTCCCTCATTCGGAGCCGACTCTTCCCTGCAAACAAAGTCGACTCAGTGTCCAATCTCTGGACTCGTAATCGGACACGTGTCCCGTGTCATGTCATGGATAGAGTCGTGTCCGGCGAGGATTCTCGACCCAAATGTGCGTGTCCGAGTTTCATAGATTATTTCTACAAATCAGATCAAATCATTTGAACTTAGGATTAGAAAGCCCAAATGCCAATCCAACCAGAGAGCCATCATAGGGATGATTCGAGGAGGAGGCAGCAATACCCGTTAGTGTGCCACATGATAAATTACATTGATAAATCCTTTTGGCAGCAATACCCTACACAACCCTCTACTTATATTGTTCTCAAATAAAAAGACTTTAAATTTCGAGTAATAATGCTTCTGAATTTCCAAAATTTGCACTTATGGATCTTAATCGAAAATGCAAATATATCGCCATTGCAACATTAATTAGTTATGGCCTTGAAACATCATGGGCTCATATGTAAGTCGATCTGTTATAGTAGTATAGATGACCCATTCATCCACAGACGATGCACCTATGTATGCCCTTACTATTTTATTCTTTTGGGCTCTCATCCACAAAATAAATTATTATATTAAGCATCATTTTGTGGGAGGTCATGTTTATATATTATTCCCTCCGTCCCAGTTCAAATATCATGTTTGACTTCCTCACACTGTTAATTGTTAAACTTTAACTCAATATTATTGTTATTAAATATTTTGAAAAAAATAATCGAATTTGGTCATGTGAGATTCGTCTAATCGTATAGTGTCCGAATATATATTTTACATAATTTTTACTTATATATATTTTGAGATATTAACGATTAAAAAACTGCATTATTAGATTGTGTGCAGAACTCAAACATAACATTTGAAATGTGACCGGAGTAAAGTTCTAGAGTTACCATATCTAGGTTTTGTTTTTTCCATAAAATAATGATGAAGCTTATGGTAGATGCGGATTTCAGGTTGTTAAGATCGTGATCCTATATGAGATCGTTTTTCTCTTTGCAAGATTGGAATCATAGGATCGAATTAGGATCCTAAGATCTTATGAAATTGCAATACGAATAGATTCAATTATACATACTAACAAGTAAAATTATTAATTCGTGTGTTTACGAATCTTGCAAGTTAATTAATATAATACATTACAAAAAACATCACAATTAAATAAAAAAATTTCCACCTACATGCATATTATGTTTTTCTACACACATATAAGGAGTACAAGTTCTTAAGTATAAAATTAAAGAAAAGAAGTTACTTTGTTCCCAAATCATAAACTCCTACAAAAATTTTATGCGTTTAAAGTATGATCGTAAGATCGTAGTAGCGTTTATTAGAGTAAGACCATAAGATCATAATATTCAACGATCAGGATCGAGATCTTCTCCAGATCTTATTAATTTTAAGATTCTACAAAGATCGGGATTGTTTTAGAGAGATATGTGCCATGGATCAAGGATTGGATATGATTTTTAATGAAGATCATCAAAACCGAAACCAAAAATAAAAGGGATAGTGGGACTACCTAGTTGAATACTCAATCTTGGAATAGTGTAACACGTGTATTCATACGATTCCCTCAATCGATATCCTCAAGGTGACTATACGACCAAGCTCATCCCAAGCTTGAAAGAAATTGTCCAACAATGTTGGAAATTCGAGTGTGACCTTCAAATGCTCTCGGATTGGAACCAAAGAGAAAACAACTCACTATATGTTTAATTTCATTCAAATGTGAAAATAAGACAATGTTAGGAAAGACCTATTTATAGGCAACCCACATTACAAAGGATTCAACAACCCTACACTGAAATTAAACAACAAGTAGAAATCTAAACTGGGGGAACTGTGACGACGTGAGACTCGGACAACGTGAACCGGGACGACGCGAGACTCATACGACATGAAACTGGCTCGTGACGTAACTTGAGGCTAGCGTCGTAGGTTCTGCCATGGATGACACGAGACTCATACGACGTGAAACAGGCTTGCGTGGTAACCTTGAGGCTAGCGTCGTGTGAGCCTTACGACGTGAAGCAGGATAGCGTCCTAAGTCGAGGCTAGCTTTGTACTCCGAGGCTAGCGTCGTAATTCAGCCTTCTTTCAATCCTGCGGGGCCCACGGGTGGCTTCTCTCTCCTGCTTGTTTAAAATATATTGTGCATGCATGCACTTGTTGAATTATAAATTAAACAACTAAATATAATGTTCGATTTCTGGTGGCTGTTCCGATGAGGGATTCCGGCCAACTTTCCGGTGATCGACATCCGGCTGCTTCTTGGTGAATTGTGGTCTTCCGAATCCATATGAGTGGGTCCGGGGCCTTCTTCTATCTGGATCAGCAACTTTAAACCTATCTTTCCGGATCTAGCTTTTAGCAGTTCATCTTTAAAATTCCGGTGCAACAGCTCAGCAATTCTGCATGTGAACTTTCTAGAACGTTGCTGGGACACCGGTCCTTCGGGAAATGCGGGGATCAGTAGTGCTCTCGTTCCAGCTTCCATGCCATCCCCACCCCCTTGGGGAGGTTGATCCATCAACCGACCATGATCCCCCTCGTCCCTCTCGAACAAGGTGAGATCTGCAACATTAAAAACTGGATTAATATGACCATACTCTTCAGATAGTTGTAATTTGTAAGCATTATTATTAATCTGTTCTAAAATTTTAAAAGGTCTGTCTCCTCTTGGAGATAGCTTGTTGTGTCGGCTGGCGGGAAACCGTTCCTTCTTCCAATTGAGCCAGACCCAATCCCCTGGGTTCAGTTTGAGCTCTTTCCGACCTCGGTTGTTATACTTGGCATATCCTTCTGCAGCTTTCACTAGACTGTCTTTTACATCTTTATGCATTTCTTCGATCACGTTTGCCCTGTTCCTGCCATTGATATTCAAATGCTCATAGCGGGGCATTGGCAACAAGTCAAGTGGCGTCAATGGGTTAAACCCATCCACAACCTCAAATGTTGACACGTGTGTGGCACTGTGTACGTGCCTATTATATGCAAATTCCATATAGGGAAAACATTCATCCCAACTTTTGCTACAACAAGCAGTAATAATCCTAAGTAAATTACCTAAGAATCTATTGACTGCCTCAGTTTGACCATCAGTTTACAGATGATACGCGGTTGAAAATAACAGTCTAGTCCCTATTTTAGATCATACGGATTTCCAAAAATATCTTACAAATTTGGCATCTCGATCGGAGACAATTGTTCTTGGCACACCGTGGAGTCTTACAACTTCCTTGAATAATATTTTGGCCACGTGGTGCGCGTCATTCGTCTTGGCACAGGGTATGAAATGCGTCATCTTTGAGAACTTGTCAACCACAACAAAGATAGAATCTTTAGCCCTTGCAGTACATGGTAATCCCAAAAAAAAATCCATAGTTAAATTAATCCATGGGCCGTCGGGTACGGGCAATGCTTGATAAAGCCCATGTGGTTTTGCTGTCGACTTGGCTCTCAAACAGGTGATGCACTTGCTGACAAAATCAGCGACTTGCTTCTCCATCCCTGGCCAGTGGAAACGTTCTGCTAATATGCCCATCGTTGCAATTTTACCAAAATGACCCATCATGTCACCAGAATGTGCTTCGGTAATCAGAAGTTCCCTGACAAATCCTTTTGGTATACACAGCTTGTTCCCAAAATATAAAAACCCATTCAGTTGAGAAAATTCCTTGAAGGCTACTTTCTCGGTCTTCTTGTAAACTTCTCCAAAATCAGTATCTTGAGCATAAAAATCCTTGATGTGCTCAAATCCGACCAGATGTGTGGTGGCAAAAGCAGCGAGATTCAACCTTCGTGAGAGGGCATCGGCTATCAAATTGTCCTTTCCTTTCTTATAGCAGATCACATACGGAAATGATTCAATAAAAGAACTCCATCGGGCGTGTCTCGAATTTTTCAGTTGCCCTTGTCCTCGTATATGCTTTAATGTCTCGTGATCTGTGTGAATGATAAACTCTCTTCCTCGTAGATAATGTGGCCATGTCTTTAAAGCTTGTACGACCGCATACAACTGCTTGTCGTAGGTGGAGTAGTTCAGTTGAGCTCACCCAAATTTCTTGCTGTGGTATGCGATCGGTGGTCAGTGTTGCAACAATACCGCGCCTATGCCGGTTCCAGATGCGTCACATTCGATCTCGAAAGGAAGATCGAAATTGGGAAGTGCTAATACCGGTGCATGGGTGAGTTTTTCCTTCAACTCATCAAAAGATTTATGCTCCTTGGGACCCCATTTGAATTGAAGGCCGTTCTTCAGCAATGAAGTCATTGGTGCAGCGATGATACTAAACTGCGGCACGAATCTTCTAAAGAACCCGCACATGCCCAAAAATCTTCTCACTTCGCTCACATTTGTCGGTGGCGTCCATTCAGAAATCGCCTTGATTTTGGACTCGTCCACCTTTAGTCCACTTGCTCCGACGACGAAGCCTAAGAATGTAACTTCAGACACGTGGAAGGTACACTTTTCAAAGTTGGCATAAAGCTCGGCCTTCCTCAGTATGATAATCACCTGCACGACATGTTTTACATTATCAGATTCGTTGTGACTATAAATTAATATATCATCAAAGTACACAACAACGAATTTCCCAATGAACTCCCTCAAAGTCTCATTCATGAATCTCATAAAAGTGGGAGCGTTGGTGAGTCCGAAAGGCATCACTAGCCATTCATACAGCCCAAATTTCGTCTTAAATGCAGTTTTCCATTCATCTCCGGGTTGCATGCGGATTTGGTGATAGCCGCTCTTTAGATGTATCTTTGTGAAAATGATTGCTCCACCCAGCTCATCGAGCATGTCTTCTAATCGCGGAATTGGATGGCGATATTTAATGGTTATCGCACTAACAGCTCTGCAGTCTACGCACATCCTCCACGTTTAATTTTTCTTCGGTACCAATAATACTGGCACTGCACAAGGAGATAGACTCTCCCGAACCCAACCTTTGTCCAATAACTCTTGGACTTGCTTCTGGACTTCCTTAGTCTCTTCGGGATTCATGCGATAAGCAGGCCTGTTCGGAATTGATGCCCCTGGTACGAAGTCGATCCGATGCTCTACACCTCTTAAGGGTGATAGTCCAACTGGCAATTCTTCTGGGAAAACATCCATATTGTCCTCGAGCATCCTGCGAAAATCATTTGGAACATTAAGTGTAGCAGGGGAGTTCTTAGGAATATCATCAACAGGTTTGACAAAAGTTAGGAAACAGTGACCTGGTATTGGCGCATCCTCAATGGCTTCTTCCAGCTCTTGCTTCTGAATAGCAAACATCGATCATGACCTGTCAAGGGTAAAGGAGATGGATTAGAATTCTCAAAGTCAATTACAATCCCTTTACTTCGCTCTTTTCTTTTGAACGCCTCTTCTTCTTTCCGGATGTTTTCCACTAAGTTTCGATGGTTGATCTTAACAGTCTTCAGTGGCAGTGACTTCATCGTGATTCTGCTTTGTCCATATCTCGAAAGGAGAGATCATTTTCCGTGCCTCTATATATGACTCGCTTGTCATACGTCCACGGTCTTCTCAACAGGATATGACATGCCGTCATGGGTACTACATCACATAGAATGTCCTCTGAGTAAGGGCCGATGGTGATCGGCACCCTGTCTTGCTTCGCAACTTTTGTAGTCCCGTGCTCGTTCATCAGTGTAGATGATAGGGCTTCACATGATCCTGTGTTGGTATACCTAATATACGCACAGTGTACAGTCTTACTGCATTCACGCAACTGCCATTGTCTACAATCAGAGAGGCTACATTGCCTTTTAATTTACAATGATAGTGAAATAGATTCTCTCTCTGTTCCGGTGCATTGCTGTTGGATTCACTAGCTTTGTCGGCGGTCAGCGCCCTGGCGATGAAATTCGTCACATACTCTTCTTCATTCTCTTCCAAGACTACTCGGCTCAGATCGCCCTCGTCTGGATACTGTTCACAACCATCATCATTTTCTTCACACTCAGCTTCCTCATATTCCTCATCGGAATCAATATCTTTCGATGTCCCCGGTTCAATCATCACCATTCTTCTTTCATGTCTCGGACAATCTTGGAAATAATGGCCTTTCTGTCCACACTTGAAACCTGTGACGTCCTTGACGTCCCTCTTGGGTTTATCTCGGTCATCATTTCTGTACCGGTAAGGATCCTTGAATTCTTTCCCCATCTCAAATGCTTTGGGCTTATCATTCTTAGGTCATTGGGCTTTCCGTATCGATCGTTGGGCTTCGACGACTGTTCATTTGACCTATTTGTCCAATACTTGGTAGTATTTGAAATGATTGTGGACTTGACTGGTCTATCCCTCAATTGTCGATCAATCTCAATGGACAGCTGAACTAAATGTTCCAACCCAGTATATGTCTTCAGTTTGACTTCAGCGAGAACCTCCCTTTTCAGATCTCTTTTGAACCTGGCTATCAGTAACGGTTCGTCCTCATTGATCTAGGCTCTCATCATGAGGCATTCCAATTCCTTGTAGTATTCGTCCACAGTTCGATTGCCCTGCACACAAAAATTTACCTTCATGTACAAGTCATCAAAATAACTACTAGGAACAAACCTCTTTTCCATTGCGTGCATCAGTTCGGCCCAAGTAGAAATAGCGGGAAGTCCTAAACATTGTCCGTCATATTCAATTTTCTTCCACCATGTCAAAGCATAATCCTTGAATTCAAAAACGGTTGTCTGGATCTTTGTGAATTCGTTGTATTTTTGGCAATCATAGATCATCTCAATAGATTGCCTCCAAATAATGAACTCTTCCGAATTGTTCGTGCCTTTGAATGCCAGAATTGTGAATTTGATCCCTCTCAGATCTGCTTCCAATATGTTCTGCTCAACAAGTGCTAGGCCTTCATTTTCAATATTGACCACGGGTGGGTCCCCTTGAACGGGATCTAGATTCAGCCTCTGGCGGACAGGTGGGTAAACTAGCTGTCTGTCGGCAGCTACGACTAGTGCTGGAGGTGATGGTGGTTCTTGGAACTGTGCATTTGTTGGGACTCGCGGCCGAGGTGGCGGCGGAGGTGGTGCTCATGGTCCTCGCGGTCCTTGATGTCTGCCATATGTCCCAAAGTGCAACTCCTGCTCCTCTATGGCTCTTTCTGCCTCATCCTTACGGACTGATGAACGCCACTCGTGCTTCCGGGAGTTAAGTTCAGTGCTTGCTCTTGTATGACGATTCGGCTGGAAACATCATTCATATTATTTACAAGAGTGTTTACTCGTTCATTTATAGCAGCTATACTAGTTATTAGCATCTACTATCTGTCGAATGGACTCAAAATCAGTCCTCTTCTCAGTCAGATGCCTGAGTCCTTCCAAGATGTCTCTCAATGTAGGCTCGGTGTTCCCTACCATATTGAATCAAGAGAAGAAAGAGAACTAGATATATGTATAAAGAGTTAGAAAATATATAGAAATATGTAGAGTGAGCTCACAAGTGTATCTCTCACTGTAGGTCCTGATTCTTCACCAGTTGGTTCCAATAAGTTAGAAAGTGCTTAACCGTATAGGCCAACTATCAGATGGTGAGAAATCACAGTAATGGACGCACAGTGCAAGAAACAGTTTGCCGTGTTTGACTCTATCAAAGAAATGACTCACAGTTGTGTGTGAAGTGTTATTTAATCTGAATTAATTATCAGTTTATGGCGTTAATCAACTATGCACGCAAATATCCAGACCCCTCGCAATTTAAAAGTGTAAAGTAAAACCCTCACAAAATAAAATGCTCGGAATAAAAATATCTGCCTTACTCACACAATCCCAAAAGTAAATATCACCAAGCTGTTGGAAGTAACCCGGTAATACTCACTGTTGAGGAACTCCACTATTTGCAATTGCAGACGGAGCTTCAACTCTGTGATTTGTGAAATAAATAAGAGGAACAGTGACAAGCACTTATTTCTCGAGAAATTCCACTGTCGGTTATAGACTTGACGGAACTTCAACCCGATAAATTGTTCGTGATTTAAATCAATGAAATCGTACAGTAAAAAGAATGCCCCAAATTGCCAACATTTGAATTTGAATTTGAATATGACTGTTGGCCACACGTCTCGCGCACGGATGGGACCCCTTGATTCTGCTTGGACAACGTGAACTGGATGTTACAACGTGAGACTTGGCCTACGACGTGAGATGGTTTGGCGTCGTATGAGAGTTTTGCGTCATGTTGGCCTAGATTCGTCCTTATGACGCAAGGCAACAGATTACGACGTGAGACTTGGTCTCGCGTCGTGCGGTTGGCGTCGTACTTGGTGGGACTTAGTTGCTGCTGGCCTTACGTCGTGAGACGAAATTTACGACGTGATCGTATGTCATGTCGTAGGTGCTGCTTGGCGTCGTAACGCTTAGCGTCATAGCTGCCTGCTTTGAATTTTCTTGTCTTTTGGGTTGAAAACGACCCACTCGAGTCCTCCAACAAACTTGTCTTATCCAGATCTTATTAATTTTATGATCCTACAAAGATCAGGATAATTTATAGAGGTATGTGCCATGGATCGAGGATTGGATACGATTTGTAATAAAGATCACCAAAACCGAAACAAAAAATAAAAGGGATAGTGGGACTACCTAGTTGAATACTCAATCTTGTAATAGTCTAACACATTTGTGTTCATACGATTCCCTCAATCGATAACCTCAAGGTGAGTATACGACCAAGCTCATCCCAAGCTTGAAAGGAATTGTCAAACAATGGTGGAAATTCGAGTGTGACCTTCAAATGCTCTCGGATTGGAACCAAAGAGAAAACAACTCACGATATGATTAATTTCATTCAAAGGTGAAAATGAGACAATGTTAGGGAAGACCTATTTATAGGCAACCCACATTACAAAGGATTCAACAACCCTACACTGAAATTAAACAAAAGGGAGAAATCTAAACTGGGGGAACTGTGACGACGTGAGACTCGGACGACGTGAGTCGGGACGACGCGAGACTCATACGACGTGAAACTGGCTCGCGACATAACTTGAGGCTACCGTCGTAGCTTCTGCCATGGACGACGCGGGACTCATACGACGTGAAACAGGCTAGCGTCGTAACCTTGAGGCTAGCGTCGTGTGATCTTTAGGCGTGAAGCAGGATAGCGTCGTAAGTTGAGGCTAGCGTCGTACACCGAGGCTAGCGTCGTAATTCAGTCCTCTCACTCCCGCGGGGCCCACGGGTGGCTTCTCTCCTGCTTGTTTAAAATATCTTGTGCATGCTGCACTTGTTGAATTACAAATTAAACAACTAAATATAATGTTCGATTTCCGGTAGCTGTTCTGGCGAGGGATTCCGGCCAACTTTCCGGTGATCGACATCCGGCTGCTTCTTGGTCAATTGTGGTCTTCCGGATCCATATGAGTGGGTTCGAGGTCTTCTTCTATCTGGATCAGCGGCTTTAAACCCATCCTTCCGAATCTAGCTTTCAACAGTTCATGTTCAAAATTCTGGTGCAACAGCTCAGCAATTCTGGATGTGAACTTTTTGGAACGTTTCTGGGACACCGGTCCTTCGGTAAATGCGGGGATCAGTAGTGTTCTCATTCCGGCTTCCATGCCAGTATGATCGTAAAATTTGTAAGATTTTAGAATCAAGATCGGGATCTTAATAACTATGGCGTCATTTCATTACATAAAAAAACCAAGATATTATTACTGACTTTTAGGGATTGTGTGAGGATAGAATTTTTTTTCTTTTAATCCACCCATATATATGAACTTATCAATTAGAGTATATATGTTATATATATTGTGTTTATGTATACTTACTTTAAAAGTAGATTAAAATTCAAATACATCACAAACAGAAGATTACATCATAAACCTGAGAGAGTTGTTTCAGAGGAGCTATCCAATGGGCACTCTACTTTCAAACAACTCGTTATTATTCATTCATAAACAACACAAGCACATAGTCGAAGCCACTTAAGTAATTAAGTCTCGATATAATTCCATCCATCATCAGCCAATAGGATCAGCAACAGCCCTCAATGAATCCTGCAACATTATATATATACCCAAACAAGAATTTAATTAATACCAATATCAGAATTCAGAAATAAAGTATAACTAGCATGCACGAAAACAGTGACAAAATTTACAAAATCCGTACGTGGAGCAATCAATATTTGGGGAGATCTTGTAGGGAATGCTGACGCCACACACTCCAGGGAGTCCACTGACTTTGTCCAGGTTTAGACCGGAGTAGGACCCTGATACAGACTTGAGGCAACTGCATACGCTTTTTCGATCCCCTGGCGTTTGGGCGGCTTCATAAACGGCCTTAACCCCACTGCAACACTCACCCAGCGGACCTTTGTCCGTCACGTAAGGGATGCATGGGGTTAGCTCACTTACCACGGATCCGCACCCGATTGCCACGGCTTCAGGGACAGCCCAAGCGGCCAAAATCACAGCCATCACCATCACGAACATCGACTTTAGGACCATTCTGGCCATCTTAATTATCTATGTTGCTCTGTGTATGTATTCTGTAAGTGTTTGTGTTGTTTAGTGCTGTTGTGGATTTAGTAATTAGGTAGTGTGCCATTATATAGACAAGAATTACAGGTAATTAATTACAGGACTAATTTTGCTACTTTAGATTTGTGATATGTTTCTAGTAATGTGGTTGGCAGTTGTGGATATTACACTTCTTTCCATCTTGGGTTAACTTCTGATACGTGCACTACAAAAAGAATACTTCCGTATTAACAAATTTTGTTCTTAGCAACACTTTTGGTCCGTGCTGCACATAGAGCTATAGCTGCTGTAGGGAGCTGTAGGTAACGGTTTTTGCATAATTGTTCTGCATTAGTAGTTGTAGCTGTCATAAATTATAATTTGAAGAGAAAAGTAAATTGAAAAGTAGCTTTTCAAAGCTCCCAAGAGCTACTCAACGTAGCTTCTGATTGTAGAGTTTTTTTGGAACTGCAATTCACAGCTAAAGCCTTTAAAAGCTAGTGTATAGAAAGAACTATTGTTTTGATATAAAATCTAAATCTCCTCAAAGCTCCCTATAGCTTTCAAAAGCTGCGTGCATAATATAATACCGTTTATGTGACATTCCCATTTTTCCCTCCGTAAGTCCGTACTATGTAGTGCGGTATGAGAGGAAACGGCCGATGCTACCGCTACACCTGTCACAAAGGTCGTGCCTTGCCGAACCATATGCTAAGTGTAATTATAACACTTTGAATTTGGATTAATGAAGTACAATTCAATTTCACTGTTAACAGAAGATTCAGAATGAAGTAAGGACGGTGTCCGTAAAATTCCTCTTCCTAATTCGCGCTTGTGTGCTTGATGATTCATGTTTCCTTCCTATGGGAGACGCTGGAGTAGACGTTGGCAGAGGACACCATGATAATACAATCCCAGCAGCGTGATCTTTCAATTTTCGCATGTCCGGTTTCAGCTAAGTCTTATTGTGTTTCCCGTTATGCTTAAAGACACGCTGATTGGTCGTGCGGAAACATTTTGTGAGATGTCCAGAAACAAATCTATACGAGCTTAGCAAAAAAGGACAATATCATAGTAGAGTTAAGGCGTATCTCACAGTCCCAACACCAAACATTGCTATACCCACAGTATTCAATTCCATTTAATTACGACACAACATCATATTAATTATTGACTACTACTATTTCATTATGGACTCTTCGGAGAATCGTCAAGCAAGAAAGAAGACAAAAAAGTCTTACTGCACCTTACAGTCGCTTTACTGTGGGGTTTGGTATTATATACAGTGTAAGTAGATTGTCTAGAATCAATCAGCTGGCACGACCAAAAAAAAAAATGTCTCAATTTACTTTCTTCTGGACTCTGGTACTACCAATTAAGAAGGCATTCCATTCATGCACAATTGCATTCCCATTTGCCGACGATTAATTACTTAATTAATTGGGCTCCACAAACTAAATAAAATTAATGATTGTGCAGCAGCGTGTAGGTTAGTGTCGATGCCTCCAACGAAAATTTTAGCATCAACGGAAAACCATGCATCCAAATCTTATCAAATTAGCCATGTGCATGCATGCATCTAAAATTCCATATAAATACTTCCTCCGTTTTTTAATTATTGCTACAAACCAAATTATGTTAATTTTTATTGGACTGTTTTGACTTCAATTTTTATCATAGTTATACAAGTTAAAATATAACCAAGTGAGATTCGTCCCGTCTCGTAGTTTTTAGATATCAAACATTCAGAACTTTTACTTGTATCAAACTTGAGTTATTAATGGTTTAAAATGAGCATTGAACTGGGCGCACTGTGGTCCGTAGCTAAAATTAAAAAAAATAAAAAAACGGAGGAAGTAAATTATCGTGTGTACCAGATTAAAAAAGATTAACTTATCAATATTAGTTTAATTTAGGACGCCCATGAACATGATACTGCTCATGGTTTAGGCATACGGCTACCGAATTTGCAGGTTAATCTCTCGGTCGATTTTCACTATGTATAAACATCACTCTTGTGGATCACTAGCTATTTTACCCGACCCAGCCCGGCCCGGCCTTCCACCCCTCCATGTTTTACATATGATGAGGGACTATATTATTGTCACATTATATTTGTACTAAAGAGAGTTAAGTGCGTGTCTTGAATTTAATTTGGGAGTTGGCCTAAATTATTCACTACAAGAAAAAAAGAAATACCGACCGACAATGCGGTCGGCAACTCCCGGACACGGGTCGTTTTGCCCGTTACCGACCGGCTTCCCGACCGCAGAAGTCGGTCGGTAATGTCTTGGTCCGAATAATTTTGCCGACCAAGCAGGAGAGCGGTCGCGTTGTTCCCGACCGTCTACCGACCGAGGAGTGGTCGGGAACATACCGACCAACTCTTCCCGACCAATTTTTGGTCGGGAAAGACGGACCCCATGGACTGCGGGACCTCCGGATTACCGACCGTTTTTCCGTCGGTGAGTCGGTCGGCGAGCTTGCCGACCGACCTCCCGACCGCATATGCGGTCGGGAAACCTGAACACTGCACCAGCAGAATTGGTTTTCCCCCAAACCAAACCTGCCAAAAACAAAATTAAAAACCTGCCACAACATCCAAATTTCACAACATCCAATACATTATCAAATTCATCTATACATCAATACCAAACTTCCAAGCTTCACATATTGTAAATTTGAAACATAGATCATTACATTTCATTAGTTGAAATCTTCACACAACAAGAACCATTCGATAAAGTTACAAGTACTAGAATTCTTGTCCAACATGTCAAAAGATAATAGAAACAAACAAGTCCACGTCCGTCGAAGGCCATAAGTAAAAAACAAGAACAACTAATGAACACCGAGGTCACCTCCTCCTGAGCAGCCTCCAAGATCATCATCCCCGTCCCCGCGGGGTGGGGATCGAGGGCCCCGGCGTCCCAACAATCTCTCCATCTGCTCCGCCATGGTCATCTGTGACTGGGCGAGACGCTCAATAGTCGCCGTGTATGCATCGAACTGGGCCTGCGTCACAAACTGAGTAGTAGGCGGTGGAGGGGTGGAATCCACATCATCCCCAGGCCGGATCGACCTGGCAACGGAGCCTATGCCATAAATTGCCTTGCGCCTGTCCATGCCACCAGCTACATCTAGAAAGACACGATCAGGATCCAAGCTACTGCCAATCTCAGGATCCGGGCTTAAGGTCTCAACAACGGCATTAAACTCGGCCTGTTTTATAAGTTTAAAAAAAATGGTCAAACAACTGAGCATTGAAGTAAATATGGAATTTAACAAGGCATTTTCTATCTGTACCTGAAGGTTCTGTGACTTGTCGCGTACCCAATTGTCCTTTTGGTGCTTTCTTGTATGTGTGTGCTCATGAAGCTCATGCAAGTGGACAGGACCTTCCTTCTCAGCCGACTATATATATTTAACAAAAAGGTAGTGATCATAATGTGCTTCATTAAATACCATATTATTTTGTCAAATAGATTTGAACATCATACCATATAATCACGAGTGGCTCGAAATGTCTTTGATCCTGCAGTGTGCGTGGGGAGAGCAGGTGCATCCTCCTGACCGCGCCTTCTGTTCAGCTTTCCTCTCTTGCTCTTATCCTTGAATTGTTGGGAATCCCATATGCGCCTTCAATTCTCTGCCACTAGCGTATCCCCAGGCATCGGTTTTTTCTTGGAGCGGATGTCCAAAGTGTAGTCCTTGTATCTTTTTTTTGCAAATAAAGTCAGTAAATTTTCGAATATTATAATAAAACACTATTGTTGTAATTTAAAATTCACCGTGCAATGTTTTTCTTCTCCCATTCCTTCCTCATAACACGGGCATGCTCGGGAGCCCAACGAGCAACTTTCTGCAGATAATTAAATAGAGCATTTGAATTACTAGTTTGAACAACACAAAAATTAATGCAAGGTAAACTTCATACCTGGAATTCTCCCCAATAGAACTCCTTCGTTTCTTTTGACACCTTACCCCAGCCGATCCCATTCATATCCGCTCGTCTGGGATATATGTCCATAATCTTTCTCACGACAGCGTTCGGGAAGTCGATACTTCAAGACAATGATCGTTCGTTAAACAACGTAACTAAGATGAAGACTCGTGTTGTATAAAGTAAAAATTAATTATCATTGTCAATAATGTAACATAACGTGGAATACTTACATCCCATCTGTGGCATTCGGGGCAAGGAGCACCCTGTCGAGACCTGGCTCAGCTACGGGAGGAGTGTAATACCCGAGAATTTTACAACATAAAATAAATAAATAATAAAGAGAACATAATAAATAAATAAAGAATCATAAAAGATGAGAAATGGAATTTAAATTAAAAAGGAAACAAAATTCCGAGAACCCGGGAAGCCGAAGACAATTTAAACGAATAAATGGTTACACGGAAACCCAACACCGATGGACTCAATAACCCGAGTCCAAATGTAAATTTAGATCCGAATAAAATTAAGATAGGAAATCGGAGCCCGAAGATACCCCGGAAATCGGAATCTGGGAACATAGAGGGATAGAAGTCCGAAAGAGAGGAGGAAAAGCACGACGGATCGCACGACCCACCCGGACCGGAGTCCAGGCGTGAGTGGCACGCTGGCCGCGCGGTTGTTGGCCTTAGACCGCGCCACGACCGCGCCACACTGGCAGCAACAAACCAAGCGAGATTTTCTCGCCCGAACGCGGATTTTTCGACTTTCGGTTGAACATCTTTCGACTCTAGACTCTTAGAGTCAGATCTTGGACGCCCTAGACCTTAGTTATCTATAAATAAGACCTCCGAAAAGCTCCGAATACGCTTTAAAACCCTACGAAATCTCTCTACACGATTGAAACCCTAATCCCGGAGTCGTCAGAGGCACGAAGGCAAGAGAGGGGACTGGGTTGGACGAAAATCCAAGGACTCCCGTCATTGTGGTAAGATCTGATCCCTTCCTTACCATTTGTGATTCGAGAACGAATCCTAATTAAACCTCTTTTCTATTCTAAACCCCGATCCGGACGCGTTGAGGAAAAACGAAGGATCTCGGAGGGAGAACGAAGAACGTGGAAGCCACGCCTCCGAATCATCGAGCAGAGACATTCATAGATCTGTAAGTTAACTCTTACATGGTTTTGGGATGCATTAAAACATTCAAAACTAAAAGATTATCAAGAAATCGAAAATCTGTCAATTATTACTTTCTACCGACGCAACATATTTGATGAATTTTTCCGAACATTAAAACGAACTCAAACGGAAAAACTTAAAACACGAAAAACGTTCCTAAGACATAGATCTATCTACTGTAAAAATTTCATAATTTTTCATCGTGTTTTGATAGCAGAGAACGACCACGAACAGACCTGCCTGTGGTTTAGATCTTGAAACGATGATAGATTCTTTATTCGAACTTGTTGGTGATTTCTACCTTAGATCTAGACCGATCTAGGCTTGGCGTTGAACATAAGAGTTGTAGATCTATACGTTAAGAACACCTCCGTAAAATTTCAGAATTTTTCGTGACGATTTGATATGTGAAAACCCACTGAAACCGAACTGCTTGAATCTAGATCTTGAAATTCTTGACAGAACTTAGGAATGATCTTGATCACGTTTTTGACATAGGATCTAGACTGTTTTAGATCTTTGGCCAAACATGAAAGTCGTAGATAATTGTCTTAAGATGATCTCTGTAAAATTTCATCAACTTTGGAGTTGAATTGCTATGGTAGAATTCGAAATCTTTAAACTGTGGTGCATTAAATTCGGACAGAGTTATTCTCCTACGAAAATTGGTGATTTTGACCTATTTAGGTATCTCGGATTGAAAACGTTAAAACACGAAAGTTGTAGATCTCGACGTTTCCGAGTCAGACGTGAAATTTTGGAATTTTTGGAATTAAATCTGAATTTAGACAAATTTTAGAGTAAACTGTGGTTTACCGGAAACAAAATCTTGAATCTTGTTGAAACATGAAATTAGCCTTTAAGGTTTAAACGATTGGGAATTCCTTTGAAATAAAATACACATGAAATACGATGCTTGCCGAAGGGCAATTGAAATATCCTATTTGCCGAAAGGCAATTGAAATATCCTGCTTGCCGAAAGGCAATTGAAATATCCTGCTTGCCGAAAGGCAATTGAAATATACTGCTTGCCGAAAGACAATTGAAATATACTGCCAACCGGGAGGCAATTGAAATATAAAGCTTGCCTAATGGCAATTGAGACATAAACTTGAAACATGAGACATGAGATATGAAACTAGGAGACTCGAAAATTGTTCCTTTTGGATTATGCTTTTAAATTATGTCCTATAATTATATTGCTTTGCAAATTATATTTATGATCTTACGAAGTCTCTATCGTTTGAATTATTGTTAGCGAAATAAATTAAATTATGTGGTGTTGTGCACATGTTTTCTTTAAATATTAAATAATGGCTTTGAAACCCCATAGTTATGTATGTGTTAACTTACTCAGCACGTAGTGCTGACCAAACCATTTTTATTTCTTTTTCTTTCAGAGTTGAGAATTATGCATCGTCATATGCATACACGGGAAGTTTGGGATGATATATTATTTTGAATTTTGTATTAGACTAGATCTTGCATGAACGGGCCTGTTTAACCCGTGATTAGGCCATGTTGGCCCTATATTTAAATTCCGCTGCGATACATATATGTAAATATTATTTTCCGCTGCAACTTTGATGTAATATTTTTAAATTGTATGTGAATGGGCTGTTTGAATATTTTAAATTCTGAAAAACCATAGCCTTGCATCTCTTTAGTAAGCTCGGAGAAACCGTGCCTTGCTAGGGAGGTGTGGCGGTGACATCCCGACCTGGGTGACCAAAAACCGGGGTGTTACAGAGTGGTATCAGAGCCCAGACTATTTTAAAGCTATTTATTTTAAAGAAAATATCTGATACCAAGTTGGTATCAGAGTCCGGCTATTTTTTTAAAACTACTATTTTTAAACCATTACTATTTTTAAACTATTATTAATATTTTGACTATTATTTTAAATTTTAAAGTATTATTTCCATGGAATAAATTTTTATTTTTAAAACCCATGGAAATTAGAAAAAAAATATGTATATAGTGCATTTATTTTTGGGGGGATCATCATGTGCATGTGCATACTGCATTGCCTAAACTTAGAGAACTTAGAAGCGTGATATATTCTAACTTAGATCTCTTGCTACACTTAGATAACTTAGAGGCTTGACATCGAATTAAAAACGCTCACTAGAGACTGATCTTGCTGTAGTTCTAGATCTCATTCGTCTATGCGCACGCCTAATCATAACAATCCTCGGCCTTAGCCATTCCTACCCGTGTACGAATTAGAAAATTTCCTTATGTGGAACAATAAAAATCAAGTTTTTATTAAAACACTCTCTATTCCAAAAATCTAGTTTGGATTCCCAAACAACAAATCCATTTCAAACGCACGGCTCATTTAAAACTTGACCCGAACCTTCTTGAGAATTATGAATAGGCAGTTATGGGGACATAACTGAAGTCCTAAGGGGGATATGATGTGATACCCCGTAATAATTTATCTTTGGAGTTCGACTCGATAAGATGTATCCTAAATCATAAATAAACAAATTCAAATTGTTTTGAACTACGTTATGGCTTGATCCCTTCACCGGGTACGTAGGCAGCTTAGAAGTTTTAATTCTAAGTTCAGTCACAAAAAAAAAAAACAAACAAACAAAAGACCTTAGCACGAGAAAAGCCGAAACACAACTTTGAGGACGAAGTTGATTCTTAAGGAGGGTAGACTGTAATACCCGAGAATTTTACAACATAAAATAAATAAATAATAAAGAGAACATAATAAATAAATAAAGAATCATAAAAGATGAGAAATGGAATTTAAATTAAAAAGGAAACAAAATTCCGAGAACCCGGGAAGCCGAAGACAATTTAAACGAATAAATGGTTACACGGAAACCCAACACCGATGGACTCAATAACCCGAGTCCAAATGTAAATTTAGATCCGAATAAAATTAGGATAGGAAATCGGAGCCCGAAGATACCCCGGAAATCGGAATCTGGGAACATAGAGGGATAGAAGTCCGAAAGAGAGGAGGAAAAGCACGACGGATCGCACGACCCGCCCGGACCGGAGTCCAGGCGTGAGTGGCGCGCTGGCCGCGCGGTTGTTGGCCTTAGACCGCGCCACGACCGCGCCACACTGGCAGCAACAAACCAAGCGAGATTTTCTCGCCCGAACGCGGATTTTTCGACTTTCGGTTGAACATCTTTCGACTCTAGACTCTTAGAGTCAGATCTTGGACGCCCTAGACCTTAGTTATCTATAAATAAGACCTCCGAAAAGCTCCGAATACGCTTTAAAACCCTACGAAATCTCTCTACACGATTGAACCCTAATCCCGGAGTCGTCAGAGGCACGAAGGCAAGAGAGGGGACTGGGTTGGACGAAAATCCAAGGACTCCCGTCATCGTGGTAAGATCTGATCCCTTCCTTACCATTTGTGATTCGAAAACGAATCCTAATTAAACCTCTTTTCTATTCTAAACCCCGATCCGGACGCGTTGAGGAAAAACGAAGGATCTCGGAGGGAGAACGAAGAACGTGGAAGCCACGCCTCCGAATCATCGAGCAGAGACATTCATAGATCTGTAAGTTAACTCTTACATGGTTTTGGGATGCATTAAAACATTCAAAACTAAAAGATTATCAAGAAATCGAAAATCTGTCAATTATTACTTTCTACCGACGCAACATATTTGATGAATTTTTCCGAACATTAAAACGAACTCAAACGGAAAAACTTAAAACACGAAAAACGTTCCTAAGACATAGATCTATCTACTGTAAAAATTTCATAATTTTTCATCGTGTTTTGATAGCCAAGAACGACCACGAACAGACCTGCCTGTGGTTTAGATCTTGAAACGATGATAGATTCTTTATTCGAACTTGTTGGTGATTTCTACCTTAGATCTAGACCGATCTAGGCTTGGCGTTGAACATAAGAGTTGTAGATCTATACGTTAAGAACACCTCTGTAAAATTTCAGAATTTTTTGTGACGATTTGATATGTGAAAACCCACTGAAACCGAACTGCTTGAATCTAGATCTTGAAATTCTTGACAGAACTTAGGAATGATCTTGATCACGTTTTTGACATAGGATCTAGACTGTTTTAGATCTTTGGTCAAACATGAAAGTCGTAGATAATTGTCTTAAGATGATCTCTGTAAAATTTCATCAACTTTGGAGTTCAATTGCTATGGTAGAATTCGAAATCTTTAAACTGTGGTGCATTAAATTCGGACAGAGTTATTCTCCTACGAAAATTGGTGATTTTGACCTATTTAGGTATCTCGGATTGAAAACGTTAAAACACGAAAGTTGTAGATCTCGACGTTTCCGAGTCAGACGTGAAATTTTGGAATTTTTGGAATTAAATCTGAATTTAGACAAATTTTAGAGTAAACTGTGGTTTACCGGAAACAAAATCTTGAATCTTGTTGAAACATGAAATTAGCCTTTAAGGTTTAAACGATTGGGAATTCCTTTGAAATAAAATACACATGAGATACGATGCTTGCCGAAGGGCAATTGAAATATCCTATTTGCCGAAAGGCAATTGAAATATCCTGCTTGCCGAAAGGCAATTGAAATATCCTGCTTGCCGAAAGGCAATTGAAATATACTGCTTGCCGAAAGACAATTGAAATATACTGCCAACCGGGAGGCAATTGAAATATAAAGCTTGCCGAATGGCAATTGAGACATAAACTTGAAACATGAGACATGAGATATGAAACTAGGAGACTCGAAAATTGTTCCTTTTGGATTATGCTTTTAAATTATGTCCTATAATTATATTGCTTTGCAAATTATATTTATGATCTTACGAAGTCTCTATCGTTTGAATTATTGTTAGCGAAATAAATTAAATTATGTGGTGTTGTGCACATGTTTTCTTTAAATATTAAATAATGGCTTTGAAACCCCATAGTTATGTATGTGTTAACTTACTCAGCACGTAGTGCTGACCAAACCATTTTTATTTCTTTTTCTTTCAGAGTTGAGAATTATGCATCGTCATATGCATACACGGGAAGTTTGGGATGATATATTATTTTGAATTTTGTATTAGACTAGATCTTGCATGAACGGGCCTGTTTAACCCGTGATTAGGCCATGTTGGCCCTATATTTAAATTCCGCTGCGATACATATATGTAAATATTATTTTCCGCTGCAACTTTGATGTAATATTTTTAAATTGTATGTGAATGGGCTGTTTGAATATTTTAAATTCTGAAAAACCATAGCCTTGCATCTCTTTAGTAAGCTCGGAGAAACTGTGCCTTGCTAGGGAGGTGTGGCGGTGACATCCCGACCTGGGTGACCAAAAACCGGGGTGTTACAAAGAGGCACTGGTGGAACCGCCTGTGAAGACCCCGCCGATCCTAACAACAAATTCAGATCAAGTTTATCATAAAGGAACTGCAGAAAATCTATTTAAAAAGTTGTTAGTACCTGGAGTGCGTGGGGGTGGTGTCTCTGGAACAGCCGTATCATCAGCAATAGGTACTATAGGCTGCTCTTCCTGGCTGGCAACTGCAACTGCAATTCAATATTTTTCAAATAAAGTTAAATATTCACAAGCAATACAAGTATATACAACATAATAAACGTAATTTACATCTTACCTGCCATACGTCGCTGATATGCCTTCCTCGGCAGGAGTAAGTGTCCGCTGTGGCGTGTTCGAAGAAGATTCACTACCGCGTTGAGACATCTGTATATGGGACAATTGTATTCCAATATAAGCTTTATATCATCTTGAAAACATACAATGTGTAATAGTTGGTACGTTATTTAAGAAGTTTATCACATTTCAAATTTCGAAATCCTCATCCGAAGTCTCCTGTGACGGATCATCCGGATCTATGTCATCTAAATCATCAGTGTCACTGGAGGAATCAGAGTGAACTGCCTCGTCATCCCGCTGAAGCTCTACATATTGGACCACGCTATCCCATAGGTGCTCCACCCCGACAACATAGCATACGCCGGAAAATCCCCAATTGTCCACATCAAGGCTGCCTTCATCTGAAAATTTTGTTTAGAAGAGGTGTCGTATGTAGTGATCCCAACGTCCCACAACACTAAGAGCTCGTCGATTAAGGGTTGTAAATAAACATCAATCCTCTGCTTTGGGCTAGATTTCCCTGGTATTATGCATGTTAGGAACATGTATTCATCCTTCATACACATAGCAGGAGGGAGGTTGTAAGGAGTTAGTATGACTGGCCAACATGAGTATTGAGATCCCGATTGACCAAACGGTTGAAAACCATCAGTGCATAAGCCTAATCTCACATTCCGACCATCCCTACTAAATTTTGGATGTGTGGTATCAAAGTGCTTCCATGCCTTTGAGTCACACGGGTGGCACATCTCCCCATAAGTCCCATGATGATGTCCTACATGCCACGTCATATGCTTCGCCGTCGCCTCCGACGCATACAGTCGCTTCAATCTGTTTTCAAGTGGGAAATAGAACATGTATTTCCGTCCAATCCTTGAATTCGAATTTGATTCTCTATAGCGAGGCTCGTCACAGAACTTACATTTATCTAAGGCCGAATCAGCGCGCCAGAATAACATACACCCTTTTTCACAGCAATCAATTTTTTGAACAGGCAGCCCTAATCCCTCAAGTAGTTTTTTCGCCTCGTAAAAATTCTTAACCATAGCATTATCCTCGGGGAGTGTATCAAGAATTAGTTGACACAAAGTATCGAAGCACCTCTCCGATAAGTTGTGTTCGGCCTTAATATTCAATAACCTAGCAATAGTGGACATAAGGGTCATTTTCTTGCATCCTGGCCACAAATCTTTGTCTGCCGCCTCCAACATTCGAAAGAACAACTTCTCTTGTGGATTAGGCTCCTCGGGTGGCCTAGGTTCATCACTATCTTCAGTTGGTATTGTGTCGGGCCCACCAATTCCCATTCCATCGCACACGATTTGTATGTAGTCATCATCACGTGCCGACACTGATGTGGACGCAGTATCATCGGTATCGTAATAGCGACTAAATTGGTGTGGCTCTCCGTGACACGTCCATATTTTGTAGTTAGGAACAAAGCCATCACGATATAGATGATATGTGATGTCATTATCAAATAGATAACATTTATTCTTACATCTACTACACGGACACCTAAGTCTTCCCTGTGCTCTATCCACGTTTGGGTTTTGATGAGACATCTGTATAAATAATTTGACCCCATTTTTAAATTCATTTGTGAGTACTCCAATACTACGTCGGGAGCGGTACATCCAACTTCGGTCCATACCTATGGCATTTTGAATTCAACTTGAATATTATTAATCAATCGCATGCTATCACCAAATCCTAACAGCTAAATTAGCATATTGAGGTTGTGTATAGACGATTGATGGTCAATTTCATGTTGAAACACATTATGAAACATCTCTTGTTGGGATTTATGTTGATTGTAATTAAGTCATTTTATGTGATAATCTTTTACAATTAACTATTATAATCTTTTAAGAATTAAGAACGATATTGGTGAAAGTATTGAAAAACAATCTTAAGAATTAAGAATTTTCAATTTAAGAATGATATTATATTGAATTCCAAATTAAAGTAGTGCCCAAGTGTGTCTAATACTACAATATTCAATATTAAAACGATAAAGAATAAATGTCATGGAAATCAGCATACCACTACAGGCATTTTATTCAATTCCCCATGGACTTGGCCATGTAGCAATCGAATATTGAAGAACTATAATAACAGACATTCACAAACTCAAACCAACAGTCTAATCGACAACATCAATTCCCAATTCGAAAGGAAATAGACAATGGCACACACAAGTAACATTTTCAAAACACTCAACGGCCAACCAACACGTTCATTTGGAAATGCCATAACTTTGTCAAATCAACTCCAAATTCAACATATCATATATGGATAATCATCTACTCGACGAGATGATTCTATATCTCAGTCCGTAATTGCAACAATCCAAATATTTTTTACCCAAAACGCCAAAACAGCCGGCTGCCCCAACTTTAACAATCTAATTTTTTTGCTTTAAATGATTTTGCTAACTAGAGATTACGATTACGAGCTAAAAAAATCAATGAAATCATATGCATTTCCTAAGACTATCAAAAATCGAATGGAGGAGATAAAACACAATCCACAATCCACAATCCAAAATTCAAATACCATTATCACCAAAAAAATACAAACACAATGCCACAAACGAAAAAAAATAATCAAGATTCGAATGGAATTTTAAACCAAAAAAGAAGTGAATCGAATACCTCGATTGTGCACTCGAATGGGAAGGGGGGCCGGTGGTGGTGGGACTGCCGGGAGGCAGAAATGGGGAGGGCAAGGGCTGTGCGGGCGGGCGGCAGCGGCTGAGCGGGCGGTGGCTGCTCTCGTCTGCGGCCAGGCGGCGCCGGCGGGATGCGATGGGGACGGCGTCGGTTGCAGCGGGAGTGGAGTAGGGTGGCTCCGGGGTTGCAGTGGGCCTTCTCTTCCGTGGAAGCCTCGATGCTCGCGAGCACCACGTCGGCGCTCGAATGGCGGATGGTCGGCGGTCGGTGTTGGAGGTCGGCGACGACGAACGGTGAAAGTTGGGAGTGAAAAACGAGAGTGAAAATGGTGGAGGCGCGCGGGGGAATGAACTTTCAGTGAATTGGGGGCGAAATTATACGACCTAGGTTACCGACCGCGGTCCCTGCGGTCGGTAGGCCGGTCGTTTCTGAATCGGGTCCCCACCCAACAGTTACTTTTTACCGACCGACGCTTGCGGTCGGTAAGCCGGTCGGCAAATCCGACCCGCACAACGTCGGTCAGCAAATGCGGTCGGTAATTCCCAATTTTCTTGTAGTGATTACCTTGCCCGGATAAGACACAAAAACAATTAAGAGGTACGGTGGAAGCCTGCATTAAAATGGGGCCTAAATTTTCTTTTAATTATAGTAGTTGAGATCCCATATCAATGGGTTCTGATATGAACCTTCTTATATTACCTTATATGGTTGGAGCAACTCCATCTATCACTAATTGGTTTTGGATTTGGATCCTAGATCCATCTTCTTTTTAACATGGTATCAGAGCCATGAGCACCTATTTGAGTTTCATTGTTTCCGAGATATGTTGGCGTGTTACCAAGGTTTTAAATATCGATTTCGGTATCTATATCGGACATATAAATTTAGGGAAATTTCAAAGATATTTGAAATTTTGGGGGAAATTTCGGAGATATTTGTAATATTTTAAGAAAACTAATTCGAGTTTCTGAGATGATGAAAATGAAGATATTTCAAAATTTCGCATCTCTGTTGCTATATAAATTAGTAATATGCTAACAATACTCATTTAATGATATAATATGCTAGTAATATTATTGCTATCATGCACCATGTTGATTGATAAGAGACTTAAAATTGATAAACAAGTTAATTGGATATCATCAATATGGGTTGAAACATAAATTTTAATTTTTAATTTTTTTAAAAAAATATATTTTTAAAATTTAGAAAAAAATATTTTTTTAAAAAAAAATTCGGGAAATTTCGGAAAATTTCGGTCAAATTTTGGAAAATATCGGATTTTGGGCGAAATTTCGATGGAAATTTTGTAAAAAAATATTGCATGTGAAATTTCGCTTCAGGGTGTGCCGAAACCCGAAATTTCGGTCGAAATTTCAGATATTTCGAGGATATTTAAAACAATGGGTGTTACACCTATTTGAGCATCTATCATTAGAAGCGGTGTTGCAATATCTCACATCGATTATATGTTGAAATGTCACATGTTAATATGGACATGAGCCACTCTACGTATTATCAATTGGTTTTAGGTGTGAGTATTCAATCTAGGAATTTTTACTACTACTAGTATTATTAGGGTTTAGGGTTGTGTAAGAAATTGAAGCCGACCATTCTCTGTTTTCAGGAAACTAAAATGGGGGAGATTCGGGGTCGACTAGTAGATAGACTGTGGGGATCAAGGTCGTGTAATTTTATAGCTCAGCCAGCTATTGGTAACTTTGGAGGATTGTCAGTGATATGGGATACGAGCTATTGTTCGTTTTCTACCGTTGAGAGTGAGCATCACTTATTGTGGGTTAAAGGCAGGATCAAGGAAATAGATGGGGTAGTGAATTTAATTTGTATTCATGCTCCGAATAGCCGTAGGGAGAGAGCTGTACTTTGGAACTCAATCGTTAGCAAGTATGCAACTGGTAACGGAGAATAATGGTATTATACGGGGGATTTTAATGCTATCTACTCGGAAACGGAGAAGATAGGAGAAAGTGTAGACGGGGGATCAATGAGGGATTTCAGAGAATTCATCGATCGCATGAACTTAGTAGACTTACCAATGGAGGCGGGGCAATTCATGTGGGTAGGGAGAGGAGGGAGGGCTTGGAGTCGACAAGATAGGTTTTTTTTATCATCGGATTGGTTGAGATTGAGGGGAGATATCGTTCAGAGGAGATGCGACACCGTGCTCTCGGACCATTACCCAGTGAGCTTGGAGTTTGGCAAGCAATCGTGGGGACCAAATCCTTTCTGATTGTACAATTATTGGAATGGACGAGAAGGAATTTAACGACATGGTTCGCGAAGTGTGGGGGGAGGAAGAGAGGGCGATGCGACTATGAGAGAGGGCAGGTTAATTGCTAAACTTCGATGTTTAAAAAAGCAGGATCAGCGAATGGAATGGGTATGGGGCTCTTGACTTGGAGAACAGATTGAAAAGCCTTTCGGAGGACATTAAGGGGCTGGAGGATATGGTGTTGGGTGATAATTCAGAGAAAGATACGAGGACGTCTTGGCTGGAAAAAAAAAAAAAGAACTCACAAATCTGTTAATGGCCGAAGAGAGGAGATGGCTCCAGAAGTCGCGGATTCGGTGGTTGAAAGAGGGGGACCAAAACACGAAATTCTTCCACGCGACTACTACTATCAACAGGAGGCGTAATTTCATTGGATCTATATGTAGGGATGGGATTGTGACGGAGGAGCCACGTGAGATCAAAAGATGGGCATTTGAGCATTTTAAGGGAATTTTCTCGTTGACATAGGGGATGTTGTTTTCTGTGGATAGGGCGGGCCTGGTCAGGTTAGAAGAGATGGACAGGATTCGGTTGGAAAGGGCATTCACGGTAGGAGAAGTTTGAGATGCGGTTTGGCAATGCGATGGCAATCGTGCTCCAGGACCGGATGGATTCAACCTAAGCTTCTTTAAAAGGTATTGGGAGATGTTGAAAGGGGATGTTATGGAGGTGTTCAAGAAGATAGAAAGAGAAGGAACATTACCTAGAGAAGCACGAGGGTCTTTCATTGTTCTTATCCCCAAAGTAGGCCAGCCGATGGATTTCAAAGACTACCGTCCAATATCATTAGTAGGAAGCATTTATAAGATCATCACAAAGGTTTTAACATGGCGGCTTCAGGAGGTTTTAAGCACTTTGTTAGGACAAGTGCAAATGGCATTTGTCAATGGGCGTCAAATCTTAGAGGGCGCTCTCATCGCGTCTGAGGTAATTCATTCCACTCACTCATCAAGCCGGAAGGGTTTCATAATTAAATTGGATTTCGAGAAGGCATCCGATAATGTCTCGTGGGAAGCTTTATTTTGTACCATGGAAGCTATGGGCTTTGGCAACAAGTGGATTCAATGGATCAAAGCATGCATATGCTTGGCATCGGCCGCGGTAATAATCAACGGATCCCCCACTAATTTTTTCAAGATGAAGAAAGGCCTTCGACAAGGCGATCCGATCTCACCATTTTTATTTGTTCTAGTTGCTAAAATATTAAATAAACTGCTAATGAGGGCAGCCGAGCTTGGGATGTACAAGGGATTAGAGTTAGGAGTTGGGGGACCAGTCATTACTCACTTACAATACGCGGACGACACGATACTCTTCTGTGAAGGAGATCTTGAGCAGGCTCTGCTGATCAAAAGAATTTTATGTTGCTTGACTCTGTCCACGGGGCTTAGGATAAATTACAGGAAGAGCAATATCATTGGCATTAATTGTCCAGAGAAAGAGGTGAGGAATGCAGCAAATCTATTAGGTTGCGGTATTGGACAATGGCCTTTAGTATACTTTGGCATTCCCATAGATGGTAGGATCAACAGTGTATCTTTATGGCAGCTCGTGATAGACAGGATTGAAAAGAAGCTGGCCGGATGGAAGGGAAATTTATTATCACAAGCTGGGAGAGTCTGCCTAATTAATTTTGTCCTAAGTTGTATGCCAGTGTTTTATCTCTCGATTTTCAAAGCTCCAAAATCAGTGGTAGAAAAGATTGAACTCATTAAGCGAAGATTTTTTTGGAACGAATGGGAGGGTGCGAGGAGACTTCATACAATAAACTGGGAGAGAATTTGTAGGCACAAGGAGGAGGGTGGACTAAGTATCTGGAATACACAACAATTTAACTTTGCACTCCTACTTAAATGGAGATGGAGATTTGGAAAGGAGAGGTCGTTATGGAGACAAGTAATCAATGCAAAATACTACAGTAACACAGGTTCTCTTGAGCCGAAAGTCATGTTGGGAAGAACAGTTTAGGGTAGAATATGCGGAGCCTGGGATGCATGGAAACTAGATGACCCTGGAGGTGGATTCATTATTCTAGTTGGCAACGGCAAAAATACAAGATTTTGGGATGACATATGGGTGAAGGAAAGAAGACCACTTAAGGATATATTCCCTAGACTTTACTCACTGACAAGCAACAAACAGGGGAGAGTAGGAGAATTTGGGAAATGGATCGGGTATAAGTGGGAGTGGAACATTCCGTTGAGAAGGAGGTTGTTCGACTGGGAATTGGAAGTTTGGAACAATCTAAATACAGTGTTACGAAGGGTGCGGTTGAACATGTTCATGGAAGATAGAGTGATATGGACAAAAGAAAGTGATGGTCAATTCTCGACTAGGTCAGTCTGGAAAGAGGCAGGGGGTATCGGTGGGGCTGATTCAAAGGAGTTTTGGAAGAAACTATGGAGTATTAGATCACCAATGAAGGTAAAAGTGCTAATATGGAAACTTACTAATAACGCACTCCCTTTGAAGGATCTGTTAGTGCGAAGATGTGGGATACAAGCATCCGAAGCTAGTTGCCCATTCTGTAGACTGGAAACTGAGACGGCTGATCATTTATATTGCAAATGTGAAGTTGCACAAAACATATGGTACCGAATAGTGAATTGGTTCGATGTGTCTTGGGCGATTCCTGGAGTGGTTGATGCTCTATTAATGTGGTGGTGGGGAGTTAGTTTAAATAATCGCAGGAAGGGAGTGTGGATGCTCACTGGAGCCGCGACCATCTGGATAATATGGAAGCATCGAAACGGAATAGTATTCAAGAATAAACAGGTGTGTAAAGGAAATGGTTGAGGAAATCATACAGCATGTTTGTAGGTGGTGGCAAATTGAAAACAATGAAATCAATATCAACATGGGGGGATTGGCAATTGATTTTCCACTAGGATTGGTACGCCCAGTCTGCATTAGGGCGAAAATTCCTCGAAGAGGTTTAACCTGGGAACGACCCGCACAAGGATGTTGGAAAATAAATACAGACGGATCATCACTCAAAAATCCTGGCCCGGCAGGGGTGGGAGGAGTTATATGAAACGATGAGGGAACAATCTTTTTTACACTCTCGGATTATATAGGCGTTGCTGATTCTTTAGAAGCCGAGTTGACAGCCATTAGTCAAATGTGTGCGATTCTAATTTGGGATAAAGGATTCCCTCTTCCAAGGATAATTTTCGAATGTGATTCAAGTAATGTCCTCAGTTGGATACAAAGGCCGAGAGAGGTGCCATGGCGTTTCCAAGATTTAATCGGTCCCATAGTGGAGATCCTGAGGTTCGCAGGGGAGGTCCGCGTCCAACACATCTTGAGAGAACGAAATTCGGAGGCAGATCACTTGGCACGTTTGGGAGCAAGGGGTGAAGGAAGTATTGAGAGCTGGAGTTAAAGTGGAACTGATGCAAAAAAAGGTACGATGTGATTTGCTGATGGTTAATACTCCTACTACACATCGGGAGTATTAATGGTTGATGTTTATAATATTGTTGTCCACTGGGAGTGTCTACGACAACCAAATGAAGATTGGAAATGTCCTCGACGAGATCGGAATGAAGACAGACAGGAATTCAGAAACTGGAGTAACACATGCTAAATATATTATGTCTTCCTTGTTCGATACAAAGAGAGAGAGCCCTGGAAGAGTTGAAAGATGCGATGGCAAGTTGCGTTCCAACCGTTGCTGATCATATAGGGTGATGTTGCTGGTGTAACATGATGACGAGGATATCTACAGACGAGGAAAAGGTTGAGGTGAAAACATATGGAAGTTGATGCACTGTTGGCTGAGGCCGCTGCTATCAATGGTGCAACTAGGAGATCCAAAACTGCTAATCGTTGACTGATTCAGACATGGATTGATCGAATTCTCCAGCATGCGGGTTGAGAGAAAGCTAAAGAGTTTTGAAAAATCATATTCACATAATGTGATTGGCGATTGCATCAACTGGGAAGATTGAAAAGCATGCCTCAACGGTTTCATCAAGCCAACCGAAATTATAAATGGTGAGACCTGAAATTTCATTCTTATTTGATACGCGCACATGTGAGGGTCAATTTGACATCCTAGTAATTGCTTAATCATTTTTGTCGAGCCTGTGCATATCCAATCCAGTGAATGGAACTTGATGTGGGCATTAGGTATACCTTATTGGCCTACTATCCTCCCAAATTTCTTTTATGACCACCAGTAAGCCTTCCTAAAGTCTTCGAGAAAATCCACTGCTATATTCCAGCTCCCACTTTCTCCCCGGATCAACAAGCCTCATCTTGGTTTAGACACATCGATCCTAAGTCCCAGTGTGCGGTTCAGGAAATACCTATGATCATTCATACAAAACTCCCGTCGATGTTGCAAATATAGACATAGGGAATCTCAAGGAATTGGTAACTTCTTGAAATAACGCGAGGGGGTAGATGGTGGTTAGCATCATTGAGTCTCTATTTGGGTTGTTGTAAGAACATGTGTCATAAAGATCCGTTTGCTTGTGTTTTTCAGTCCTTGGGCAATCCCCGTAAAAAAATTAAAAAAAAAAGAGTTGAAAAAAAAAGAAAGAAAGAGAGAGTTGAAAAAAAAACAATAAAAACAAGGCAAGCGAAAGTAAAAAAAAAAAAAAGTATTATAGAAGGGGATGGCTAGTTTAGAGGAGTTTGCGAAAGAAAGTGTTGAGAGTTGATAGAGGTCATCTCTTGCAACCTTTGATTCTGTTAATGGCTTTGGGTCCCTATTGATTTATCTACCACTATTTGCAACTCGGTTGGAATTATGTTTGATCAGGTATAGATTCGCACACAGCCTTTCTTGCCATTTATCCTCAGTCCTCTTTAGCCTGTTCCTGCTTCAATCTATGCCTTGCCCCATTGAGCTGGTGCACTGGAGTGGATCACTGAAAATAGGGGAGATGAGATGACGAAGCAATTTTTGGATTGTCATATTGATCTTTCACTGGAAAGGTATAATGTACATTGGGGAGGTGAAGAAAAATGATTCCCTTAGGAAGAATGAGGAAGATAACAAAGACTCTTGGTGTTGCGGTATGGAAATTGTAATACTTCTTGGTATTGCTCTCATCATAAGCCTCCACATCAGAGTAGACTGCTGTTGCTACGTTGCTTTTGGAACCGCTGTAGATGAAGAACCATGATAGCTGTCGTCTAGCTACAAAAATAAATAATTCTACTCTTGTGAAAATAAAATAGATAGTGATGAGTAGAGTCGTCTCCTCAGGGATTCAAATGAAATATTAGCTATGATTAACCACAATAATAAAATGGGGGGTTTTGATTTAAACTAATTCTACTAAAAATAAAATAAAAGAGAATGAGTGAATAAAAATAACAAAATGGGCGGTGAACAGGAGAGTACTAGAAAGTTGAGGAAATCAATTAAATAAGGTACCTAGCTTAGGACTTGAACTTGCCGGATTGGAATTGGATTTATTGTTGATCATTGACAAATATTCACTTAACTTATTAAATAAATTAGTTATAGCCACTCGGCAACCGCTCCGTGACCAACTTTTCCTTACTTAATCGGTGAACAAGGCACTGCCGTTATTCACTTCCCTAACTGAATTAAGATTCTAGGTACGACCATAGAAGTACTTATCCGATTGCATTAATTCTAGAAAAGCCTAATTCAAAGGGATGAACCTACCTACGTGGTTGATTCTCTCAATTGATTCCATGATTCCCTAGAGCTTAATCCTCTAGTTGTTACTAAACTAGATTAAAGTGCAATTACACGGACACCAATCTAATTATAACGGTAAAATTCCTAAGCCAATCAACTATGTGCGCATCGTAATCAATCAACATAAGAATTCATGTCGTGAAAGTAGAAATCCTGAAAATACTTAATAAGCAAAGGAAATCAAACATTCAACACATAGCAAGCCTCACAACCGCAATCCAATCCCAACACGAGGTCCAATCCTAAGCTAGATAATAGAAAACTACTCACTAAACATGAAAACAATAACAAAAGCTAAATAAAAGTTCATCACAAATACAATGCCAGCAGCAGGAAAGAAGGAACTTCAATGATGGACCAAGTCTCCAACAGCGTTTCTCGTCTCCACGCCAAGTCGATCCTCTCCAGTAATCAAGTTCCTCTTCAAAACAGCAGCAACAAGATGATTTTAACCTCTCCCCAGTCCCAATTTTCGTCCAGCAACAGCACCCGGAGAATAGGTAAGAAATTCCACCAAATCTAGAAGTTTCATTCTTTTCCAATTTGTTTCCTTCTTTACAAAATCTTGATCTCTCTTTCGGAAACAAGTATCCCAGCCACAAGCTGCTTTCCAGGATCTCAATATATCTTGAATTAAGTCTTGAAATTCGTCCACATCATCAGCCAATTCGCCCGGACACGTAAGCACCCGAGCTGGAAACACATCAGCATCAACCTTTGTACAGCAGCTCAGACCACTCCTCTTGCGTGTGGGCACACGTCCTGAAGCTTCTCCACAATTAGCCCAATTTGATGTCTTTCGCAAGCCAAGCTACATATCCACTCACTTTAATACCTGAAATGCAAAATACTCCAATAAGACACCACAATGGATCAATACTCATCAATATACCCCATGGAATCATGTAAATTATAAGCACAAAATGATGGATATCAAACCATAATGCCCATAACATGCAAATGAAGCTGACGATCGTTGGAGGCTGCTGTTATCCCATACTAAGCGATGTCCCATGACTGCTGATACTTTGCCTTGATTGGTGCCGATTTGTTCTAGAGTTTGCTGCGGCCGTGGTGATTCTCGAAAGTTCATGGTTATTGATTATTGATTGTTACAGGTGGGGTTCAAGAGGTGTGGATAAACTAGGGATGGAAGGTGTAGTGTATCATTTTAGTGAGAGGGAATTAGTTTCTTGGCTCTATTTGCTGGCATAATGTTGTTTGTTGGCTCTTCAAATACCTGTAATGTGTATTGCTGGATCCCGACTTTCGGTTTTCTATGGAATAAAATTATTTTCCTCAAAAAAAAGTATTATTATATTTTTTTAAAAAAAAATTTAAAAGTATTTTGCTTCAATTTTATCGGTCCAGCATAACTTTCAATCTTTTCAATAGCATAACTTTCAATCTTTTCAATAGAGATGATGACTTGGCCAAGTGATCAAGTACCCAAGTCCCTTGATTTTAAATTTATGACGGTGTCCCTTGACTCCCTTTGTAATTTGTATAGCATGTGCTTACACCACCCATTTCTTAACGTGTATAATTTGTTCAATAAAAAAATAATAATAATAATTCTCTTCATTTTTCAAACCCTACCATTAATTTTTTTTAGTTTAATTTTTCCATTGTCTAAATTTAACCGTTAGCAAAAAGTTTAATAATTTTTTCTTTCTTTCCCCATTTCAAATTAGGTGTTTAGCAAAAGGAAGAACCTCGAAGGTATTGTTGAGAAATTCCAATAGAGTTACTGTCCATAGTAATAAAAAATATGGATATCCATAGTGTTCCACTGAAGACCATATTATGTTGTACGTGTCAGTAATAGCAATTAGATGGAATCAATATAAAAAGAAATAGGATCAGTCAAAAACCCTCATTTATTGTGTAATTGAGTGAATGATTTGTAACTCCCAAATATAGAAGATTTCAATCCAATTACACCCCCAAATAACTTACACCGGCCATTACACCCCAAAATCACCTAGACCGACCATAGTGTTGCCGGAGATGATAGACCTAAATTCTTCCCCAGACGGCAACACCGAATATGATGATTCAACACACGTGAACGATCGTGATGCCGACAACGCTGTATCAATGGTGGATTGCTTGGTAGAGGATGATGATAATGATATCGAAGCCTCTGATAATGATCCCATACAACTAACAGGATGTTGTGATGAGGGGAACGATGAGGATGGCATGCCTGAAGTTGGAAGATGCGCCGATCCGGTAAAAATTTGTAGCCGTGTCGCACCTATCTTGACAGGTAAGGGTTAATTAATTGATCGATAAATCAGGGAGAATGTTGTTTCTTGAATATTGAAGTCGTGATTTCTTCAAACTAAATTTCAGATATAAAGGAGTTGGAAAATGTGAATTCAAAAGTGTGGAAGATGCCTACATGGCATACTGTAATTTTGCACACAGCCGTGGCTTTTCGGTTCGAAAACAATACGAGAGAACAGGAGACAAAGACAAATCCTTGGTTCGGTGGATGCTCTATTATTGTAGCAAAGAGGGGTGCAGGCGTAACAGTAAGGTGAGTCCATGGAACAAAGACCCTACCGTACAATCGTATCAAGGTGAATCTACCCAAAGCAAAATTCGAATATTGGACGAAACACGTGTTGGCTGCAAGGCAATGATTGGATTCAAATACGATTTGAAACGTAAGGTGTATGTTGTGAGCAAGTACCATGATGAACATACACACCCGATGCAAGATAGAACCACGACGCACGTGTTGAGGTCAAACCGAAGAATTTTGCATCACCATGAGCTAATAGCAGATCTAGGTGATAAGGCCGGACTATCATTCGGTGAATCTTATGGCTGGATTAGAGCTATGGCTGGTGGTACTGAGAAGGTTGGTTTCTTGAAGTCCGATTTGAAAAACATGATGAGCCGGAGGCGTGAAATCGGTATGAGAAAGGGTGAAGCACATGCGTTACTGCAACATTTCAAGGATAAGGCACGTGTAGACCGAAATTTCTATCACCACATGGATGTTGACAATGATAACCAAATATGCAGCATCTTTTGGGCTGATTTGAAGATGAGGATGGATTACAAGCTCTTTGGGGATGCGATAGCAATGGACACAACCTTCAACACGAACAAAAATGCACGGCCACTCGGTATGGTAATTTAACGTTTTTATTTGATTAAAACTAATGCATCTTTCTATTGAAATGAGAGATGATTTGGAAGATGTTCATATTGCAGCTTTAATTATTGGATTCAATCAACATAGGCGATGTTGCGTGTTTGGTGCTGCCCTTCTATTAGATGAAACACAAGCAACATTTACATGGGTGTTAGAGACGTTCCTCGATTGTATGGATGGTGAGATGTAAATTAATACGATATGTGCTGAGATATTTTTTTTATTTATTGGAATGTCATTGCTATTTGGAAAATGGATTTGCGATTTGGCCTTTGCTGGAAAGCGATACCGATTTCGGATGACTGGTTTTGCTGTGATAAAGTTGATGCTGCATTGTACTACAATTGGTGCTATACGTATATCTGATTTGTGTTATATTTGCTCCTAATGAGTGCTCTGTTATATCCTGGTTGATACTGCATATTAAACAGGTCATTCATTTCAAAACGGATTGAATAGTAAGTACTGGTTTGATATAATTGACTGTGATTTGCAGGTGTTCACCCCAAAAGCATCATGACAGACCAAGATCCGGCTATGGCGGCTGCTATACGTAATGTTCTGCCAAGTTCTTATCATGGTTTATGCACGTGGCATATCCTTGAGAATGCAAAGAAGAACTTGAGCACAAAGTACACGAAAAGGTTTGTCAGGACTGTATATCACATCAAATCATATATGAAATTTTTGTTTTATAAGTGGTTTGTTGCTTATTTCTGTGAGAATTTTTTGACTGCACAGGTTTGCGGAGTTGTTCCATATTTTGGTGTACAAGGTGAAGAATGAACAGGAGTTTAACCGGTACTGGAACATGATGCTAGATGAATGCTTCGGTGGGGGTACGCATAGGTGGCTTGATGGAATACACACATTGCGCAAGCATTGGTCATCAGCTTGGAGAAGGAGACAATTCACTGCTGGGATGCGTTCTACGCAAATTAGCGAGTCGACGAACGCAATCTTAAAACGGTATAGTAGAGTGCCTTGATTCTTTGTGCTTCCAATTGCCATGAGAAAATCATCATGTTGTGCATGCGAACGTGATGCAGGTATCTCCAAGTCGACGACAATGTCGCTCAATTTTTTAAACATTTCGATCGTGCAATAGAAGGTATAAGGGCCGAGGAAGCTGTACTACAATTCAAGTCAGTGGATAAGAATATGGCAGCACGGCACCCATGGAATTCGCTAGTTGGATCAGTGTCGTTATGTTATACTCCCTCAATGTTCAACATTTTCTGCAAGGAGTTTGATAAGTCGTACAAGTTTGAGATAAAGGAAGAGAAGGATATGGCATTCTTGGGGTCAAGAGTTTACATGGTCACGAATCCTAATAAGGAAAAGTTGATTAACAAAGCTCATAAAGTTATGGTGAGCCCTGGTGTTGGTGGTATAACGTGTACATGCTGCAAATTTGAGAACTGGGGTGTGCTATGCCGACATGCATTACGGGTCATGGTTATTGTGGGCGGGTCAGGCGTAAAGCAGTATAGCATAGTACCGAAGCAATATATTCTTGACCGTTGGTGTGTGAAATCACGTGTTGTTGACGTGGAATGCCCGAGATTAGATGAAAATGCAATGACCACCCAAGATGACCGGGATCTTGTTGTAAGCACTGCAATGGCAGCCGCTAGACAAGACATAACACGGGATACAGAGACCACAAACAGGTTTATAGATCACCTGAATTTATTCCTAGATGAACTTCGAGGCACGGTATGCAATGCAACACATCGTGAAGGTATTTTATATCGGATGTCAGTATGAATAGTTTAATGAATTAATAAATATTGTTCAAGAACCTCACTGTACGAGTATACAATGTAGGGATTGATGTAGATGGCAACCACAATGTGGAAGGAGATGATGATGCTGCATTGACCTTGAAGTCGAAACCGCGAAGGTTCGGCCCGAAAAAGAGACGAAAAACAATCTCGGAAGTTGTTCGTGGGGCCATACGGAAGGCAAAACAACCTAGGAAAAAGCATCAAATTTAAATACTTGTGCAACCCCCGTTTTGATGGACATTATGTAGTCGCATGAAGTGTTTTGCCCGGTTATAAATAATTATTTTTTTTGATGTTCTTGTGGCAATTGTAAGATATGGAGTGAACAATGACAGTGTGATACTGTACAACATAAGTTAAAAAAACATTCTGTAGTGTGGTACATTTTCAACCCAATTGGTGATCGTGATTTCCAAAGTTATTTGTTATTTGTTATGATAGGCTGATATGAAGTGAACACTTGATTAATAAGCACTAATGAATCGGGCAGTAAGCATTGAGCATGGAATTTTTAGAGTAATATATGAAATGAGGAACCAATAATATGAAGGCAGTAATCACAACAACTATGAGAAGCTTGAGTCCAATATAAAAATTGTTAATGTTTGAAGAATGATCCAGCACAGTGTTATGCGACACGTGTGTGGAACAATCAGTCAAAAATTGAGCTAAGAAATTGAATGCTCTGCATCTGTACTAGAATGAAAAATAGCCAAAGTTTGGACTATCTCAAATGGGATCGACCATCTGGTGCAATCATATCCCTCTGCTACAACCTTCAAGCAATATAGAATCCGCTTAAGCACCAACTTGTCTTCTTCGAATCCAGGATGGCGAACGCGGCTGTTGAAGTACCACACCTTACCCTCGGTGTGATCGGCAACAAAAATAACCCAATGGCTGTCACGTACGTAGGGGAAAAAAAGCTACAAAAAATTAAACAGAGATGTTATATTCGAAGTTAATAGAGATTGGCAGTTATTTTCATAGATCATGGACATAACATTTTTTTCAAAGATAATAGCATTAATGAAACATATCCAGAACATTATGTCATCATTGGCATAGCATCAATTTAAAAACTAAACAGATACCCAACTGTCATTGTTTTTAACAGATGCATAAGAGAAAGTATCACTCATTGCAGGAAGTTAGAACATTATCAATGATCTGGATATGTAATTAGTACATATATAGACAGGCTTGGTATAGCACATATATAGACAGGCGTGGTATAGCACATAATTAGTAAGTTGGCATCAAAGATGAAGCAGCATAAGAACACAACTCGGGGTTGTGCACCTGAAGCGAGAAAATGAAATTCCAGTTTGATTCGATCGCAATGTTGTAAGAATCCGACTTGTGTTCTCGATGGTCTGGAATAATTTGTCCCTTTCAGTTACTCTTTCTGGATGTTGTAAACGTAAGTTAGGAATGATATAAATGAAGTCAAAATGTGGTCCAATTGAGAGACAAGGAAAACCCCACATAATCTGCTAAAGAAATAAAAAAAAATACGCACAATCTAAATAGATTTGGACAATATCAATGGCCCCCCACACGTGTAACAATATATAATCCTTCCCATATCTTTCCATGATTTCAGGAGGAATAAATTTGTAACCTCCAAAAAAACCATAAATTAATAAAGCTTAAAAAAGGAAATACAATAATAAAAATCACTACCATATATGACAAAACCCAGCAAATAACACACTGTATACATGAAGATATCACCTCTGGATATCCAGAGTATGGATAGAAACTTATTCGGAGAAATTCATCGTTTGTGCTGAGAAATCCACATTAGTTCAGTTCGTTATAGGGTTCGGGCCCCCCTCCGGGCTCCTTGCCGAGTGCGCTCTATATTTCTATTTATAAAATTTTGTTTAATGTTTATTCCAATTTTATAAAATTTAGTTGAAACCTACTCCCTGTCATTAAATGATATTAACATTCCATATTTTCTCGCAATCCAATACAAATTAGATGTTTAACGATTAATATCTCAAATTGTATAAAAGTAAAAATTATAAAAATTTAATATTCTAAAACTATGTTATTAGACGAATCTAACAAGATCTCACTTGATTAATATGATTAAATGACGGAGGGAGTATTATTTTATTTTTCCTATGGCCTAGAGACTGTTAAACTCAATTATTGAAACATCACAAGCCGCTATGAAAGCTTATTTATGATTTTTTAGGGCGCTAAAATGGGTCAAATACCCGATTTTATTTAGCCAGCGCATGATGCGCATGTACGTTTTCAATGAGCATGGGCGCATTTTAATAGTAATAATCCTAAATATGATATTCGCCACATATCTAAGTCAGCACTCATGATTGAAACTCAACCGGACAAAAAAAAATTCTGAAATACTATGATATTGCAGCCTTTTACACTTGGATATAGGCCATTCTTCCTCTTGAATCACATAATATTTGTGTTCTAGTTTTTCATCTTCTTTGATTTAATTTTTTTTCACAAAAAACTAAAATTAGTAAAATTAACACCAAAAAGGAAAACAAAAAAAAAAAAAAAAAAAGGACCACACCACATGTCTATTGCTGGTGTGAATGTTAAATGAAAATAAAATTAAACATGCTCACATGCACACATACAAGATATATCAGAAATAAACAAACATATTCCATCAATCCGAGTTCACTACAACAAATATGCAATCATAAAGTCATTGTATAGCGTTATTGTAAGAAAGAAAACTTCATCATAGAGCCATAGCACATGCAAGAATAAATGCCATTTCTTGGATAGGCAAGGGATCGAAGTTCTTTCAACCGACCCTCAACCTATTCACTCTAAACATGGAAATAAATCCTACTGTATAGTATTAAATGTCATATTTGATTTCGACACACGATCTATTATAATTTTTAATTGTTAATATCTCAAAATATGTAGAACTAAAATTATGTAAAATATACTGCCTCTGCTCCTATGTAAGTGCACATTTTGGAATTTGACACTGTTTCTTGAGCAACGTTGATTCGACTTTTTAATACAATAATATAAATATAGTCAATTGAAATCTTGTTGGATTCGTCTAATCACATAAATTTATAATATCATATTTTTATAATTTTTACTTTTATACAATTTGAAGTCTTTTTTTTTCGTCAAAAGAACAAAGTGGATTTCTTTTTCTGTTGTTTCAAAAAACTTTTTAATGATTAACAATGTGTATTGGATTGCGTGAAATGCGGGTCTGTAGCATCTGAAAAGGAACGGGGAAGTATATTCTAAAACTATACGATTACACGAATCTAACAAGACCGAACTCAACTATTTTTTCGAAATATATATTTATAATAACATTAAGTCAAAGTTGAATAACAAATAGTATCAAAAAGTCAAACATGATGTTTCTACCGGGAAGGAGGGAAGCCACAAATCAGTCTATTAATTAAACATGTTTCAAGTGGCTGTAATAATATATTACTATCATATAATTATAACTCTCCTAGCAAAACGAGGTCATGTGTTAACTGATGTGCCCCACTGGATCATAAGTGGATCTGCCCATTGGCACTTGGGGTGTCTTCCGCGTGCAGCTTTTGAGAGCTTTTAGGAGTTTTTGGTAGTTTTTAATTTTATAATTAAAATTGTAGCTCTGTTCTGTACATTAGCTTTTGAGAGCTGTAGCTACAATATGAAGCTCTACAAATAGAAGCTAATGTAGCGTTAAAAAAAAGCTAGCAATTTTATTTATGTCCAATTACAATTTTAACCCAATAATCAACCCACTACCTAATAGTCTACATAAATATTTGCCTTTTACGTCATTTTATAAATTTTATGACAGCTACAGATAGTTTTACCAAACACTTAAATAAAACTGACAGCTACATCTCTCACAGCTCCAGCTTGCAGCTACAGCTCCGTGTACAGAACAGATAGTTTTATTTGTTCTTATATGTTGGTGTCACTTTTAAGTGATGTAGGCATTAAAAATAACAAAATAAAATAAAATAAAAAAGTTAAAATAAAATATGAAACATCAGTTACCGATGTTTTTAATTAGTGACTTAATTCTTAGAACAAAAAAATGTTGCGGCTAAAAACGTTTGGGTATGTATGTATCGTTAAAATAGGAGTATAAAATTTTTAAATAAAATATTGAAAAAAAAATCATATTTTTTAAAGTAACGCCAAAAGCGAACTTTTAATTCTGAAGGTACTTGTTAGCAATTTTATTATTATTATTATTATTTATATTTTGTTATTTGATGTTTTTTTTTAGTGAAAATACACAATATAATTATTGGATGCCTTAATTTACTACAAAAATGTAAAAATATTACCTGTTACACAAGTGCATTGGATGGCGTGTCCAAAAATTTTGATACAGAATTAATGTGACAGAGGGAGTAGTAGGCATGTTTTAAATTCTTTCCTTAACAATTACTCCTTCCTTCCGAAAAAATTCAGAGGAGAGAATATGACTAGGGTTTCGTCTGGTTCCTATTCTCCCGAAAGGGACAAGCATGCAACGGCGGACGTCAATGATTCTTCGGCAAGATCCAATTTTTCCTCTTTCAAAGAGGCACTCAACGGTCAAGCACAGGCTTCGGAGGATGTACGTATGAGAAGGGACTTGTTGGCTGAACGTTTGATCACGAAAGAGTACGTAGGCGGCAATCGGAGGGTTCCGAGTTTTGTGGTGTCGGAGGCTTTGGAGGAAGAGGTTGGCAGGGAATGGGAGGAGGCGTTGATCGTCAAAACTATGGGCTTACATATACCCTACCGCGTTCTGAAGGATAGGTTGACTAAATTATGGAAGTGCGAGGGGGGCTGTGAGTTGGTCGACGTTGGTCATGGATATTATGTCGTCCGTTTCACTTTGGCGTCGGATCGGGACAGGGTTATTAATGGTGGCCCCTGGATGTTATTTGACCATTACTTGCCGATTATGAAGTGGAGGAAGGAATTTGATCCGGCAACAGAAACGATAAGGAAAACCATGGTGTGGGCGCGCATGATGGGACTTTCGGTGCAACATACGAAGGAGGAATTCCTTCAGGCGTTTGCCTCGGACATTGGTGAGGTGGTTCGATTTGATAAATGTACTTTGGCCCAGGAGAGGACGAGATATGCTAGGGTTTGTGTTGAGTTGGACTTGAATGAACCAGTGCTGGGCAAATTCTTGGTTAATGGTCGATGGATCCATGTTGCCTATGAAGGACTTCACCTTATATGTGGTTCTTGTGGGAGATATGGCCACTTTACGAGGGACTGCAAGTGTAGGGGGGAGAATCAGGACAAGCAGGAAAGGGATGAGGCGGATCGAGAGGCGGCTGAACGAGTACGCAAAGGGAAGGGGAAGGAGCATGCGGCGACCCCGGTTACGTCTTGTGGCGATGAGAGACCAAGTCAGGTACCAGGGCCGTCGGTGGCAGGCAAGGAGGATGACAAGGTGGGGGAGTTATACGGTGATTGGATTACGGTGGAGCGACGAAGGCGTCGGCCAATGACTAAAGCTAAGGATGCGAAGGCAGAGCCACTGAGGCAACCGGTGGGTAGGGAGCAACCAGTGAAGGCTAAGGTGGGGAATAAGGCGATTGTCCCTTTCAAAAGGGATCCCAAAGTGATCAAGGGAGCTGATGAGGAACAAGTTCCTACGACAGTGGGGAAGGGGCCGGGGTATGTGAGTATTCTACCTCCGGCCAAGGGAGCAAAGAGAACGAGAGTGGAGGAGGGCCCCTCGAATGACCTCCAGCGTGAAGGGGGAGATCATGGTAGGCCGTTGGAAATAGGATGGGGGGACATGGCTACGGATGAGGAAGCCAGAAGCGAGGCGGATTCGCGAACGGAACTATGGGCGGATGCATTGGAGGGCGTGGAGTAACGGGGTGTTCATACAGGCCCTTTATCTTTTGCTGGATATTTTTTATGGCTTTTAGGGATTTCAAAGTTATGTCTTGGAACGTGCAGGGGTTGATGGGCGAGGTTTCACAAAGATGGTTGTCAAATTGTATACGTACTAATAAACCAGATATCATGTGTATTATGGAATCACAGGGCAAGTTTGATAGGGTTCGGATGTTGTTATGGAGGTTGGGGTATGAGTCTTTACATATTCAGGAGACTGTCGGGCGAGCGGGTGGATTGTGGATTCTCCAAGCAAGGAATTGTGCGTGTCAGTGCTCCCTGTTTGACACCCGAAGCAGGATGATTAGCGTTGAGTTGCGAAGGGGGGCGGATGCATGGACTATGACATTTATTTATGGGAATCCTAACTACCAAAGGCGTCGGGGGGATTGGCAAAACTTATAAACCTTGGCTGCCGGGGTGAGTGGTGCTTGGATGGTAATGGGAGACTGGAATGAAATCATGTCGGCAGAAGAGGTCAGTGGTGGGGTTTTCTTGCCCGACAGGGCAGATGAATTTCGCCAGGTGATCAATGCTTGTAACTTACTGGAAGTACATTCGATGGGGACTCGGTTTACATGGGCAAGGAGCACGGGGCCGGATAGCATGCTCCAGAAACGTTTGGACAGAGGCGTCGCCAACCTTGCATGGCATGAGATGTTCAGTGAAGGCCGAATTCAGCATCTGGCGCGCATTGGTTCGGATCATTGCCCCCTTCTGTTGACATGTCACGATCGGTTGGAGTGTAGGATGCATCGGCCTTTTCGCTGGGAGGCCGCTTGGGCGCAACATGGGGAATATGGGAAGATGGTACAAAAATGCTGTGTAGATAATGGTGGAGTGGACGCCACTGTATTATTGTCGGAACTAGCTAAATCGTCGACCAAGTTTAATGAGGAAGTTTTTGGTAATATCATTGATAGGAAGAAGCGATTGGAGAGAAGAATATGCGGTATAGAGAGGCAGCTTGAGACGTGGGATTCCGCGTGGTTGGTTCGGTTGGAGGGTGAGTTGAAAGCGGAGTTGGAAGAGGTCTTGATACAGGAGGAGAAGTTTTGGTATCAGAAAGCTAGGGATAAGTGGATTCCGTTAGGGGATCGGAATACTAAGTACTTTCATGCCAAGACGAAGGTGCATCGTAAGAGGAATCGTATTTATGGCCTCTGTCTGGAAGATGGTAGTTGGAGCACTGATCAGGCGGTGTTACAACAACACACGAGGGCTTATTTCGCTGCCATGGTTGAGGCTAGGCCTCGGGAGGAGGTGGAGCAACCCTTACCGCCGCTGCCTGCCATATCGGAGGCCTGGAGGGATCGGTTGTTGGTGTCAGTTGAACAGTCTGAGGTGGATATAGTGAAGAAGCAGATGCGACCTTTTGCAGCTCCCAGGCCGGATGGATTCCCCGCGGAGTTCTATCGTCTTTTTTGGGATAATCTAGGGATAAATATATTTCGAATGGTGAGGGAAGCATTTGAGTCCGGGACTATCCCCCAGGATATTGCGCATGCCTTCCTTGTGCTTCTCCCGAAGGTGGATGTGCCCCAATCCATTTCACAATATAGACCACTGATGTTATGTAATGTGTCTTTCAAGTTTATAACTAAAGTGATCGCCAATCGATTGCGACCGCTGCTCTGTGAGTATATTGGCCCATATCAGTCAGCGTTTCTTCCTGGCCGTGGTACTCGTGATAATGGTATATTGGTGCAGGAGATGGTATACACGCTGGAGAGTAGTAAAAGGGGGAAGAGAGGGGCTTTGCTTAAGATAGATTTGGCTAAGGCTTATGACTCGGTCGATTGGGTTTTTTTGAGTGAGTGCCTTGAGGAGATGGCGTTGCCGCGGGGGCTCCTAGAGTTAGTGATGATTTGTGTTCGGACATCGACATTTTCCATTCTGTGGAATGGGGCGCCGTTGGAGAAGCTACAGTCAGGGAGGGGACTCCGACAAGGGGATCCATTGTCGCCGTATTTGTTCGTCTTGGTCATGGAAAAATTGTCACGACTTATCTTGGAGGCGGTGGGACAAGGGAGATGGCGTCCGATTGCTAGTGGCGGAGATGGAGTGGCTATTTCCCACGTCATGTTTGCCGATGATCTTGTGCTATGTTCGGAACTGGAAGAGGGGAGTATTCAGACCATGGGACACGTTCTGGCCATCTTTGGCGCCCGATCAGGGCTTTGCATGAACAATCAAAAATCGACTGCTATTGTTTCTCCAGCGGCTACTATGGAAGAGAGGGAGTGGCTGGTTAATCACCTGGGTATACAAGTATCTACGTCGCTAGGGAAGTACTTGGGGTTTCCTATGATACATGGACGTCTCAAATCTTCCCATTTTGATGATATATTGACGAGGATGGACAAGAGGCTGGCGGGATGGGCGGCAACTTATTTGAATCGGGCGGCAAGGGTGACTCTTGCGAGGGCTGTGCCAGCAGCGATTCTGACGTTTGGTATGCAAGTCCATCTACTCCCAATTGCAACATGTCAAGAGATCGATCAAAAAATAAGGAGATTCCTCTGGAAAGGTTCTCAAGATAAGGGTTTGCACCTCGTTGCATGGGAGAGAGTGTGCAAGCCGAAAAGGGAAGGGGGTCTGGGACTGCGACAGGCGCACCACATGAACTTGGCGCTTATGGGGAAGCAGCTTGGGGATTTCATGGGACAAAAGGACAAGCTTTGGACTAAGTGGTTGCGTGGGAGGTATGGTGACCGCGCTGGCACATTCCCACAGGCTCATTATAAGGGTACAAGGGTGTGGCGAAATCTGGTGAAACTGGGGGACGTCTTTCGGCAGGGTTTTGGTGTTCGTCTGGGCAACGGACATAGCTCCTTGTGGTACTCGCCATGGTGGAAGGGTTCTTGTCTGGGGCCCTTGATGCCCTTTGTGCACTACAATGATGTGTCGGTGCAAGTGAGACAGGTTATTAGCCAGGGTAAGTGGGACTTAAATTGTTTGTATACTTGGATACCCCAGGACATTAGGGCGGAGATAGAAGGGTCAGCTTGCCCACTTTTGGTTGAAGGTGTGGAAGATGTGTTCCACTGGAGGATGGATGCGGCGGGGGAGTATAATGTGCGTACGGGATACCAATGGGTTTGTGGGGATAGGGCGGCGGACCTAGGGTGGCGATGGATGTGGCGCAAGGATATCCCTGAAAAAGTTGGGATGTTGTTTTGGTTGGTAGCGCATGGGTCGTTGGCTACGAATGAGGTTCGACACCACAGAAACATAGCGGCGTCTCCCCTTTGTACGATCTGTGGCACGGAGGTGGAGAGCTGGCGTCACGCCTTATTCGAGTGTAACTGGGCGCGACATGTATGGAGGTTGCTTGGGGTTCAGGAGGTGTTGGACATGCCGTTGCTGGCTCAAGAGGAAGTGAGGCATTGGCTCCAATTTATGGAGAGGAGGCGGAAATCTTTGTTTGTGGCAGGGGTTTGGACTTTATGGCTCGAACGTAACCATAGGGTTTTTAGGGGCATGGCGACGTCTGCATGCAGGATTTTAAGGACAGTGCAGCGGCTCCATGAGGCGTTGGAAAGGGTGACTAATGGTGGCGGGAGCACTGCTGCCAGCAGCGCTGTGGTGAAGTGGCGCGGAGAGATCGAGGATGGGGTGGTTCTCCATTCGGATGGGAGTGTGAAGGAAGGTGGCGCATGTAGTGGTTTTTCGGCTGTATGTCGGACGCTTGAGGGCGAATGGAAGAGGGCTGTAGGAGGTCAACTGGGAGCTCGAGATATATTGGAGGTGGAACTTTACGGTGTATGGCAAGGGTTGAAGTTGGCGCAGGAGCTTGGTGAGAAGAAAGTGACATGCTATATTGACTCCTTGGAAGCTCAAAGGCTTATTCTGAATCTGCATAAGCCGGGTCATAGGTATTGGCCGTTGGTGAAGAAAATCCGGAGCTGTAGTGAGGCTTTGGAGAGGTGCGTGTTCCATCATATCTACCGGGAGGGCAATCGGGTTGCTGATGCTTTGGCGAAGTTGGCTACTGATGACGAGCAGTTCTTTACTACGTGGGCGTATCCTCCGGATAGCGTTGTAAGATTACTTCATGAGGATCAGTTCGGGGTTGGAGTGCTTCGTGTCCGAGCGTAGATGGTTTTTAGTTTTGAGTTTGGTTTGGGTTTTTCTTTCTTTTTTCTTTGGCTTTTTCTTTTTTTCTAGCCGCCGTTGAGGCATTGTTTACCAAAAAAAAAAAAAAATTACTACAAAAATGTATATCCTTTTAAAGATATTAAATTTTTCTCCCACGCTCCGCGCACGGACATTAATTTTTTTCATACAAAGAAAATATAAATTGAAAAATTATTTCATTAAAATATCTCTCCTAATTATAAATATTAGATGTATAATTACAATGATTAAGTATATTAAGACTTTTGTATTTGTAACCTACTCTTAATCATCCGCAAAATATATGTGGAATGTATAGTACTTTTATATATTATATTTATATAGTTTTTATGTATCTTATGTAGTTTTTAAAAATATTTCTTTTACAATAAAAAGTTAAATTTTAATACTTCTAAATATACTATTTTTTTAAAATAGTATATATATATATATATATTTATTTAAAGATTTTTTTTATGTATTTTCTATACTGTTTAAACCCATGATATATACTCTTATAAAGAAATTTAATTATGATTTAAAAGGACAATATAGGTATCACAATAAAATTATGGTTCCATAATTTATTATATTATATTCTATGTTATGAAAAAATGGTGGAGATGAATAGATTTGCAATCATACCGTCATAAATTTTTTTAATGAATTTTATGATGAATCTTTTTTTTTTGGAGGACCATTTTAGTATGAATTGGTTTTACTTTATAGATCTTTGATATGTATCTTTATGATAGATATGTATATATTTGAGGTAAAATTACTGTTTGAACCGCTAATATATAATTTTTATAAAGAGATTGCTGTTTGAACCGCTAATATATAATTTTTATAAAGAGATTAATTATAACTTAAAATGGTAATATAGACCGCACAATAAAATTATGATTCCAAGATTTATTATAGTATAGATAGATTTAAAAGGTTAACATAGCAGTACAATAAAAAAAAAATGGTTCCAGAATTTAAGTGGAGATCAATAGATTGTAATATTATGGTCATTAGGTTGAAGTAATTTTTCTTTCTAGACCTTTGATATTCTCTAAGATAAATTACTGTTTGAAGCCATAACAAATAATTTTAATAAAGATATTAATTATAAATTAAAAGGTTAATATAGGGAGCACAATAAAAAAATATGGTAAATATAAATATGGTTTCACAATAAACATATTTTTTTGATAAGCCATTAAAAGCCTGGGAAAAGAGTAGTGGGAGCCCATGCCACACAAATTACAAAGCAAAAAAAGGGGAGGGATGGGGGGCCAGGTGGGATTCAAACCCCTAACCTATAGGTTGGGAGTCGGGGGACTTACCACTAGGGTAAATCCCCAAGCCCTTTCACAATAAAAATATATGTATATCATTACAAGAAAAATCGGAATAACCGACTGAAATCATCGACCGACATGGTCTGGGTCAGATTCACCGACCGCACACCCGACCAAAGACCATGTCGGTAAAAACTAGCCGTTTTGCCCCCCCCCCCCACCCCCACCACTCCCGACAACCACCACCGGCGACCAAGACCGACAGTCCCTTTTGAGCACGGCGACCTTCCCTCGTTTTGGAGTCATCGTCGCGAGCACACAGACCAGCGCCGCCTCACTCCATCCGTTTCGACCACCACCACCGCCCGGAGAAGCACCGCCTTTCAGCAGCCGACCACCACCGGCGTTGAAATCACCGCGCGCAGGAGGCTGTTTTGTTGCATTACAAAATATTATTTGGATTCTTGAAATTTTCATATATCATTTGCTCCATTTGGACATCATATGAGAACGTTATGCCATTTTTTATGTGTATTGTTGTTCTTGTTTGTTGAATAGGTCGGCTTAGTTGTTGTTCTTGAAATTCGGGTTGAATTATTTCGTCTACTTAGTTGTTGAATATTTTGTTGCATTGTTTGTTGAATAGGTCAGCTTTTGGGCATTATGTAACTTTTTTTTTTTCGGAAAAAGGAGGGCCGAGGCCTATTTTATTGCAAAAATTGCTTCGTAACGTACAAGCCATTTCGGTCCGAAGTAAGAACATCTAGCATAAACTCCGGAGGTCGTACAAAATGTTCGGGGCTAAATTGGACAGGAAGCCCTCTAAGGAAGTAATATGCCGCAACGTTGCACTCTCTGGGAATAAGCTCAAATTTGATCTCCCAATTCCAATCTTTCGTGGACCGAATACGCTCAATCCAAGGTGAGGCAGAACTCAAAGGAACAGAAGCAGCATTGATGAGCCTCTCCACGGCCTGACAGTCCGTCTCAACAATAAGTTTGGTGACACCCATTGACCAAGCAAGTTGAATGGCAATGAGAATGCCCCTAGCTTCAGATTGGAAGATATCTGCGTGATCACACAAGGATCGAATCCCACCAAGCCAATCACCATGAGTGTCTCGAAGAACACCGCCTGCTAAACTCACTCCCCGGGTAACACGACCATCACAATTGGCCTTTACCCAACCAGCTGGAGGCCTCTCCCAACGGGCTCGGCCAATCTTCCAGGTTTTAATACCATGCAACCGGAGTTCCTTCCGTTCATGAGCAGTTCTGAGGATCCGGAAGTGCGCCCCATGCCAATTGACATCATCATGGTTAAAGATTTCCTGGCACCGGAGCTTCCAAATGAGCCAAACACCAACTGCGAAAAGAATCGCCTTCCATTCCCCCACCTTGTCACAAGCCATGGACAAAATCCAAGAAATAGTATCATGATGCCAGGAATCATTGGACAAATCGAAACCAAGCGTCGACCAGACAAGGGCCGATGAAGGGCAATCCCGCAAGGCATGTATGCTCGTCTCAAGATCACCACAACGCCAGCAACTCCCATCAGACGTGATCCTCCATCGAAGTCGATCAGATCCAGTAAGCAGCTTGTTGTGAGCGGTGAGCCAGAGAAAATTACGAACTCGCTGAGGAGCCGGCCACCTCCAAATCACTTTCCAGTCAAAAATATTAGTGTCATGAAGGCGGAGATCCTCCAAATGATCCAGAGTGCTTCTAACAGAAAACAATCCATTTGAAGCAGGCCTCCAGAATCTGCGATCCTCTACAGACAGGTTGGATGGCGTAGGAAGGAGCATAATCGAATTGAGAGTTGCAGGAGGCAAGACTTGGCTTAGTTTGTGGAGATCCCAGGAGCAGCCATCCGTGTAGTAAGCAATAGTGAGCTCCAGCTCCTCCGACGTCAAAGGTCTAGTTGCAAGATCCTGCAAACAAACATTAAGGTTAGACCAATGATCAACCCAAAACCTAGACGTCTTACCATTCCCAATCTTCCAGACAACCATGGAGTGAAAAGTCTCCTTTATAGCATATAAATCCTTAGCAAAATGGGAGAGGGATTGCAATGAATGTGTGAATGAGAATCCATTCCAACCATGTCTTGTTTTAAGAAGAGGACCCCATAAGGTATCTCTAGACAGTAAGGACCAGTAAGATTTCATGAGGAGTGCATCATTAAGATCCCTAAGCCGACGAATACTGAGGCCTCCTTTCGACTGCTTACAAGTGACATTGTCCCAAGCAAGCAGATGAATCTTTCGGTTTCCAGAATGTGATCCCCAAAGGAAGTTTCTGCATATTCTCTCCATAGCCAAAAGAGTTTTGTTAGGAAGGCGCATCACTTGCATAACATACATCCCCATAGTCTGAAGGACTGATTTGAGAAGTGTCACACGGCCAGCCATACTAAGGTGTCGATGAGACCGGCTTTGAAGTTTAGCATTAAGCTTGTCCAAAAGAAAACTAAAATCTTTAGGGGATGGATCTTATTTCTACTATGTGTATTCATGTCATGGATCATATACACAGTGGCCTAGTGCCATATTTGTAGGTGATGGATCAGAGATGGATGTACCGCTCCCGCCGTGAAATTGGAGTACTCACAGCCAAATGACGATAGGGCCAGGGAAAATTAAGGTGTCCGTGTAGAGTGTGTATGAATAAATGTTATCTAAAAGATGAAGACATCAAGTATCATCTACAATACAATGGATTTGTAGCCAACTACGAAAGGTGGACGTGTCACGGAGAGCCACATCAATTTAGTCAGTACTACGATACCGATGCGGGCGCATCTTCAGCGTCCACACTAGAAGATGATTACATACAAATGGTGTGCGATGGCATGGGAATTGAGATGCCCGATACAACACAACCCGATCAAGATGATGAACCTTTCATATTTGCTAATCAAGCGGAACAAGTGTGCTATGTACCGTTCCCAACCATCAAACCAGTTGCGAGTCGGAATGAGTGGTTGGCCGTGTGCAAAGTCAAACCTAGAGGTGTAATAACCGTTAGACAAGAGGAAGAAGTTGATGCCTTCCAGGTCGATGTTCCGGAACAACTTGGTGTCGAAACTACAATTATCACTTCTAGTCGAAAGCAACTAACAGACGACGTGGTTCAATATGTTGATCTTCAGCCGGATGAGAGTATGGATTCAGATTCGTCGATAGGCATTGAGTCCACTTCAGATGAGATTGAGCCGGATGATCCTTCACAGGAGACTTCAGACGATGATTTTGTAGTTTGAAATGTGATGAACTTAATTTTTATAATTACATAAAAAATCTTAAACTTAATTTACATTCAGTTTGGAATTTCATATTGTGTTCTAATTATATTTAAACTTTGCAGATGACCGACCGAGGGGGTGGCTCGTCTTCGAGCACGCCGCGCGGGTCAGGTTCCCTACGCCGGAGTTCGGGAAGCCCATTGAGTAGAGCTCAACTGAGAGCTGCTACCCAAACGACCATGGAGGATTTCCAGCGTCAGACCGCATGTATTTCGATCTAAACACTAATAAGTCATGCTATGTTTACCTCCATTACGTTATATAAATTTTGAATGGAAATCTCTAATTTCTTAAATCACAGATGCGAGTTCCAGCTCACAGGAGCAACCAATTGATGCACCGGAGCAGCCCGTTGATGCACTAGAGCCTTATGATGCCTTGCCAGGTACAATGGTATATTAATTGTTTCTGTAGTTGCTTAATAATAAAGATTGTTGGTTTTGTTGCAGGATCGGTGGGATAAATCACAGGGGCTGCTCCCGCTGCACAAATAGGGCCTGATCGTATATTGGTTGAGCCCACAGACGATGGGGGTGTAAGTACATTGTGTTTCAAAGTCATTTTTTTTTTTATTTCACTATATAGTACATCATTTTTGTGGATTTATTCCCGATATATATTTATAAATCCATTATGTCTTACATCATTGAGTTCACGAACGCACTGGTGAGGAAGATCACCGATATATATGTAACGCTCCGGTTTTGATAACCCAGTCCGGGATGTCACCCCCACACCTCCCAAACGAGACACGACTCATTCGAGCTCACTTGAGAGATACAAGGCTACGGTATTTCAGAAAAAAATTTAAAAAGAAGCCCAATATATAATAGTAGAATAATATAGTCTATTACATGCAATATTTAAAGTAAATAGCAGAAATAAAATCGGGCCGATATGGCCAAAACGTGTCGGATAAAAACAAGTCCAAAAATAATGTAACGTAAATGATGAAGTTTTATTCCCCGAGCCCGATGCATGCATATACTCATGCATATTCGTCATACTCTGAAAAATGAAATACAACGGTTTTATCATTATATAAAATACTGAGAAAGCTAACTCCTAACATAACAATAATGGGTTTTAAAAATTTAATTAATCAAAATTTATCTTTTTAGTTCATGCTCATTTTTAACTTAATATAAAAGTAGGATTTGTCTCAATAATTCATAGAATTTAACTTGCATGATTTGAGAAAATATTTAATTAAAAAAAACGACAAGATACTAAATGCATAAGTTTATAAATTTAAATAAAAGCGTAGGACATGAATTTAAAGGCATGCAAATAATTTAAATAAATAGAATGCACAATTAAGTCTTTTAATTCTCGTTAATTAAGAGGAGGACGCCACAACCATAGTATCGAGTATCTCAAGTATCAAGTATCTCAAGTTTCGGAATTGCCGAAGCAATCCGGGTATCATGCCATACACTGTACCATTCCGGAGCCTCAGGAAACCCATACGGATACACCTGAGAGTGTAGATTCATATTTCAACGGTCGTTTTGGCAGGGCATGTATTTCAACTGCCGTTTTGGCAGGCCATCATAAAAGATCACTCTCGTCTGCTTAGGCACGAAGTGAAGAGTTAGAGGGGCACCTTGCAGAGCACTCATCCCGACATCGCAAGTGGAGATCTAGCTCAACCCAGTGTAACGGATTTTTGAAATTTTTTTATTATTTTAACAAGTATTCCAATCCATAGGTTTAGAAAATTTCATCTCAATGTATATATCAAGTATTCACGTCACAGTTCACGCCTTTTTGCTTTTAAAAAAAATCCATTTCTAAGGCGATCCATACGAAATTTCTACAGTAAATCAATGACACCCTAACGAACAACTTTCATGTTTTATGTTTTTCGAAATAAGGTACAATTCTAAGTCAAAAGTCGAGACCTTTGTAGAAAATGCATGCTGTCCAGATTGGTATTTGGCAAATAGTTTAAAAATGGGTTTTTTGACATATCAAACAAGCTTAAAAAATTACAAAATTTACGGGCACATACTAGACATGATAATCTACAACTTCTATTTGTATTGTAAAGTCTAGTTTTGATCGGATCACTTAGAAAAACACAGATCTAATTCGGAACTCAAAACTGTCAGGCTTTTCGATTTCACAGAAAATGCAGAAGCAACCAGATGGAGTCTTAGGAACAAGTTTGTAGTGATAACTTTTTCGTTTTGAACACTCGAAAAGGGTGTATTAATTTGATCTCAAAAACTGCGCATAAAAAGGAATTTCGGGACAAATCTTCGTACGTTCATTAATTCTTACAACCTATTCGACCTAAGGGCACCAAAATTGATATGAAAAGAAGTGAACTTACTGCGGATTGGTTCATGGGCTTTTGATTTCATCGGGTTGGCCTCCGGGATCAACGAGCAAGTCCGATTCGCTACACCTTATCTTCTTCGGGTCCGATTGGTGGTCACAAGGTAAGAAATTCAACATTAGATCCTAAATGCAGACGAAAAGTCATGAAATAAGAACTAGATTCATCCCTTATCAATGACCTACGACTGTGGTGTTTCGAAATCCGCCCAAGGTGCCTTCTTCTCCGCGAAATGTTCTCAAAGCTTACGAATAAAGGTGGGGAAGATTTGGGGATGATTAAAGGGTATCTAGGAGGCTAGATATGGGGTATTTATAGCCCCTAAGAAGTCTCACATGTCCAAGGTCGGTTAGGCAAGTCTTGGGGCGCAAGAAGTGGAACAAATGGCAAAAAATCTGGAGTCGGGCGGCCAAATCCTGACTTGGCCACAACAGCTTAGTTTGGCACACCTTTGGCGCTGTTTTGGGCGGATCTGGTGTGGGGACCGCGCGGCCTTTGTCTGGGCTTTGTCCTGGGCCAGGCCGTGCTATCCCTTTGGGCCTTTTCTCCTCTATTTTGGGTCTTTCTCATTCTATTTTCTTGGGCTTATTCATTGAGCTATCTCTTGGATAAAAATTCTTATTTGTAAATCCATTTCAAACTCGAATTAATTTCTTATTTGAAATCTTGAATTTGTCGACTATTGGTTCCCGTGCAATAATTTATTTATTTAAATTATTTCCGACTCCATGGGCCCTTGGAAATTAAATTGCTTTTGGTCTTTGAATTAAATTCCTTTTCTTTTTAAATGTGACTCAATTTGTGGGTATTACAATATATCCCATGCGTGCTAATATGAATGGGATAAGTTGGGGAAAGGTCTTCCAGCAGACCAAAAACTTCTACTGGGGGGAGTTTCAGGTAATCACTATGTTTTAAATGCCACCAATATATTCGTTTGCATCTGTGCATAACTTGATCATACTTAAATTGCAGAACGTAGCTCGATGGGTACCCGAGTACACAGGCAGTGTCAGGAAGGAGTGGGAGAAAAACATCGCCCGATACATTCTAAAGTTAAATAAAATTATTTGCTTATGCTATACGAGAATGTAGATTGACCATTTGAAATTTAAGGTACAAGGATTACACACTGGATGTAAGGAGCAAGAAGAAGGCGTATCCAGCAGATGAGTTAGTGGCCGAGAACTCGAGGCGTATATGGGAGTCTCCGGCCTTCAAGGAGAAATCAAAAAAAGGGAAGCTGAACAGACGACGGGGTCAAGAGGATGCACCGGCCCTCCCCACACACAGAGCGGGGTCGAAGACTTTCCGAGCCACCAAAGAGAAATTGGTATGTCGTACCTATTTATTTAAACTACTTCAACGATCCTCACTCACGCATGGTCGCCACTTCTATTATTCAAAACATTGTAGACAACCGATTAGAACAGGCCAGTCCATTTACATGAGCTTCACGAGCACACTCAGCAAGAAAACATGAAAAGGACCAGTGGATAGGAGATAGATCACGGCGGTTGCATGTAAGTATCGTAAAAACTATCAAAATATAGCCTTATTAACTAATTTGCCTAGGTGTAAATTGTCCCTAATTTAATTTTCCACTGATACAGTACAGGAGGAGTTCAATGCAGTCGCCAAGTCCTTGAGCCAGAACGCCACCATTGGGCTTGATTTCGATCCAGATCCTATCTTCTACGATTTGGCCGGTGGACACGACAGAAGCAATGCCGTATATGGCATAGGATCGTTGGCACGGTCGATTAGGCCCGGTGGCGATGTTGCTTCCACTCCTCCACCATCCAGATCAGACTATGTGACATAGGAGCAGCTTGACCTCTTTACAAAGACTCTTGAGCGAGTGTCGCAGACAAAGGAGACCATGGCTGAGCAGATGCAGAGGTTGCTCGGAGATAGGTTCCCTCGATCCCCTGGCCACGGTGATGGAGATGATGATTTCAGAGGCGGCATGGGCGGAGGTGGTCTTGGCGTGCATTGAGTGTGTTGGATGTACCTTAGGTTAGTATCATTCGTACTTGTGTTTTTTCTTTGATAAGTTGTTGACTTGATAGGATTGTCACTGCAATTTCAGATGTTTAAGTTTTAGATTCGGACTTGTGGACAATTCGGGATGTTGTTTTAGAGTTTCAAATGTTTTTTTCAATTTGAACTTGCATTTGATGGATTGAACTTGTGATTGTAGACTTGAATTACGTGGATGTGGACTTATGTTTGTAGACTTATTGCAAGTTTTTTGTGCTTATTGTGGTCGAGGATGAAATGGATGTTGTTTGGGATGTTGGGAACCTTTGTTGGTTGAGATTTTATTATGTTGTTTTGATGCACCAGGATATGGCTGTTAAAACAGCAATTTCTGGTGCAACATTCTGCAGATTGCTGACCGCACTGTCGACCACAGGGTGGTCGACGATACTAGCGACCGATGATATTCATCATTTTGTGCTTGTATTTTATATGTTTCTATATGGTTGATTGGTGGGTATTGATGCATTTTGGTGTCTTATTAGTGTGTTTTGCATTACAGGTACAAAATGGAGTGAAATGTGAATTTAGTATGAAGAAGATCAAATTGGTGACCAAAAGTGAAGAGTTTCAGGTCGTATGCCCACACACAAGAGCAGTGATCAGTTCTGCTGTACAAAGATCAAGCTGATGTGTTTCCAACTTGGTTGATGATGTGTCTGTGCGACTTGGATGGTGATATGGATTGATTTGGAAGCTGAATACATGATATTTTGGGATCATGGAAAGCATCTTATGGCTGGAAAACTTATTTCCAAAAGGGAGAGCAATGATTTGCAAAGAAGGAAACAAATTTGTAAAGAGGGAAACTTGGTGTTTTTGATTGATTTCTTGCTTCTCTTTGACTTGGCTGTTGCTGGACGAAATTGAGGGGTTGGAAAGAGATAAATTCATGGCTTGGCTGCTGTTTGGAAAAAGAACCTATTACTGGAGAGCTCGACTTGGTTCCTGGAAAAGACACGAAGGGTTGGAGAGCTTGAATATTCATTGAAGTTCATTCTTCCTATCGACATAGTGTTTGGATGACTTTGATTTTATCTTTTGTTATTTCTTTCATGTTTCGTGAGTAGTTTCTTTTATCTAGCTTAGGATTGGACCCCGTGTCGGGATTGGATTATCGTTGTGAGACTCGTTATATTTTGAATGTTTTATTTTCCTTAGATTATTAAGTATTTTCATGATTTTTGTTTGCACGCCATTAATTTCTTTGTTGATTGGTTGTGAAGGGCCACATAATTAATTGATTTAGGAGTTATATTGTTATAATTAGATTGGTGTCCGTGTAATTGCACTTTAATCTAATTGGGTAACAACTAGACGATAAAACTCTAGCGAATCATGGAATCAATAGAGACATCGCCACGTAGGTAGAATCGTCCTGTTGAATTAGGCTTTTCTAGAACTTAATGCAATTGGATAAATAAATCTATGGTCGTACCTAGGTTCTTAATCTGATTAGGGAAATGAATAACGGCCGTGCCTTGTTCATCGACTAAGTAAGGAAAAGTTGGTCATGAGGCGGTTGCTGAATGGCTATAACTAATTTATTTAATAAGAAAAGGAAATATTTGTCTATGATCAATATAAATCCAATTCCAATCCGGGAAGTTCAAGTCCTAAGCTAGGTATTTTTCATTATTAGATTTTATCAGCATCTCTTGCTCATCATCTGCTTGTTATTTTTATTCATGCACTTTTTTTTAATTTTATTTTTAGTAGTAGTACTTTTAATCAAAACCCCCCCTTAATATTATTGTAACTAATCAAAGTTTAATATTTCTATCCAATCCCTAAGCAGACGACCCTACTCGCTGCTATCTATCTTATTTTTATTCGAGTAGGAAATATTTATTTTTGTGGCAAGACGACTGCTATCAAATTTTGGCGCCGTTGCCGGGGATTGGCAATAGAATTATTTTTCTTTTGGCTAGCTGCTATTATTAATATTATTATTTACTATTTTTTTTCTTATTTCCTTCACGGTTCTAATTTTTACAGGGTAATTAATCTATTAAAGAATCGATGGCAGTTGAACAACGCACTCTCCAGGAGTTGGTTGTGCCTAACTTGGCGCAACAACATTTATGCATCACTTTCCCTGCTTTACCTGATGATACCCATTTTGTACTGGAATCTGGGCTAATTCACTTACTTCCTATTTTTCATGGCCTTTCAGGTGAGGAGCCACACAAGCACTTACAAGAATTTGATGTAGTGTGCTCAAGTATGAAACCCCCAGGTGTCACAGACGACCAGATCAGACTACGAGCCTTCCCATTTTCCCTACGCGATGCTGCTAAGGAGTGGCTCTACTACCTGCTCGAAGTATTAGGACATGGGCTGATTTGTATAAAAAGTTTCTTGAAAAATACTTTCCAGCCTCTAGAGCATCCATCTTGCGCAAGGAAATTTGTAGGATCACACAAGCTCAGGGAGAATCTCTTTATGAATATTGGGAGCGATTCAATAAATTAATTACTAAGTGTCCCCATCATCAAATTCCTCAATCATTACTAATTGAATATTTTTATGATGGTCTTAATTGTATAGAACGGAGGCTTATGGATTCCGCATGTGGGGAACCTTGATGAAGAAAACTCCAGCTGAAGCATGGGAATTTATTCAAACCTCGGCTGAATACACCCAACAATTTGGGAGTCGTGAAAACAATCCAGTTAAAGAAGTTTCTGAGGTAAATTGTCCTTATATTCAACAACAACTTTCTGAATTAACTGATTTTGTTCGACAATTAGCTGTAAGATTTGGGCAAGCTCTAGTGAAGGCATGTGGAAATTGTTGTAACATGGGACATTCCACGGATGCTTGCCCTGCATTGCACCAAGAAGTGGATGTTCATGCAGCTGGGTTTGTGCCACGAAGGGAGTATGATCCAGCAAATTCTTACAATCTTGGGTGGCGCGAGCATCCTAACTTGCATTATGGAAATTCCGCAACAAATAATTTCTCTCCTGGTAGCCAACAACAAAGTCGAGCAACACCTCAAGACTATTCAGGTGTATCACTTCATGATATTATAAAGTCCATGGCTTCTAATGTTTTGCAATTTCAACAGGAAACACGGACAAGCATAAAAAATCTTGAAGATCAAATGGCCCAGCTGACTAGAGAGATACATGAGAAAAGAGAATGTGAGAAAGGAAAATTCCTTGCCCAACCTGAGACACACAATGTAAGTTCAATAATGTGTTGCGGTGGAAAAGAACTGGAAGGCCCATCAGCTATGCTGCCTAAGGAAAGAGATGAGAAGGCCACTGAGAAAGAAATTGAAAAGGATGAGAAACTTTCTTCCCAAAATAAATTTAATGAGATAACTATTCCATCATATATTTATCATGCTCCTTTTCCTAGCAGGTTGATGGAACCTCAAAAGAGTAACAAGCAAAATGAGATGCTGGAAATTTTCAAAAAAGTTGAGTTGAACATCCCCCTCTTGGACGCCATCCAGCAAGTCCCACGCTATGCTAAATTTCACAAGGAGTTGTGCACGAAAAAGAAAGAGCTACGAGGTGATGAGAAAATAATTGCTGGAGAGGCCGTCTCTGCAGGGCTTCAACGTAAGTTAGCACCTAAGTGTGGTGACCCAGGTATGTTCTTAGTTCCTTGTAAAATTGGGAAGTTAGAAATTAAAAAGGCTATGTTGGATCTTGGTGCCACAACTAATGTTATGCCTTTATCTGCGTTCAAAAATTTGAATATGGTCACTTGAAAGAGACAGGAATTATAATTCAATTAGCCGATAGGACAAATGCTTATCCCGAAGGTATGATAGAAGATGTCCTAGTTCAAGTGAATGGATTGATTTTTCCTGTTGATTTTTATGTGCTTGATATGCATGATGATAACTCCCCAAATCCCTCCCCTGTCTTACTTGGAAGACATTTCATGTGCACCGCACAAACAAAAATTGATGTGAGGCAGGGAACTTTAACTATGGAGTTTGATGGTGAGAAAATCCAATTCAATATTTTTGACACCTTGAAATATCCAGTTGCATCTCATGATTGTTTTAGTGTGGATCTAGTTGATGAATGTGTGCAGAATATTTTTCGACAAAGTAGAAAGGATCCCTTAGACGTTGCACTCTTCAACCACCTGGAAGAAATTGGAGATGATGCTGCTGGTAAAAAGTTACTGGAGATGGGCCCTGAGTTGGAAGTAAAGCTTTTATCTTCAAACTTGAATTATGGATTCCTGGGAAGAGAGAAAACAAAGGCATTTCATGACCAAAGAGTTTCTAGGAAAGAATTAAATGTTGGGCAGAAAGTGTTGTTGTACCAATCAAGGCTTAAACCCTCATCATGTAAGTTTCGTTCAAGATGGATCGGCCCTTTTGTTGTTACTGATGTTTTATCCTATGGTGCAGTAGAAATTCAAAGCTTGACGACAGAGAAAACATTTATTGTTAATGGACATCGTCTCAAGCCATACATTGAAGGATTTTGTGCCCAAGATGAAGAGAGTGCTGCTTTGGTGGATGTTATAGAGTGATCAAGCATTTGGTTGTCTAGCCAAAGACGTTAAAGAAAGGCGCTTCTTGGGAGGCAACCCAAGTTTTTACTATTTTATTTCTTTCGAATCTTTGGTGTTCTATCATGACATTTCACTTATTATTGTAGGAAAATGGAAAATTCTTAGTTCTCCAGCTTGGATAATGCAGAATTTGGGATTTTTGCTTGGCTACAGGTTGCGTGGGCACGCGCAAGCCATTTACTCATTGATTTTGCTAATTAATTTGGGAGGGGGGCCTGCTACAGGTCATATGGACACGCACAAGGATATTGTTCAAGGCACATCCATCACTGCACTTGCTGCCACTGCCCATCCCCCCCTGTTACCTTCTTCGGGCACGTTCCTCCTGGCCGATGATGCACTTTTCAGGGATGCCCTTCTACCCTACGATTTTTGCTTTTGCATTCTTCATTGCTTCTCTTCTTTCCTGCTTTTATTTTTCTTCATCTTTTCTTTATGGCATTGAGGACACTGCCGAGTTTAGGTGTGGGGGGATTGAACGTCGCTTCCTGCACTTATCTCTATAAATGCACTCGCTTGCATTCTTGTCAAAGTATTGATTACTGCTTGTTGCTTGAGATTTTGATCTATTCGATGATATGATTGTCAATTGGTATGTCTGGCTTGCTATTGATGTCCCTATTGTGAGATTTGAGCCTTATTGAGCATTCATTTTCATCATCATTACATGCACATTTTTCTTGATGTGGGAACATGAGAATTGCACCATTCCTGACTTTGCACAAAAATGCATGTGAACTCTTCATATTTTAGTATCTAGCAAAATGATTTGGGCACTAGGATTTTACCCGATTGGCCTTATACACTAACCCACCCATATTTTTCCAACTAGTGAACCCCTCTGAGCCTTATAATAATTTTTCTTTGTTATACACGAACCCCCTAGCCGTTAGCCTTTTAATTCTATTGAGCCTGTCTGCTTGAACCTGGAATTGAGGATTAACTCTTGAGCTTGTTTGTATTTAGTGTTGCATTGATGAGATGTTGTTAGAACTGTTATGGTTGAAGAAGCAGCTTGGTTGTTTGAGTTTGATTTGAACTCTGCCCCTTGTCTCAAAAAAAAAAGAGAAAAAAAAAAGAAAAAAAAAGAGAAAAAAAGGGTAGCAGGCTTGTGCCTTGTTCCTATGACCTGGTGTCAAGAACAAAAGAGTTGAAGTTTCGTCCGCAATGTCGGATATTGAAATTCCTCTCCTACCAAAAAAAAAAAGAAAAAAAAGAAAAAGAAAAAAAAAGGAGAAAAAGGGGTAGAGAATTCTTGATTGTTGTTGTCAATTGTTTTGATGTTTGATGGATATTTGAGAAGTTTATGGATTGGCACTCGTTCTTATTATGAACAAGTCTTTGTGAGTTGGTCCTCAATTCTTTAGCCTCTGTATCCCTTTTCCTACCCCAACCATGGCCCCGTTATAACCTTGAATAAAGATCCTTTGATTGCTAGTTGCTATTTTATGATTGTAGTTTGATTTGATTGATGTGCAAATTTATGAAATTAGTGTTTTTCTTTCATGTGCTTTGAGCATAAACACTTGGCCTATACACTTGAGAGTGAGTGAGCACTTTTATATATTCCCCATCCGGTGAGAGAATTGTTGGGCATACTAATTGTACAATTGAGTTATTGGCATGATTGAGATTGATCTTGACTTGTGGTGTCTTTGTTTTGACTTGATGGCATGCTTGGGGGCAAGCATGGAGTAGGTGTGGGGGGATTGATATTCATCATTTTGTGCTTGTATTTTATATGTTTCCATATGGTTGATTGGTGAGTATTGATCCATTTTGGTATCTTAGTGCGTTTTGCATTACAGGTACAAATTGGAGTGAAATGTGAATTTAGTATGAAGAAGATCAAATTGGTGACCAAAAGTGAAGAGTTTCAGGTCGTATGCCCACACACAAGAGCAGTGGTCATTTCTGCTGTACAAAGATCAAGCTGATGTGTTTCCAACTTGGTTGATGATGTGTCTGTGCGACTTGGATGGTGATATGGACTGATTTGGGAGCTGAATACATGATATTTTGGGATCATGGAGAGCATCTTATGGCTGGAAACTTATTTCCAAAAGGGAGAGCAAAGATTTGCAAAGAAGGAAATTTGCAAAGAAGGAAACAAATTTGTAAAGAATGAAACTTGGTGTATTTGATTGATTTCTTGCTTCTCTTTTACTTGGCTGTTGCTGGACGAAATTGAGGGGTTGGACAGAGATAAATTCATGGTTTGGCTGCTGTTTGGAAAAAGAACCCATTACTGGAGAGCTCGACTTGGTTCCTGGAGAAGACACGAAGGGCTGGAGAGCTTGAAGATTCATTGAAGTTCATTCTTCCTATCGACATAGTGTTTGGATGACTTTTATTTTATCTTTTGTTATTTTTTTCATGTTTCGTGAGTAGTTTATTTGATCTAGCTTAGGATTGGACCCCGTGTTGGGATTGGATTATCGTTGTGAGACTCGTTATGTTTTGAATGTTTTATTTTCCTTAGATTATTAAGTATTTTCATGATTTCTGTTTGCACGCCATTAATTCCTTTGTTGATTGGTTATGAAGGGCCACATAATTAATTGATTTAGGAGTTATATTGTTATGATTAGATTGGTGTCCCTGTAATTCTACTTTAATCTAATTGGGTAACAACTAGACGATAAAACTCTAGGGAATCATGGAATCAATAGAGACATCACGGCGTAGGTAGAATCGTCCTATTGAATTGGGCTTTTCTAGAACTTAATGCAATTGGATAAGTAAATCTATGGTCGTACCTAGGTTCTTAATCTGATTAGGGAAATGAATAACGACCGTGCCTTGTTCATCGACTAAGTAAGGAAAAGTTGGTCATGAGGCGGTTGCTGAATGGCTATAACTAATTTATTTAATAAGAAAAGGGAATATTTGTCTATGATTAATATAAATCCAATGCCAATCCGGGAAGTTCAAGTCCTAAGCTAGGTATTTTTCATTATTAGATTTTATCAGCATCTCTTGCTCATCATCTGCTTGAAATTTTTATTCATGCACTTATTTTTTTTATTTTATTTTTAGTAGTAGTACTTTTAATAGACCCCCCCCCCCCCCCAATATTATTGTAACTAATCAAAATTTAATATTTCTATCGAATCCCTGAGGAGACGACCCTATTCGCTGCTATCTATCTTATTTTTATTCGAGTAGAAAATATTTATTTTTGTGGCAAGACGACTGCTATCAACCGACTACCGACCGCGTATGCGGTCCGTAAAACGACGGTCCATAACATACCAGAATTTGGGTATCGACCAAGGTCTGGTCGGGTCGGGGGTCGGGAAAATTACCGACCCACAGGTGGTCGGGAAATAGGTCTGCATAATCACCGACCGCATAGAGTTATGGTCGGTGTTGGACTTCCTACCAAGGGATTACCGACCGGTTTTTTTGGTCGGCGGAGCGGTCGGTAACCTCTGAGATAGACCCGCCACTGGGTTACCGACCGCATTTTTCGGTCAGAAAAAAAAACTCATTTAATCCCATAAGTTTTTTCAATTTCCAAAATCATCCCACAAATATCGATTAGACGAATCCGTCCCATAACTACCCTAATAGTGGCCGAACCCGTCCATGCACCGGTTTTTTTGCTAATCATCGTCGAACCCGTCCCATAACTTCCCTAATGGAGGGATGGGTTCGGCAATGATTAGGAAAGTTATGGGATGAGTTCGGCGATGACTAGTGAAAAACTGGATTCATGGACAGGTTCGGCCATGATTAGGGTAGTTATGGGATGGATTCGTCTAATTCGATATTTGTGGGATTGTTTTGAAAATTCTTTTAAATTATGGGACGGTATGAGTTTTTTTTCCTTTGTCGGTCGGTAATCCTGATTTTTCTTGTAGTGTATATACATGTTCACCATATATATAAATTTTAAAAATTTACGATAGCTTAAATGAAATAATCTATATGTATATTAATATTAAATTTATTTTTATTTCATATCGAATTAAAATGCCCTAAAAAGCAAATGATATTTGGAAGGAAAAGAGTAATTTTTTCTTTTCTTTTTTTTTTTGGTATATCAACGTCAAATGTTTCTGTAGTACTATTAATGAGCAGTAAGTTAGAGAGGCGTGCAAGAAGATGACAGTGTAACAGAAGCAGAAAATGCATGAGATGTAATGACAGACGATGTATCTAGAAACGTTGGTAGTTGCAGCATTTGAATGCAAACACATATAGTATTAATTTCATTTGGGACAGTGAATTAAAGTATCCTATGTACGTGTCGCCCCAACATTCGACGTTCCCACAATATTGTTGAATACACGCATCATTATATTATATTCAACCACAATTTCCCATCACTTTTTCAATCACACCACAAATATAATTGTGACTTATCTTTCTATATTCATACCCAATGACCCAACAATTATAATTAGAGAGTGTTGAGATCTATTAAATACTTATACAAAATATGTACTATATATATAGTAAATTTTATCTAAATTATTAAAAAAATTATTTTGTGAAAATGATTCACAATAAATAATTAACATGATGCTAACACACATTATGCAATATTGCAATGTATTGAAGGTAGAAAGCGACCAACTGTCAACCCACAAATTGCACTACAAGCCTAACGGAAAAAATTCCAATTTGGTGCCGTAACTTTGCATATTTTTAATTTGTTGCCGTAATGTAGCACCCACATGGCACAATAAAATTAATTATTTAGACTAATCGGGTACTACCTACATGGACCATTTTAGAGAGCATTCAACACTAAATTAGAAAACTCCAAATATATGACACGAAATTGAAAAATAAGCAAAGTCAAAATTGACATTTTTTCCCAAGCCTAATTAACCTTCATCGCTTATCCGATTTCTCGCTTATTTCCTTGCCTACAAGCGAATAAGTTTTTAGTCGTCGATTGTTTCACCTCACGAGCCATAAGTAATGAATCGTTTGTCGCCTATAAAAATACCTTAAAAAAAATTCCCAAACGAATTTAAACCCCTGACGGCCTCTCCCGCATTCCAATCCTGCTCTCTTACATCCTACTAAACTTTATTTTTGTGATAATACAACACTACTACTTGGTAATAAATTTAAAACTATATAATATGCTTAGATAGACTTTCAAAATATTTAAACGCCGGCATACTTATATTAATAGGTCTAGCTTACCCTATAAAATAGGCTTATAAAAAATACTAATAGGCTTGACTCAGGCCTAACAAAATCAAATAAATCGTTCAAGCCTAGTTATAGCATATTCCCAATGAGCTCTAGGAACCCCCATATATAAAATCATGGGTCCGACCCTGCCCGCAGGTGCCGTTATGTATTTAATACTTCTTCCATTTTTTAATTGCTACATTGCAATTACTGTTTTCAACTAGCTAATTTTGTAACCTTATTTTGTTAGGTTAGAGAATGTTGTTGAAGGTAAGCCCAGCATGAGTTTTATAGTTTGAAATATCTACTTTCACTATCACTTTAACATTTCTATTTAGCCCTTGTAACGACTCATATATATATATAAAACCATCTAAAGTCAGCTAGTTGAAAACAGTAATTTAGCTAGCAATTAAAAAAACGGATCAAGTATATTCTTAATTTATACCAATACCATTAATAGTTTAAACTATATTGGCTGAATTAATTTTAAAATTATATCATCATTTAAGTTATTAATTACTATTAAAATTTTATTTATCATTTTAATATTTATTTAAATTCATTTTATATTTTCAAATTATATTATTTAATAAATTAATAGTAAATACACTAAATTAAAAAATTTTAAATATATAATTTCAATAATATATATTTAATTAATTTTAATTAGTTTCGTTGCCTTTGAGGCGATAATTAAAGACATTTCCTTGCCTGACTTGTACGTTGCCTGTAGTCAAGGCAACAAAAAGCTTCTCCTTGCCTATTTTGTCGCCTGGGAAGCAACGAATTAATTTTTCTTGTCTAAAATTTCGCCCGCTTATCACTACAATAAAAATTCAGTTTAGCGACCAAAGAATTTGTTTCATGGTCTCCTAAATGGATAGGGACGATTTCCATAGAAATGAACATTCAATTTATGTAATTTATACTTCCTCCATTTTTTAAAGATAGTTACAGACCCACTCAGCACGCAGTCCAATGCACATTTTAAATCATTAATAATTCAAATTCGATACATGTAAAAATTCTAAAAGTTCGATATTTAAAATCTACAAGATGAGACGAATCTAACAAGATCACACTTGGCTATATTTTAAATTGTATAACCATGAGAAAACTTTAAGTCAAAGTATATAAGTGAACAGTACTCATTAGTCAACAGTAGCTAACAAAAAAAAAACGGAGGGAGTACAACCAACGGGATATGGATGACGTTTAATCATTCCACTTTTTGGAACGTATTATTATCTACTTCCGTTTTTTTGTTCTTTTGGTTTTTTAAGAAAACGATAGAGATAATTAATTAGAGGAATTTGGTTCCATCTTTATACATTGTAAAAGAAGAAAACAAAATAGTAGTAATGAAGCACAAATCAAATTGAAAATGCCTACGTCCAGGAAAGCTAAGGGAGAACATGACGACGACGAGGACAGCAAGCTAAGGATAAACACAAAAATAAGCGATTTACTTTAAGTAATTAAATGAATATCAATTAACGTTACTTGATTCAATACACTACAAGAATTTTTTCCCAAGGTGACGAAAATGAAGATAAATGTCATCCATTAAAACATTGTCGCCTGCATGAATTCGTCGTCCTCCTGCGGATATTTTTATAGTGATTTATGTATTTTTAATTACTCTTTGTTTAAATTCATTCCAAACATAGACGATGTTAAAAAGACCGTGGATGTGAAGTTTCAAACCAAAATCAATTAACAATGGGTGGAGTGTTTAAACAAAGCACTGGGAGTCCCAACATATATACAATGTAGGACGACTTAACAGGCTATAAAATGTTAATTTCAAAATAGTAGTCTATAAGAAACAAAATATAATTATAGTACTGTTTTGGCCCTGGTGTGCCAAAAGGATCTTTTTCTCCTGAACGGAGGCTACCGGAGAAAGGATCAAACCGGTTACGGGCCCGGATTAATGATAATGCGCCCAAACTTGACAAATTACGTCCAAACTTGACTGAATATTCCTTAGTATTCGAATGGCAACAAAATACAATGAAGAATCTACCTGTTGTTAAGAAACAACGGCGAATTCACCGGAAAAACTAGAACCAAACTACCGGTTGTTGAGAAACAACGGTGGACTTGGAAGTAACCGCTACAAGCTAAGCTAGAATCTAGGAAAAACTGTAAAGGAAAGTAGTAAACTAAAGCAGTAAAGATACAAAGAAGAAAATTTGATAAAGGGATTTTGGGGGTTGGATTGATCTCCCTGATTCTGTGTGTGGCATCCCCTATTTATAGCCGGAGCTGAAATAACTGCTCTCCGGCCAATTCCCCTAAGCCGACTCCACTATTTGCTTCGATCGGCTGATTTGATTTCATTTCGGCCGAAATCCTTCTCTTCCGAAGCCTTCTTCCTTTCGGGTCTCTTCTGCTGCTCTGGATCGTTCTCTTTTGGTTCTTCGGCCCAATGGATCTCAAACTCAATTCTCTTTAGAAATCCTTCTTCGGCCCATCTTCTATGGCCCAATTTTTTCTCCGTGGCCTACTATTCTTAGTGGCCCCAACAGATGCCTCCTTACTTGGGCGGTTTTTCGTCTGGAAAAGAGCTCAAGTAACTCATCTCTCTTTCTTTTCTTTGGCGGTTACTTTTTCCTTGAGGGCTCCTGTCATCATCACTCTATTTACATATCCCATTCTGTCCTCGTAGTAAACCACCCTTTCAACTTCCTCTTAGTTTGTCTTCCTCGATGGATTCTCCTCCCATTACTCCTCTTTCCTCAGATCTTCTCAAGATTGAGAATACGTATGCTTCTTCCTCCGCTATGCGTCTCCTTCCTGAAGGCTATTATTCCCTTGGTCCATTAGGGATCCCCGAAGAGATTGACGAGTGTACTGCTCGTATCTTCGAAAATCGCTCCATACCATTATATTCTTCTTGTTTTTCTTCTAAGCTTTTCTCCCCGTCGCTTGCTAGTTGGCCTTTGGATTCTTCTGATTATGTGGAATGGTATCGTCACCTTGAACCTTATTGCCGTGAATCCTGGTCTAAATCTTGTACTCGTCGCATGATTCTTCTCAGTACTATGTCTTTTCCATCGGACATTCGTCCCATTCAGGCTCTCCTCTGTTTCTGGAATCCTTCTGTAAACTTTTTTTGTTTCCCCTGGGGTATGATGACACCCACTATCCAAGATGTAAAACTCCTTTTAGGCCTTTCTGTTCGTGGGGAGAACCTCGGTGTTATGTCCATTCCCAAGGAGAAAAATGTCAGTTTTTTCTTCCGGTGATTCTTTCAAGGATTGGATTGTCACTCACCAGAGTGATCTTGCTTCACCTGCTCCGCATCCCTCGGAGCCCCTGGCCTTCATGATGTATTTCCTCACGAGGTTCTTTTGGTGTACTCCCTCGAAAGGAGTTCTTCTTGAGACCCAACCCCTGGCCTCGGCGATTCTCAACCTTGTTGCTATGCCTTTAGCCGATTTCTTCCTTGCCCATCTGTATACGGGCATAACGGCTACTGTGTCGGGCTGGAAAAAGGGTTTCCCTGATAAAGCCCGTGGTCCATTATGGTTTCTTCATCTGTGGCTGGTTTGGCATTTCCGTGATATTTCCAAATTTCCTGCTCAAGATATCTCTCCTAGTTATTTTGCCGCCCCTGATCTCCTAAGGTCATCCCTTCCTGCCCTATCGATCCCACATTGGATCAATTATTTCTTGGGCCGAACTGTCAATCAGTCTTTTTCCCAATATCATTATAGGAGGACCGAATTCGACTGGGTGAGGGAGATCGCCACTGCCCCTTTCGGGACTACCCTTCATGTATCTCTTGCTCAGATGTGGAATAGATGCATACTTCCCCGTCCCATTTTCAATGGCTCTTCATTTCTATCCACCAAGACTGCTATTCCCTCTGAGGTTTATAATCCCCACTTGGTTAGCCGTGAATTCGGCTTCGGTCAAGACTTGGTAATAGCTCTCAGGGCTGATAAGCGCCTTTCTGCTTCTGCTAGTCGTGCACAATGTTCCTTATACCATAAGCGCTTACTTGACTTCAAGGTGGTGAAATTTAATGTTCGTCCTGGACTTGCTACTTCTCGTTTTCGGACTTGGTGGGATGGCGTTGCTCGTACTTTTTTCGGCGCTGATCTTAATTCACTCTTAAGGCGCGGTGGTTTCTCTCCTATTCTGGCTTTTCCCTTGTGCCTTTCATCTTTGCTGAATTCTACTCCCCATCGCCCTCTTGGTTCGCCTTCTTCCTCCCATCCAGGTAAATTTCTTTCTCTCTTTTTTTTTTAGAATCTCCTTTCTCATTTTTACATTTCTCATCTCTCTCTTTCTTGATTTTAGATGCTCCTCGCTCTTCTACCTCGGATCCTGGTCGAAAGAGACCCGCTTCGTCTTTAGACCCTCTTGTCGGCTCTCTCCCTCCAACTCAGACTAGAAGGCGTTCATCTCGCTCACCTTTTGGCAGCGTCTCTTCTGCCTTACCAGTATCGAGTATCTCCCCGATTTTGACTATTGCTCCGAGTCCTCTCTCAACCGAACCATGCAAATCGCCTGATGGTAATAATTCGGTTGTCCGTGCTGGTTCTTCTTCGGCCATTCCTGCAGAATTGGCCCAAGATCCTATTTCGACCGATCTTGTTATTTCTCCCTTGGTCAATCCTCCCCAACCTGCTGGAGACTCTGTTGTGTCTTCATCTTTGGCTGCTTTGGAACCCCTCAATCCTTCTCTGGGTGGCACAGTTACTGGTGATGCCTCCGCTGATCAAATTCCCTCATCTCCACTTCCTGATCGGCGTATTCTGGATGACTTCTTTTCTCCTATCCCTCCTTCTTCTCTTCCATCGGACCCCTCGACTCATCTTGGCGAGTGTTTGGCCCAGTTGTGTAATCTGATCGCCAGGCAACCCGATGTGGAATTTGTCAACCCAAAACCGATTCTCGTTCTCCTATCTCATCTCGAACAGCACTTCCATGCCGAGATGGTCTCCCTAAACCTGAGTAGTTCTCTTCAGATGATTATGAAGTCTGTCCTCTCTATGGTCCAAGAGCTAGTAGCTCATTTGGTAATGCGGAACAAACTTGCTGCCGAACGTGAGGCTGCGGCCTCTTCTCAAGCAATCTTTGACAACTACTCGGCGGAATACCGGACCACAATGAATGCTCTCTCTGAAACGGAGTCTCTGGAGCATAAACATTCTGAAGATCTTTCTTTATTTCGCTCACAGATAGCCGAACTTCAACAAAAAGAACGAGAGTTGGAATCAGCTTTGGATCAGACTAGACGAAAATCGGCCGATTTAAAGCAATCGATAAAAGTTCTTCGTCAATCGGCCGAAGCCCCCAAAGCCATGATCTCGGACTTTCGACGGGATGCTGCCTACCTTGCCATGCGGTCCAGCTTTAATGATTATATACTTGGCACTTTCCAAGAAAAGTGGGCCGAAACTCAATCCTTAGTCGGCCAGCTCGATTCGGCTATTAAAAGCCTTGGTGGGAAAAGTGTTGCTTATGTTCTTTCTCCCCCAACTTTATTTCCTTTGGACCCGTCGGAGATGGAATCTTCCCCATCGGATGATGCTCCTTCATCTTCAATAGCTCTTGCAGGTACTCTATCTTTTCCCCTTTTGTCATTTGATTGCTCTCTATGTCCTCTTACTCCATCGTCCCTTTTCTTTTACTTATCTTAGGGAAATCCGATGCTGGCGCTCATTTGGCCACCGATCGTCCTTCTTCAAGCAGCGTTCCCGGCCCTTCTTCAACAGCGGGCTCGGATTTGATGATATCTGAAGTTAACCCTTCTATCGACGCTCTTCAAGGATTGGACGACGATATCCATTTTGACGACAGCGCGGATCATTAGTTTCCTTTGTGTTATTTGACTATGTGTATGGGCCGAAATTTCGCCCCGTTTTGCTTTTGAATATGAATTTCGGCTATTTTCACCAACTGTTGTCGTCCCTCTTTTTTCTTTTTTGTGGATTGTATTGGCCGACGGAATGTACTTGGATTCGTATCTTTTTATTTCTACAATATGATTCGTATCTGATTCATTTCACGATTTTTTCGGTCTTCTTCATTACTGATTCCTGGATGTTAGCAGCTTTTTCCGGGAATCAGCTGTAACGTTTTCCCATAAATAACATTTAATATTGACCGTTTCCTCTGCCAAGTACATATCCTTCTTCTATAAATACCCGGCTTTTATCAATGTTTATCCATCACTTCTTCAACTTAATATGGTTTCCCTTTTTTCCTTTATTTAATCCCTTATCTCCAGTGCCCCCATGGTCTCTCGATCATGTATCTTCAAGGATTTCCAGACGTGATACGAAAACTTTCCGCCCCCGCCCATGCGGCACGAGTTCAGCTAACACCCTTCTCATCATGCTAGTATGGGCGAGGATCTCTACTGGTTATTCCAAATGCAGGTCTCGACGGCTATGCAGATGTGTTCCTCTTTTCGACTTTGCGGTTGCATATCCGGCCGGACCTTCTAATGGGGGGAATAACTACCCTTAGTTATTCTTCCATCCCTTCCCCCTTCCACCGTTTTTGGGTGACTGCCTCGCTGCACCCCTCCTACTTCTGTCTGAGGTCGTGCGGATGTTGTGCCCGAGTTTGACTTCTACCTCTGGGACGTTGTACCATTCGTTATAGCGTATCCAGGAGTAGAAGTTCGGTGGTAGGACTAAAATCGGCAATACTGTTCTGGGGCAAGCAACTGTGCCCTGTTTCTGTCTTGCCGATAATTTTAGCGGCATTTCTACAAGGCTGAGCATCCTTTAAGGACCTTTCCCTTGTATATGCCTGCATAGAATAGGACGTTTCCCTTGTGTATTGTAATTTCGGACTATCGACGTCGTCTTCAGCCGAAGTAGTACCGTTTTTGTAATGCTTGTTTACGCAATAAAATATTTACTTTTTCGCCTGACTTGATGTTTAATCCCACGCCGATGGATAATATTTCTTCATATATCTTGCATTTACTGGATTTGACATCTGCTCACCATTTTCATCCACTAACATATATGCTCCATTCGGTAATTTCGTCTGAACAATAAACGGCCCCTCCCAATTGGGGCTCCACTTACCTAATCGGCCATCCTTCTGTTTAGGTGGCCATATGACTTTCCAAACTAAATCGCCGACTTCGAATCGTTTCACACGGATTCGCTTATTATACCAATCGGCCACAATATCTTTATTTTTCTGCAAATTCTCAAAAGCTTGCACCCGATCAGAATTAACTTCCAATAATTCATTTTTCATCGCACAATCATATTGTTCGGCCGTCATTAAATCTGCTTGGCTTGTCCTTAAGGTCGGCACTGTTATTTCGGCTGGAAGTACTGCGTCCATTCCATAAGTTAGCCGAAATGGTGTAAATCCAGTGGCTGAAGTCTTGGCATTTCGATACGCCCACAGCGCTTCAGATAACTTCTCATGCCACTTTCTTGGTTGATCTTCTAACATTTTCTTTACAATTCCTATCAACTGCTTATTCGTGGCCTCTCCGTGTCCATTCCCTTGTGGATAATATGGCGACGAGTGCACAATCTTTATCCCATACTCTTTCGCAAAGGCCTTGACTTTTTCTCCCACAATACAGTTCCTCTGTCTGTTAGAATCGTTTGTGGAATTCCAAATCTATATATCAACTGTCTCTTAATAAATTCGATCACTTCTTCTTGCAAAATGCTGACATATGCTTGAGCTTCGGCCCACTTTGTGAAATAGTCCGTTGCCACTAGCACAAACTCATGCCTTTTCGATGAAGAAGGATGAATATTCCCAATTACATCCATAGCCCATCCTCGAAATGGCCATGGCTTAATCATTATATGCATTTCTTCGGCCGGTAACTTTTGAATCGGCCCGTGCTTCTGACATTCGCGGCATCCTTTAGCATATTTCTCACAATCAATTCCCATATTCGGCCAATAATATCCTAGCCGAATAATACTCCATTTCATCGATTTTCCTGCACGGTGTGCGCCGCATATCCCTTCATGAACTTCTCCCATTACTCTTTTAGCATCTTCTTCTCCGACGCATCTGAGTAACACTCCATCAATGGCTCGCTTAAAGAGTAACCCTCCTATCACTACGTAATCCATCACCTTCTGCTTTTCGACTGGACTAGCTTCGGATGGATTTTCCAACGTCTGTGCTATCTTTTTTATCCATTCGGCCTTTTCGGTTTCGGCCAAATATATTTCCAAATTCCCCGCTATCGGCATCAGCCGATACCTGGCTGCATGTTGAGCCAGTTCGTTAGCTAATTCGTTTTCTCCCTTGGGATGTATTCGATATATACCTCGTCGAATTCTTCTAACAAACCGATTGCTTCTTCGTACAATCCGATTAATTGGGAACTTTTGACCGAAAAATCTCCTAACAGCTGCTGAATAACTACTTGTGAATCTCCTCTGATCACGATAGCTCTTATTCCTTCTTCTATTAGTCGTCGTAATCCCGAGATCAATGCCTTATATTCAGCTTGGTTATTCGTATATGACTTCGGTAACTGTACGAAATACTTGTATATCTTGCCCTCCGGTGTATGTAGAGTAAACCCTGCTCCAACTCTTGAAGCGGCTTTAGAACCATCGAACATCATTATCCATGGTTGTAGATATACAATCCCTTCCTGATTTATTTCTTTCGGCCGAACTTGATCCCCGATGTCGTCGGACACTGGGAGCATTACATGATCGGCCAGAAAATCGGCTACAATTTGCCCTTTCATAGCCCTAAGTGGCTGATATTTCAAGTTATATGCATTTAACTTCATGGCCCACTTGGCCATTCTTCGGCTACTGATCGGATCGTTCATCATAATTTTCACTATATCAACCGAAGCTACCACTATCACTTGCCGTGGTTGAATGTAATATTCCAACTTTTGACATGCATGATAAAGACTTAAACACAATTTATGAATCGGCGAGTACCTTAATTCAGCATCCCTAAGGATTCAGCTTAGATAGTAAATCGCTCGATCTCTTCCTTCATCGTCCTCTTGAGCCAACAACGCTCCAATAGACTCTTCGGCCGCTGCTATGTACAATTTGAGCGGTCGACCCAAAATTGGAGGGACCAACACTGGTGGATTCACCAAAGCTTGCTTCAATTGCTCAAAGGCTCTCTGTTGATCAACTCCCCATATGAATTCCTCCTCTTTCTTCAACCTTCGTAAATCGGTTAATGGTTTCGACTTTCCAGCCGCATTTGCCAAAAATTGCCTCAAGAAACCGATCTTTCCAAGGAATTTTTGCAGACTCTTCTTATCATGTGGAGGCTTGGCTTCTTGAATTGCTCTGGTCTTATTTGCATCAACTTCTATGCCCTTATTGTGTACCAAGAACCCAAGAAAATTTCCTGCTTGCACTCCAAAAGCGCACTCAGCTGGATTCATCTTCACTCCATGTAGTCTCATTCTTGCGAATACCCTCCGCAAATCATCCAAGTGGCTTTCCATATCTCTGGATCTAACCATGACATCATCGATATAGACTTCGACACATTTCCCTATTAGATCATGAAAACATAATTCATGGCCCTTTGATAGGTAGCTCCTGCATTCTTTAAGCCGAATGACATTACTACCCATTCGTATATTCCTATGGCTCCCAGGCACCGAAATGCAGTTTTATGAACATCTTCTTCGGCCATAAAGATTTGGTTGTATCCTGAATATCCGTCCATGAATGACAACATCCCCTGTTTTGCGACCGAATCAATCAACAAATCAACAATAGGCATCATATACTCATCTTTAGGAGTGACTATATTAAGATTTCTGAAATCGATACAAACTCTCCACTTCCCATTCTTTTTGATTACAAGAACAATATTCGGTAACCACTCTACATATTTAGCTGGCCTCACAAATCCGGCCGCTAACAACTTTTCTATTTCCTCTTTTATTTTTGGAACTATTTCGGGCGCTGCCCTCCTGGCCGGCTGTTTATGCGGCCTGAACCCTTCTTTGATTGGCAGTCTATGCTCCACAATCGATCGCTCCAGTCCTGGCATCTCTGTATAGTCCCATGCGAAACAATCTTTGAACTCGATTAGTACCTCCTTGAATCGGCTTGTCATCTGCTGATTTAAATTTGCACTCAATGGGATCTCTCTCGGGTGCTCATCTGTACCAACATTGACCATTTTCAAGGGGTCTTGAGCTTTGAAATCCGGTGTTCGTTTTGGAATTGCATCCATTAATTCGCTCCATCCTGCTTCGTCGTCTGAAACTCCGAGTTCGGCCGATTCGAACTCGATCGCTTGATTAGATCGTTCACCCATCATTTACTTTCTTCCTCAACTGGCCGTTCGTCAGCCTGATATCTGACCTCAAACCCCAAATCTGTCCAATCACACTCGACAACTTGCAGGTACCGATCCCCTACCACTGCTAGGAATGGTTGTATGGGCTCTTCGTATAATACCGCATCAATTCGGCCGGCTGAGCTGACTGGAAACGGAGGTTGGTCTCCTTCCACTTCTTCAACTGTGCCATCCTTTTTCCAGAACCACACTTTCTGGTGCAGCGTTGATGGCAAGCAACGAGATGTATGTATCCAGCATCGGCCTAGAAGGGCCGCATATGGGACTTCGGCATCTACAACAAAGAACATGGTCGGAATCGATATCGTTCCGACCGTTACATCCACCAAAATACACCCTTCGGCCGCGGTTTGGGCTCCCACAAAACTCAATACTTTCATCCTTGTAGGGAGTAAATCTTCCTTTGAACGGCCTATCTTCGTCAGTGTAGCCAATGGCATGATATTGACGGTTGCTCCTCCGTCAATAAACATTCTTCTGAGCGGTCTCCCATTGACCCAACCCTTGACATACAAAGGTCTCACATGTTGAGACATCTTTGCAGTCGGCGGTAGAATCGTACTTGGTTGACTTCCGGGACAAACGCCTCATAACCTTCTTCAACTACTTTCTCATTTTCAGCCTTAGGCTGAAATGCCTCAAGTTTGGCGAAACAGAAATCCATAATGGGCTCTTCATCGCCAAAATATTCTCCCTCTTTCTGGCAGAAGACCACGGCTGGTTCAGAATCAGACCAGTACTCCTCCTCTGCTATTGTGGTCACTCCTACCATGTTCGCACTAGACACGAAGTCGAACTTGAACTGTCCGATTGAAAATGTATCACTATTCGGAACAATATTTGTTTTCGGCTTCTATTCCCTAGTTCGGACTTGTCTAGGCTTCCACTCTTCTTTTGCTTTCGGCTGTTGGTTTTTGATTTTCGGCTGTATACTTTCGGCCGAAATTCGGTTTTGTTTTTTAGCCGATCCTGTCCTTCTTTCGGCTTCCTCTCTTCCTTCCCCTCGGCTGACTTCAAACGAGCCGAAAATACTCTATTAAGTATTCTTCCTTTCGAGAACGAACAATCATCTGGGAAGTCCTCTTCCATATGCATCATGTCGTACTCCTCTTGCTCAGAAGCAGCAGCTGCTTTAAGCCATTGCATTCTTCATTTGAAAGTACGATATGATCCCTTTCCTTTCGGAACTTTTCTCTCTTCTGCCCTCCAGGCGGAATTATCAAATCGGCATTGGCCGAAATGCCTCTTTTCTGGAGAATTTCGGACCCATCGGCCTACTTGAGTATTTGCTGGTGGCCTTCTGAGCTTCTTCATTTCGGGACTGACAGCTTCTTCAGGAACTGTAATCTGAATCACAGTTTTTCCATTCTGCTTGTCGGCTGTTAACTTCATCTCTGAATCCCATCCATTAGTTATGATTTTTAATGTTGGCTTCTCGCTCTTATTCCCGATCTCGATCTCCTGATATTTCTCCGACTGCTTGATCCACTCCTTTACTTCATAATTCCCCAATCGGTCGAAAACATCTGTAACTTTCTCCTTTCCCTTCGGAGATCCTAATCGTTTCCATACACCTGACTTCTGAGCCGATGGCCGATCTCCAAGCCGATCGTACACAGAACTTTTGCTAGATGATGTTTGATCCCCCAATCGGTCATGTACAGATCTATTCTGGTCGGGATGCACCATCACCATGTTGGCAACCGGGAACGGATTCTTATCGATCGCCATAAGCCTGTCTGGGAATTTCAGCTTCCCATCATCGACATGCTTCTGAATTAGCTTCCTAAAATGTCCACAAACCGCCGTGGAATGAGTAGCCGATCCATGGAATCTGCACCATCCGGCTTCCAATTGATCCTTGGTGGGCTGTGGATGGTTTCCTTTAAACTCTAGCAATCCGTTCTTCTGGAAGTAATCAAATATTTCGTCCATTTGTGACAAGTCGAAAGAATAAAATCGCTGAGATTCATCTCCTCTTTCTTTCTCCTTGCCTCTGGCTGGCCGAAGTGCTGGACAAGTCATAGGCTTTTTAATGATTAGTTCTGCCCTTGCAACCTCGGCTAGTGCTGGAACGTCATCTGTGTTGTACTCCTCCTGGACTTCACATCTATCCAGAGACTCGGCAAATGAAGCAGCTGACTGGATAGGTTGTGATCTTCCACTTTGACTTCGGCTTGATTTGAAAGCCGCTTGTTCTGCCAAATAAGTCTCCATCCTTATAGCTTCGGCCGTTAATTCAGCCACAGTCCTTGGTCTTGTAACCATCAATCTATCCTTGATGGCAAACTTCAAATTCTGCTTCAGGATTTGAATATATTCATGCTCAGGCAGCATTGTTTTCATCTGAGCCTTCACTGCATAAAATCTTTCAATGAACTCAGTAATTGATTCGGACGCCTTCTGCTTGGTTGACGTCAGATCAACTACCGAAACTTCAAGACTGGTATTATAGAATCGGTCATGGAATAACCGCTCCATCTCGGCCCATGTGTTGACCGATCCCGCCGGCAAATTGATGTACCATTCAAATGCCGGGCCAATTAACGATAAGTGAAACTTTTGACGAGTTTGCGTGACACGAGTAATTTTCTGAAATATCAAGTTTGGATTATTAAATGAAAAGAGTTATGATTTAGGGAAGGGGTTTAAGGACATATTAAGATTTCCCTTTTTATTACTCATGTGGGGGTGTTTTAATCTCAAACGGCGCTGTGGTCCTTCCCGCCATGAAACTTTTGACAAATATCACGGTGCAACCGGGATTGACCTTCAGTCTGTCACCCTGAAAGTCCCTGGTATCTGCACCATGATGCTTCTCTTAATTTCATGTCAAGAAGATACCTGCCAGGGTAAATATTTCAATCTTACCAGACACCAGTGTTCAATACTTAATAAAGTATTATTTATTACAACTGCGCTGCATCCTCCCCGGCAACGGCGCCATGAAACTTTTGATGAGTTTCATTGCGCTGCCGGGGGGTTGAAGAACCGTCTAAATACAATTTCCAATTTCATGGTGCTCTTCCCACTACATGAGTATTTTCTCAAAATGTTGTCTTTTTATTTACTCGTGTCAAGAAACTGTGCATCCCGAAAGCGCACGGAGTCAAAAAATTGCAGTAATTTATAGTAAGTACCGGATCGTTCACTGGAGGATGTGCGATGGAAGCAGGGCCCACGTCGTTTACTAAGATTTTCCACTCGGTTACTCGTTTCAAGTTTTGCAAGGTTTTCTAACAACTACTTGACATAAATTAAACCAGATCATGAAAGCAGTAAAAATTATTCTACAAAGCATGGTAAACTAGATCGAAGAAAGCAATTAAATCTAAACTACGAAAGCAATATAAAATTATGCTACACTATCTAGAAAGCAGGTTTAAATATGACAGAAGGGACAGGGAGGAAATAACAAAGATTGGACAAGATTCAGATGAAACACAATTAAACGTCCATTTTTATACACAGATCTTAGCTTGGGATAATCCTCTAGTTAGCTAACTCTCATGCTTTCTATGCCATGTTCCCTTTAACAGACAGGTACTTACGGTAAGAATTTACATGCTCTTAAGACAACAATTTCTAAGATACCATAAACTCTTAACTCCCCTTGCAATGCCTTGCAAAGGTATGTTAATTATTTACGGTGGATGAGCAACACCTGTCAATCATTAGTTGACTTGCCAAGTACTGCTATCATTCCCCCATGTCACACCCAAAGTTTCAAATCAAGCCCCAAACCATTCCATAACTCTCAAACCTTTTAACAGATGGACAACCCCTAATTCTTCCGAGTGACCTCTATGGAAGCATTTAAAGGAAAGCAGTAAAGAAAGCTGTAAAGAAAGCATTTAAATCTATCACTCGGAAGCGTTAAAAACGTCTCTTTCCGTTAGTATAAAAGAGCCCCTGGTCTTGGTGACCAGATGCAGATCAAGAACCCCCCGAGATATCAATTAGCCACGAGGCTTATAACATCTGGGTAGTTATGAGATACAAACTAAATGAAACAGATCCATAAATGAACCTATTCCGGATGTACTCACTCAAGACTCAATTCTAGACTTTGGCAGAAGAAGATAGCAGTCGAAGGAATACTCGACCTTACCTTATAAATTCACCAAGGCCTATATGTTGTTCCTCTAATATTATTTATCACATCTCATCTACACCCAAGTGGATATTGACTTAATGCGATATCTAATATCAGATTTCCAACACACAGCAATTTTGAGAAGCAAATGAGTATTTGAAAATCATTCCCTAGACAGGTACTAAACTCTCAATTAAAACACAGATCCTTTCAGTCTAGACGAGACCTAATCGCTGACTCTGCTTCTAAGCTCTCAAAATCAATCCCCAGTGGAAGATGAATTAGTCATAACTGTCGAATTTATCTCTTACTCAGATCCGGATTTTATAAAGGAATTTTTATTGGAAGTTTACTATGCAGCATCTGATTTAAATCAAGACTTCTGTGTCCAAGGGGAAGGATCCCCAAAATAGTAATAGGACCAGAACATCTACATAATAGTATCATGCATACAAGTATATGAAAAGGAAAATAAAACACCCCAAAATATATGGTGGGGTTAGACAGAATGCGATACACAAAGGTGGATTAGCCTGAGATGATAAGGAATTGGCTAAAAGGGTGCCAGAGATAATTGAGGTTTTCCGGACTGCAAACATCTGCTGTCCGGTTCCCAATTTTCCCAGATGACTGATTCTAGACAAAAAGAACTCCAAACAACGGTGACCGCCGTCAATTAGTTTTCTTTTGTCTGAAAGTGGAAGAAAAAAACCCACATATTTCTTGCTGTAATATTTCTCAACTGATGTTGGTCGACATCAGTTGATACTATTGCAACTTGAATTCAGGTTGAGAAATTAAGATAAGGAAAATTAAAACTGTATCTGATTAGGAGTTGGCTGAGTGACTAATCGAAACTCTTAGTGAAGAGAACGCTCGCCGAAGCTTCCACCAACCACTAATCAAACCATGTAAAATAACAGATAATAATTGACATACAGAAGATGGGTTAGTCGATATCCCTGTGAATGGACCTTTCACCAACATTAATCTGTGTGTTTCTCGTTATCCGTTCATACATGCAATGAAAGAGAAAACATATAAGTAAGAAAATATTTTTGGTATTGTGTGGGTGTTAAGCACACAATAGGTAGACACTTAATGGGTTGAAATGTGTAATGGATAAAGTTAGGTGAATTGGGCCTAAGCCCAATACACCCATGCAACTTACACAAATCATGAAGGAAAAATATTTGTGGAATTTTCAAAATAAAAGGATAGTTCAATTCGAATTATTGGGGTAATTCGAATTGAGAAATGCATGAAGGATGAAGTATGATGTTAACCAATTAATCCTTGCAAAGAAACGAGACATCGTCTGATTCGAATTGTTGAGCAATTCGAATTAATTCGAATTGGTCAATTCGAATTGGTGAAGTCCTTTCATTGCTCAAAATTGACTAAGGCATATACCTCAAGAGGAGGGTGAATTCGAATTGTTCAGCAATTCGAATTAATTCGAATTGCACAATTCGAATTTGGTAGGAGATGGAAAATAAACTAAGGCATGAATGGATGGTATGCAATACAATGTGGTTTCCCTTCCCAATTCGAATTGTTGTACCAATTCGAATTAATTCGAATTAGAGAATTCAAATTGGCTGAAAACCACATGAAGGAAATTTTTGGATGTGCAATTCGAATTTCTTGGGCAATTCGAGATAATTCGAATTGCCTCAATTCGAATTACACATTTTCGAGCAACAACAATTTTTGTTCTCACAAGTATGGGTTACGTGAACACTGTGCTGTAATGATGGTTTTAGATTTACTAAATCCTTCATCTCACATCAATGTCATTTCATAGCCACCCTAGTGAAATTTCCAAGTAAGAAGCAAATACATGTCCAGTGGGTATTGGCAAGATTCAAACCCTATTTCTACAAACAAAGGATCAAAGATCAAAGAACCTAAAACATCTAGTTATCTAAGAACTACATGAATAAACTAAGAACACTCAAGTTATCTAAGGCAGCATGAAATAGGATCAAGGCAGGAAAAATAAAGCATAAAAATAAATATCAACAAACCTAAAAACATCTAAAATCTAAGAACACTTATTTGAAGCTCTAAGGTACAAAATCAAACCAAAAACCCACCAAACATGCATTTATTAAGTTTGAATGTCAACTAGGACATAATAAATGTAACCTAGTTGAAACAAACAAACATACTAAGCATTTATTTCTAGAGAAAGCATTAAAGAGTGCCAAAACACATGAATAATACCATTTCTGGAAATTTTCCTTGTATTGGCACTTTGAAAGCAAAATAAAGAACCCAAGACCATCATTAACTTGAAGGTAGGGTTTATTCTAACTAAAAAACTTGTAAAAATTCTGGAAAATGGCTACTCTAGGGGTTACACAAACTGCTTCTATACTAAACTAAAGTCAAAGCATGTAAAGATTACACTACTTGCAAGAAAATAAACTAAACTAAACTAACTACCTACCTAACCCTTAAGGGGTGTGGAACCTCCTGCTGTTCTTTTCGTCCCAAGCTGCTTTTTGGCAAAATTCTTGATCTAAGGATGTTTCTTGTGTTGAGAGAGGTCAGCTTTTATAGACAACTTCGAAACCTTAGGTCCACCAATGTTGTGCTCATGCTCCACAGCTTCAATGAGTGAAGTTCGAATTAATTCAATCAATTCGAATTAATTCGAACTGTGAGATCTTTTCCTTGAGTTGGGGTTGTGGTCTTCAATCACCAATTCGAATTATTGTGAAGAATTCGAATTGGTTTTCTCGAACTGCTGGATAGCTTCTACTTGGCTCCCCTGCATTTGTTGGCAATTCGAATTGTTTGTATCAATTCGAATTAATTTGAATTGGACAATTCGAATTGCACTCCTTCTTGCCTTTGGGTGTCTTCTCTCTTCATTCCCTAATTCGAATTAATTCGAACTTGAACAATTCGAATTAGGCTTCTGCATCCCTTCCAACACTTAACCAATTCTTTGTTCTCTTCAGCAATTCAAATTGTGTGCAATTCGAATTAATTCGAATTGCACAATTCGAATTGTGCTTCAACACTTAACCAAATTTCAGTTGTGGGATTTTCACTTTTTCCCATCTTTTTGGATTTTTGTGGGCTCTTTTATTCTTTTGCCCATCTTTTCATTCCTTTTTCTTTTCTTTTTCCTTTTTTCATGTTTTTGGATTTTTCTAACACAAATACAATTAAAAATTGCATATTTTGTGTCTTTTCATTACCGGCTTGATGTTTTTACAAACTAGCATTAATCTGTCAAATTTAACTGCTTTCTTATTGAAATAAGATGGAATCACGATCAGAATGTCCGTCTCAGACACGGAAATGGATTGGAAATAATGGACAATTTTGGCCATTATCAACAAGCTGAACAATATCAACTTGTGAAAATCGTTTTGCGCAATTCTGGTGCATTGAGCTGTAAATCGGCCAATATGCTCAATTGTATAGCGGCCGACTTCTCTAGAAAAAGTGTTAAAATCTGGAACCTTTACTCCTCTAGGCAGTGGATACTGCTCGTCAATATAATCTGGATAAGGTATCCGATACATCGGCCTATTCTCCTGGCCGATGATATTTCCAAACTGAGTACGAACAATCTCAGCAATTAACTCCCTGTCAACCAGCTGTGGTGGATTCTGCTGCTGTGGTGCGTATTGTTGTTGGACCACTGGAGCAGGCGGTTGAACGACTGGTTGAGGCAGTTGATTCTGTTGCTGATCGTACCTTTGCTGCGGAGGGACAAAAGGCTGAGGTCCATGCCCTCCTGGCGGCCGATAGGCCTGCTGTTGAAAATTATGAGGATTTTGCATCGCAGGTAGTGGATTTTGCGCCATTGGTGCTTGCTGCGTTCCCATCGGATACATATTCCTCGCTATTTCGGCTCTAAACATAGCTGGCATTGCTGCCAGGATATTGCCTTCTATCTGGCGAACCGAATTAGTAACCGCCGCTTCAACCATAAATTGGACCTGATCTCGGAACCGCGGGGTTAAATCATCGTTTGAAAACTCCTGCTTGTGGAAGTGTGATGGTCCGGGGAACCCTGGGGTAATTCTCCGGCTTCTGCTGCGCGCTCTTCCTGTATCGGCGGCAAATCAGTCCTCGCCGCCGTGTTAACCGCTGGAGTTGCTTGTTCGAATGCCATTTCCCGTCCCACTGGGCGTGCCACTGTTTTGGCCCTGGTGTGCCAAAAGGACCTTTTTCTCCTCAAGGGAGGCTACCGGAGAAAGGATCAAACCGGTTACGGGTCCGGATTAATGATAATGCGCCCAAACTTGACTGAATATTCTTTAGTATTCGAATGGCAACAAAATACAATAGAGAATCTACCTGTTGTTAAGAAACAACGGCGAATTCACCGGAAAAACTAGAACCAAACTACCGGTTGTTGAGAAACAACGGTGGACTTGGAAGTAACCGCTACAAGCTAAGCTAGAATCTAGGAAAAACTGTAAAGGAAAGCAGTAAAATAAAGCAGTAAAGATACAAAGAAGAAAATTTTATAAAGGGATTTTGGGGGTTGGATTGATCTCCCTGATTCTGTGTGTGGCATCCCCTATTTATAGCCGGAGCTGAAATAACCGCTCTCCGGCCGATTCCCCTAAGCCGACTCCACTATTTGCTTCGATCGGCTGATTTGATTTCATTTCGGCCGAAATCCTTCTCTTCCGAAGCCTTCTTCCTTTCGGGTCTCTTCTGCTGCTCTGGATCGTTCTCTTTTGGTTCTTCGGCCCAATGGATCTCAAACTCAATTCTCTTTAGAAATCCTTCTTCGGCCCATCTTCTATGGCCCAATTTTTTCTCCGTGGCCTACTATTCTTAGTGGCCCCAACAAGTACTCAGCTCCCTCACTCTTTGAAAGCGTGTAAAAGGTATGGAAGGTTGAGGAGGCAATGCACATTATTAGGTGGTTCCTGTTCTGAACCAAAAACATTCACAAATTAAACAACCTTAAAAATGCATGGGAGTGTCCAAGATATGAATAAACTAGGCCATAAAATCAAAACCTTAAAACATTGAAAATAATACATGCATTGTTTTGATCGATATATTGCTTTTATCGCGTCATTTGTATGTATAGCTCTATTTCTAGAATAAAAAAATGTTTCCGAAAATGGCTTTTGTCTCCTACTCTTGTTCCTAGCCTTCGCTTCCTTAGCTTTCGATGGATATCATATATATGCTCCATTGAAAATGGTCGGCCAAAGGGTTGTTTAAAATCCATGTCTTATTAAAGCTTTAGTCCGTCACTAGGGTGGGAATAGGGCAGACTATCCGACAGCCTAGCCTACCAAAGGCTAGGCCACACCATGCCTTTTTTACAAACAGGTCAGGCTCATGCTATTTTAAAAGCCTATTTAACTAAATAAGCCAAGGCTAGGCTTTATAAAAAGCCTATGAGGCCTTCCAGGCCGGCCTATTTAACATTATTATTTTTTTATTTTTTTTGGTTATTTAACATTATTATTAATCTATTGATGTTTACTAAATAGGAATATATAGTACTATTATTATTATTTTATGTAGAAGTAATTATTAATTTGATCTTATATAGATTTTTTAAATATTTATATGTTTTTTCCCGTATATAAATAGTTGTAGATAAGGACTTTCCAAGTACACAAATTCTGGTCTTCCAACCTTATGATTACATCCGAACATATATAAAATAATTTTAACTTAATTTTAAAATCAGCTTTTAAAAGACTTAAAAATAAGTTTATTTAAATAAATAGGCCAGGATTAGGCCTATCACAGGTAATAGGCCAGACTCAGGCTGTAAAAAATCAACGGAGGCCTAGGCTGTTCAAGAATAAGCCTAGCTCGGCCTAGCCTATTTCTACCCCTACCCGTCACTACAAAAAAAAAAAAAAAAAAAAAAAACGCTGATTTGCAAGGACCATTTCCAAGAAAAACGCGTTGTTTCTTATTATGGTTTACAATAATGGTCTTGTTGAAATTATTGATATCCTTTGTTGAAGCAGAGTTGATGAGAAATCTTGCACTGGCTCTTGTAGTTTCTACACATTTGGGGTCATCAATTGGATGTTGTGAGGCAAGAGTTCCATCCATCGATAATTCTCTATTACAAACACCGACTCTCTTGGAGCAGGATTTTGGTATCCCTTAACTTAGTGAATTGATGCAAAAATTACCTGCACAATATGGTTCAACAGGTGCTCCTACTCCTAGCTCCATCTTCACAATTACTATGTTTTACGAGGGATTTGGATCGAGAGCTGAATCAACTCCTGTTGAAGTACTGAAAAAGTGCTTTGTATGTACGTATGTGCTGACTGAGTGGTTTGTATGTGCTAAGTGTTTGTATACAACACAATCACAATTAAATAAATACAAAACACACACCTCATAGAGTTTCCACGTCAGCACCTGCTTAATACCACCCATTCAACACCTTATCTATACTCATTTTAGCTGTACTCTTGATATTCATTAATTCGTGTTCAATAACAACAACAAATATGATGGAAGTAAGCATAGGCAACAGAACGTAACCCACACCATGGCACATCCAACCTAACCAAAAAGACATATATATATATAGCCCATAATGTCATAAATCTATATATCAAAATATTAATCTGTGATTTTCAACCGTTGGATCAAATGTAATGGTGCATGGTGTTGCGGGAGTGCTACTCAGCATCCAGAACACAACTCTGACGAGCACTGCCTCCCACTAAAAGAGGTTGTTTAATTTTTTTTTTTTTTTTTTTTGCAAGACAACCATAGGAGGCTAGGAAAAGAACAAAAACAAAAAAGAAAACAGAAAGATGAAAGCTTGAAACTAAACTAGAGCTAGCTACTGGCGAGGGAACCAAGTCCCAGCCGCATCAGCAGCAAGCAGAGGCACCAACGGGTCTGGAGGAAATGCCCATGTAGTGAAAAATTGTTCATCATCCGCCCCCATCTTTGCCTGGCAATCCGCCACAGCATTGCCCTTCCTCAAGCGATGCTCGAAACGACAACTGTGGAACTCCCGTCGAAGTTCATCTATACGCCTAAGTTGAGGCGCCAATGATAATGGCCAAAATTGCCCATTATTTCCAATCCATTTCCGTGTCTGAGACGGACATTTTGATCGTATTCCCATCTTATTTCAACAAGAAAGCAGTTGAATTCGACAGATTAATGCAAGTTTGTAAGAAAAATAAGCTGGTAATGAAAGACACAAAAATATGCAATTTTAATTGCATTTGTGTTAGAAAAATCCAAAAATATGAAAAAGGAAAAAAAAAAAGAAAAAGGAATGAAGAAGATGGGCAAAAGAATAACATAGCCCACAAAAATAAAAAAGATGGGAAAAAGAATGAAAATCCCACAAATTGAAATTTTTGTTAAGTGTTGAAGATCAATTCAGTCTACGCAATTCGACCAAAACCGAATTGCTAATTAGACCGAATTGCTGAAGAGAAGAAAAAGAGAAGTGTTGAAGAAGGAAAGAGCAACCAATTCGGTATGTGGCAATTCGGTCTAAACCGAATTGACCCCTAGACCGAATTGCACTTTGGAAAGAAGAAGACCTTGAGGAGAAAAGAAAAGGAGGAGTTCGATATATGCAATTCGGTCTAGGCGGAATTAAGTGCACAGATCGAATTGCCTCAAGACAAGGAAGCCAAGCAGGAGCCATCTTCAATTCGACAAGGCCAATTCGGTCTACCCATAGACCGAATCACACATTCCATGCTCAAGATCAAGAAGAAAGACCTCATTTCACCAATTCGGTCTAAACCGAACTGCTTGAGGAGACCGAACCACATTCGAAATTGCAGCTTTGAGCACGTGAGAAATGCATGGCACTGTGGATGAGCCCTGATGGGCCTAGGGTTCTGAGAAGAAGTATAAAAGCTGACCTTCCTCAACACAAGAAAAAATCCGAACACTAACATTTGGACAATTGCTGGGAGACAAAAAGAAGGAGCAGAAGGTTCTCAACCCCTTAAGGGTTAGGTAGGTAGTTTAGTTAGTTAGTTTACTTTTCATGTTTGTAGTGTAGTTTTAATGCTTTTGATCTTAGTTTATTTTTATAGAAGCTTGTCACTACCTTTAGTGTAGCCATTACCATAAACTTTAAATGCTTTGTAGTTATAATAATTCCTACCTTCAAGCTAATGATGGTTTTAGGGTTATTTGTTGCTTTCAAGTGTCAATACAAGAAAGAATCCAGAAACGGGTTTTTATTTCAAGTGTTTGGCACTTATTTAATGCTTTTCTTAGTAATAAATGTTAGAATGTTTGTTTGTTTCAACTAGGTTACATTTATTTTGTCATAGTTGACTTACATTCTCAATAAATGCATGTTTAGTGGGTTTTTGGCTTGTTCTTACACCTTAGTGATTCAAATGAGTGTTCTTAGGTCTTAGATGATTTTAGGTTTGTTAGAATTTATTTCTAGGTTTATTCTGTTGTTGTTTCACTCTCTTTTTGTTAGCTTATTGTTGCCTTAGATAATGTAGGTGTTCTTATTTTTATGCTTGTGTTCTTGTTATTCTTAGATGTTTAGGTCTTTGATCTTTGATTGCTTGTTTGTAGAATTAAGGTTTGTTTCATGCCAATACCTGCTAGCCACGTAATCTATTATGCCTATTTTCCTTGAAACACTCATTAGTGTAGCTGTGAGGTGACACTGATGTGAAATGAAGGATTTGGTAAATCTTATCCATCATGAACCACACAGTATAAACCGAACCTATACTAGTGAGCCCAAAATATCTTTTATTCTTGCAAGTGAGCAATTCGATCTATAAGGCAATTCGGTCTAGACCGAATTGCCCATATAGACCGAATTGCCTCGCAAAAGCATATCCCCTTTTATTGTCCTGAGTACTCAAATTCGGTCTTCTTGCTGTAATTCGGTCTCTAGACCAATTCGGTCTAGACCGAATTGACTTCAAAAGTCCACATTACAGTAAGTGTTTGTTTGTTTGTTTTTCCTCTCAATTTGGTCTCCATGCCAATTCGGTCTAGACCGAATTGGCCTAAGAGACCGAATCCCTCACAAACAATTGGAGACCACACCAATTCGGTCTAGACCGAATTGATGGTCCGGTCTCCAGTAGACCGAATTGCTCCATACCCCGCACCCTATATATCTCCCCTTTCCCCCTCGTTTCCCTCACTTTCACTTTCCCACTCTTAGAACATTCCCCGAATCCTCTCTCGCGAACTTCGTCTTCCTCGCGAAACCAGAGCTCCTACCCAAGTTTTACTCCGACCAAAGTGCGTAAAAATGGCGTCCTCTTCGTCTAAACCTACTGAGAGTGTCGGGTAAGTGTCCTGTTTTCGATTTCGCACTCCCATTTTCGTGATTTCAGTTTTGGTTTTTCCTTGTTTTTGCAAAATCGGTAATGGGGAGGGAAATGAGGCATGTTTTCGTGTTAGGCGTGCTCAAGGAGTGGCCGGAATGGTTTGGGTGTGGTCGGAAATAGGATAGAGCAGGGTAGTGCGAACTAGGGTTTTTCATTCTTGAGTTCGAACCGCCGTCGTTACTGTCCGAGTTGTTTATGGTGTAGGAATGCTTCTATTTTGAAAATTTTGGGTTTCAAAACCCATAAAAATCTGATCTTTGTTGATATTGTGAATATTTGTTGCCATTATTTTGATTATGCATATCCTGTGTTGTTTGTTTGCTCTCTGCAAATATGAAAATGGGGTAAGACAGTGGGTTATTTTTCCCCTTCAACCACTGTGTTATTTTGTTTACTAGATACTTGATAATGTTGTTGGATGTGCATATTGAAGATGTTACTGAGTCTGTGATTTGAATCATGATTTAGTGGCAAAGTTTTGCATGATACTGGGGTGTGAATGGACTATCTTCATATGTTGTTTTGTGGTTTGCATGTACTGTATTATGCATCCCTCTTAATAAATGCTCCTGTGGGGTACCTGTTACCACCACTTGCAAACTCAACTGAAAAAGTTGATGTTTGCATACACTGGAAACATGGTATTACAAAGGAAACCATGCCAAAATTTTTCCCGACAAGTATTTTCCAAACACTATTGGCATGGCACTTTTGTCTAAAAAGACAATAATTGGCAGAATTTTGTTTTTATTCAAGTGGTTGACATGTTTATTATTGGGATATGTGGGGAATAAACAAGGTAGCAACTTTGCTCACCCATTAATACCCATTTCCCAAAACAAAAACTCAAATGGGGGACCACTCACACCCTCAACTTCATTAAAATAACAAGTCAACACTTTCCATAAAATCCAAAAATGACCCTTTTTGCATGTGTATGCTTCTATTTTCATTCATTCTCTTCTCTTAGTCCATCACATTGTCCTAGTAATTGCATAACTCTTCTTATGTATTGAATTCTTCATTATTAAATATCCATCTTCACTTTTGATATGCTTTTGATTACTCTTATAGTGATAAAAAATATATACTTTTCTTTTGT